>CALZFC010000163.1:97500-213808 GCA_945643635.1 Allodiplogaster sudhausi | reverse complement strand
TCTCCCTCCCTCTCTCTCTCTCTATCTCTCTCTCTCTCCCTCTCTCTACCACCCTCTCCATCTCCCTCCCTCTCTCTCTCTCTCCCTCTCTCTACCACCCTCTCCATCTCCCTCCCTCTCTCTCTCTCTCCCTCTCTCTACCACCCTCTCCATCTCTCTCCCTCTCTCACTCTCCCTCTCTCTACCACCCTCTCCATCTCCCTCCTCTCTCTTCTCTCTCTCTTCTCTCTCCCTCTCTCTACCACCTTTCCATCTCCCTCCCTCCCTCTCTCTCTCTCTCCTCTCCCTTCTCTACCACCCTCTCCATCTCCCTCCTCTCTCTCTCTCTCTCTCCCTCTCTCTACCACCTCTCCATCTCCTCCCTCTCTCTCTCTCTCCATCTCTCTACCACCCTCTCCCTCTCCCTCCTCTCTCTCTCTCTCTCCCTCTCTCTACCCACCCTCTCCATCTCCCTCACTCTCTCTCTCTCTCTCCCTCTCTCTACCACCCTCTCCATCTCCCTCCCTCTCTCTCTCTCTCCCTCTCTCTCCACCCTCTCCATCTCCTCCCTCTCTCTCTCTCTCCCTCTCTCTACCACCCTCTCCATCTCCCTCACTCTCTCTCTCTCTCTTCCCTCTCTCTACCACCCTCTCCATCTCCCTCCCTCTCTCTCTCTCTCCCTCTCTCTACCACCCTCTCCATCCTCCCTCCCTCTCTCTCTCTCTCCCTCTCTCTACCCCCCTCTCCTCTCCCTCCCTCCCTCTCTCTCTCTCTCTCTCCCCCTCTTCTACCACCCTCTCCATCTCCCTCTCTCTTCTCTCTCTCTCTCTCTCTCCCTCTCTCTACCACCCTCTCCATCTCCCTCCCTCTCTCTCTCTCTCTCTCCCTCTCTACCACCCTCTCCATCTCCCTCCCTCTCTCTCTCTTCTCTCTCTCTCTCCCTCTCTCTACCCCCTCTCCATCTCCCTCTCTCTCTCTCTCTCACTCTCTCCCTCTCTCTACCACACTCTCCATCTCCCTCCTCCTCTCTCTCTCCCTCTCTCTACCACCTTCTCCATCTCCCCCTCCTCTCTCTCTCTCTCTCTCCCTCTCTCTACCACCCTCTCCATCCCACTCTCTCTCTCTCTCTCTCTCTCCCTCTCTCTACCACCCTCTCCATCTCCCTCTCTCTCTCTCTCTCCTCTCTCTACCACCCTCTCCATCTCCCTCCCTCTCTCTCTCTCTCTCCCTCTCTCTACCACCCTCTCCATCTCCCTCCCTCTCTCTATCTCTCTCTCCCTCTCTCTACCACCCTCTCCATCTCCCTCCCTCTCTCTTTCTCTCTCCCTCTCTCTACCACCCTCTCTATCTCCCTCCCTCTCTCTCTCTCTCTGCCTCTCTCTACCACCCTCTCCATCTCCCTCCCTCTCTCTCTCTCTCTCTCAGTCTCTCTACCACCCTCTCCATCTCCCTCCCTCTCTCTCTCTCTCTCTCTCTCTCTCCCTCTCTCTACCACCCTCTCCATCTCCCTCCCTCTTTCTCTCTCTCTCTCTCCCTCTCTCTACCACCCTCTCCATCTCCCTCCCTCTCTCTCTCTCTCCCTCTCTCTACCACCCTCTCCATCTCCCTCCCCTCTCTCTCTCTCTCCCTCTCTCTACCACCCTCTCCATCTCCCTTCCTCTCTCTCTCTCTCTCCCTCTCTCTACCACCCTCTCCATCTCCCTCTCTCTCTCTCTCTCTCTCTCCCTCTCTCTACCACCCTCTCCATCTCCTCCCTCTCTCTTTCTCTCTCCCTCTCTCTACCACCCTCTCCATCTCCCTCCCTCTCTCTCTCTCTCTCTCTCCCTCTCTCTACCACCCTCTCCATCTCCCTCTCTCTCTCTCTCTCTCTCTCTCTCTCTCTCCTCTCCCTCCCTCTCTCTCTCTCTCTCTCTCTCTCTCTCTCTCTCTCTCTCTCTCTCTCCTCTCTCTCTTGTGGGAATAAAGAGTAGAGACGGACTATGACGTCGAAGAATCTTTTGCTTGGATGCGTTCCAAGCGGAGTTCTTCTCTCGATTTGAATCAAATGAACGCGATCATCACGAGAATCAATCGGATCTTGAAAAGGAGAGATGACAGAATAGAGAAGAGAAGAGAAGAAGAGGAAGGGAGGGGAGAAGGGACTGAACAGACAGAGGAACTCACGGGTCAGAACATCCTCGGTGAAGTTTGCTGGATCCTCTGGATTGACTTGCAGTGCTAGGCGATGGGAGGGAGTGAGGAACAGACGCAGTCTTCAATGCACTTTTGTCACTTACATACATACATACATACAGTACCGCTCAACGGCGAGGGGTCAATGCTGCGTCGGCTATAGCGGACGCGGCCAAATGGACCAAGTGGAATATCTCGCTGCAGAAAGCGTTTTCAGGAAAATCACATATCAATATGAGATCCTTGAATTTTTTCACTAATCACTTAAACAATTTTTGAAAAATGTAGAAAAACAATTGCAGCAAAACATTTGCTCCCCTTGGGGTTCGAACCTGCGACTCACGAAATCCCATATGAGAACGCAACAATTATGTCACCGTACGTCATGAAAATGCTAATTTCACAAATTTTCAAAATTGTTCTTAACGGGATTAGTGAAGAAAAATTCAGGGATCTCAAATTGATATGTGATTTCCCTGAAAACGCTTTCTGCAGCAAGATATTCCACTTGGCCCATTTGGCCGCGTCCGCTGTAGCCGACGCAACATTGACCCCTCGCCGTTGAGCGGTACTGTATATGTATGTACATATGAATATAAATTTAAAAATAGTAATTCTGAGAATGATTTAAGCGCATTCAAGACTAACAGAAGTCGTCGTCCATGCGTGAAAAAGAGAAGAAGTGGAGTATGACGGAAGACTTCTCTCCGTGGCAGACTCATTTTTATCCAGATCTGCAACCCAGTCGATCAAGTCTTTTTTCTCTTTCTTAAAGGTCAAAGAATGCACGCCTTAGCCAGATGGCCCCGATGTCTTTCCACGTGGAATTGTCCACGATAAGCGGAGAGAGAAGAAGCGGAGAGAGATAGTGGAGGGTCTGCAATTTATGATGAGAGAGAGAGATGAGCTAGAGATGAGAGAGAACACGGAGAGAGAAAAGGGAGTTCTATAAAAGTACATACATTTGATTGCGGCACACTTGCCAGTTGCCGTCTGGTATTCCTGAATATCCGAGCAATCGCAGTGAGTGGCAGAGAAGGAGGCGAGAGGATGAGAGGAACGACATCGGACAGTGGGAGGACAACCAGGAGAACACGAGGGACAACCCATCTGAGAAAGCCAGATTAGAAGAAGTGGGAGGACAACCAGGAGAACACGAATGACAACCCATCTGAGAAAACCAGATTAGAAGAAGTGGGAGGACAACCAGGAGAACACGAGGGACAACCCATCTGAGAAAACCAGATTAGAAGAAGTGGGAGGACAACCAGGAGAACACGAGGGACAACCCATCTGAGAAAGCCAGATTAGAAGAAGTGGGAGGACAACCAGGAGAACACGAGGGACAACCCATCTGAGAAAGCCGGATTAGAAGAAGTGGGAGGACAACCAGGAGAACACGAGGGACAACCCATCTGAGAAAGCCAGATTAGAAGAAGTGGGAGGACAACCAGGAGAACACGAGGGACAACCCATCTGAGAAAGCCAGATTAGAAGAAGTGGGAGGACAACCAGGAGAACACGAGGGACAACCCATCTGAGAAAGCCAGATTAGAAGAAGTGGGAGGACAACCAGGAGAACACGAGGGACAACCCATCTGAGAAAGCCAGATTAGAAGAAGTGGGAGGACAACCAGGAGAACACGAGGGACAACCCATCTGAGAAAACCAGATTAGAAGAAGTGGGAGGACAACCAGGAGAACACGAGGGACAACCCATCTGAGAAAACCAGATTAGAAGAAGTGGGAGGACAACCAGGAGAACACGAGGGACAACCCATCTGAGAAAGCCAGATTAGAAGAAGTGGGAGGACAACCAGGAGAACACGAGGGACAACCCATCTGAGAAAGCCAGATTAGAAGAAGTGGGAGGACAACCAGGAGAACACGAGGGACAACCCATCTGAGAAAGCCAGATTAGAAGAAGTCATAACTGAATGATCAAAGGACGAACTCTGACTGCAAAAGCCTGTGAAGAGGGATCGAGGAGAGTCTCTTGCATCTGACTCTCCATTATGGCTAGCGGAGAGACTCGCTCTCCTCCCACGAAAATGTCCCGGATACATCCCTAGAATGGGGTTGCTGTAAAACGAGACAACACCAGAATCATTGCAAAATAATTCAAGATTGTGCAAAACTACGAACCCTAAGTGAAGGAAGTTTCTCCCGGGTATTTTCGAAGAACTTTGCCTTGAATTCGTCTCGGTAGATTCCATTCCGCACTTTCTTATTGAACATTCCACCGATGAACAGAGCAGCAGATCGACTCACAAGTGTTTTGTACATGTCTACATGACAAAGGGTAAGAGAGTGGAAGCAGCATAGAGAGAAGAGACAGGGAGATAGAGATATTGGGAGAAAGAGTATGAGAGTGAGTGAGGGAGAGAGTTGCGTTTTAGAGAGAGAGAGAGAGACAGAGAGAGACAGAGAGAGAGATTGGGAGGACGACAGAGAGACCGAGAGAGATAGATAGAGAGAAATGGACAGAAAGGGGGTTGTTAGAAAAATGGAGGGTGGCATACCGGCAGAATCAAATAGACTGTCTTCTTGGCTGTGGAATGGAAGAAGCTGGCAAACGCTGCCATCAACAGCGAGGAATCGTTGGTGAGCCAGTTCGAAGAGGACAACTCTTCTCCAGGAATCCCCTCCGTAACCTTGACTTCTTCTCATTCTCTCTCTTTGATGAATGAGCTGAGAATGAGTGCTCACCAGAAGAGGATGTAATGGCGCAGGCCGTGCACTGCTCTGCCACTGTTTCTCTTTCTCTTCTTTCTTCCATTTTCCTATGAATGCAGTGAATGGCTGAGAGTCGGCTGTTATGGAAATGAACTTGAACTCTTCCTCCGCTGTCTTCCCCGTGGCGCCACTCTCCAAACAACAAAAGCCCAGAATCCTAGACAAAATGGATCTTTTATATCCGTTCACTTTTAAGAAACGAGAATTGATGTTATTCCTTCCCTGATTATGAGTAAATTGAAGTCTGGGAGCATACAAAAGCTGTGAAGGCTGACCGAATCTGATCTGAATGAAAGAGCGAGCTGGAGCGGGTCCAACCACGAATGCTTATCCCGTAGTAACAGGAACGATAACATGTCGGGTTGTCGCCAGAGTTGAATGGCTAAATTAATGAAAAGAACTTCAATTATTTATAGTTCAAAGAGATTGGAGTAAACCCAGCGATAATAATTAAGGAGAGAAAGATAGAAGAGAAAAATAGAGAGAAAAAGGGGCGAAATGAAGTAAAGCAGTAAAATACTAAGATGTTCAAGAGTGAACTCACCATATGCATCACCGCCAAATTCATCAATTGCACAAGAAGGAGAGGAAGATGATGGAAGAGTTGAGGAAGAAGGAAACATTGACAGCCAGAGGAAGAAGGGGAGCCAAGACAAAACGGACGAGTCCGTAAGGGTTGACTGAAGGCACGCTTCAGAGAAGGAAATGAAAGCAACGAAGAGAAAGAGACCCGTCTCGGAAGACTAGCGAAGACTGGCAGTGAAGTTCTTGCAGAGAAGGATCTCGCAGCAGAACCACGCCGTTCAGCTTCATCAACACTTTCGTCACTTTCTCCTCCACTTCCGGTTCACTTCAACAGTCTTATTCGCTCTTTTTTCTATCTCTCTTCATCTTCATCCATTTCAATCTCCTTCCACTCTCTCTGTTCTTATCAGTGTTACCGTACTCTTTGGGAGGTGGAAGATTGAATCGTGAAGAGTCGATAATGAAGTGAGAGGCATCAGCAGCGATGAGCAGAGAATGCCAAGCACCATTCGAGAGCAATCCAATTAACAACGAGGAGTCGGCCACCGACAGGAAGAAGTCTTTGAAGACGGATTCTTATTAGTGAACGGAATGTCAATGAATACCATTCTGCAGATCCACACTGATAACACGGCCAGAGGGGGAGAGAAGAGCCGAGAAGAGATTATGCTCACTCTCTTCAGTGCGGAAGGACACGTGAAAGGATGAAGCTGTAGGAGATATTTCTATCTAGAAAGGAGTACGGTACAGTCCAACATGATAAGGTACAGAGAAAACAAATACATATGTAGATAAGAGAATCTGGAGAGGAATAGAGAAAAATGATAGTTGTTTAAACCTGAACGCCCTCTTCGACCAGACAGCCCTTTGCTTCTTCCGAAACCACTGGCTCTTCACATCTTAAACCCAATGTTATAACAAGAATATGAATAAAGAAGACAATGGACAGACATGAATGGAGAGGAGGAGATGACGGGAAGAGAAGAGAGAGGAGTGGAGGAAGACACTTCGACGTGCAGAATCCCAGCCTCGTCCCCTGTCAGATTCAGCACTGATACCCCTGCAGATAAAGTGAGAGGATAGGAGAAAGTAGTGACAGACAACTACAGAAAGAGAGAACGGGAAAGAGAACGAGGATTTATGGATAATGATAAGAAAATAGTTACAGCTAACATATGTACATACAGTACCGCTCAACGGCGAGGGGTCAATGTTGCGTCGGCTATAGCGGACGCGGCCAAATGGGCCAAGTGGAATATCTTGCTGCAGAAAGCGTTTTCAGGGAAATCACATATCAATTTGAGATCCCTGAATTTTTCTTCAATAATCCCGTTAAGAACAATTTTGAAAATTTGTGAAATTAGCATTTTCATGACGTACAGTGACATAATTGTTGCGTTCTCATATGGGATTTCGTGAGTCGCAGGTTCGAACCCCAAGCGGAGCAAATGTTTTGCTGCAATTGTTTTTCTACATTTTTCAAAAATTGTTTAAGTGATTAGTGAAAAAAAATTCAAGGATCTCATATTGATATGTGATTTTCCTGAAAACGCTTTCTGCAGCGAGATATTCCACTTGGTCCATTTGGCCGCGTCCGCTATAGCCGACGCAGCATTGACCCCTCGCCGTTGAGCGGTACTGTATGTATGTACATAGATATATATATGTAGATGTATATGCACGTATGTATGTACATGCATACATACAATCACGCTCATAAATACATACATATATGTATGTATGTATGTACATACATATATGCATGTCTTAACAAATGTGAAACCTTTTTTAATATCGGTTCTTTTGCCAGAGAAGGAGACAACAGTTACGAGTACTTCTGTCCTGTAATCAGCGGCAAATAATCTGACAAATAAAATAAATTAAAAAAATGACGACGACGAACTCAGCTTGAGGAACGGGGGCAGGGGAAGAAAGTTCGAGAGTTGTTCTCTCCTGTATTCGAATGACTTGATGACAACGAGAGCGATGATTCAACGAAAAAAGCAACTCCCAGTCGGAGACTCTTCAAAAGGATCCGTGAAGAAGAGAAGAAGACAAGGAGACAAGAAGAACACACAGAAAAATAATATATTAGTGTCCTGCGGACTCAAGAATCTTTTCGTAACATATTCAGTGAGAATTAATTTGTAATGACATTCAAAGGAATTATTCGCAAAATGTCACAGCTGGCAGCCTGAGCCACCAAATACTTTCATTTCAATTTTTGCATTATTACAAGCTTTCCCTGTTCCTCTCTCCCAGGTTCTCTCTCTCTCTCTCTCTCTCTCTCTTTCTCTATCCCTCTCTCTCCCTTCGATTTTCTCTCACTCCATCACTGTGCTAGCCTTTCGCCAGCTGCACAAAAATAACGAATATTTTTCTTCTGTGTAAGAAAGAGAGAACGGGCCAAGAAGGAGAGACTGACTGCCAGCCGACTGTCGCGCTCTTCTTTATTTGAAATGACCGCTCGAGTGCAGAGTGGATTACTGTAGTGACAGTGCCATCGGGACTGGATGGCATTTGGCAGAGAACAGGAGAAGGAGGAAGAGAAGGTGTGGGAGATGAGAGAAGAAAGACTCCGGAAGAAGAGAAGCCAGAGAGGAAGTGAGAGACACAGGAGGAGCGGGCTACTTCAGCTGCAACCATCCACATGAGGAAAACACAAATGAGATGAAATCAGTTGGGTTGTCTATGAAGACATTGACTGACAGAAAGCGACGGCCTCGTGCAGCCAGAGGAGGCACGCGAGTAGAAGGGGCAGAATCCTCTTCCATTCTTCCATTCCTCGCTTCGCCCCTCCGGGCTCTCCCTCCGTATTCTCTTGCTATCTCAAGCACTGCAATGCTCAGTTATGCTGCTCTCTTCAAATACTCAGACATCAAATTAAACCACGCAATTCGTTTGTGTCTTACACCTCTCACTCTCTTTCCCTCTTTCTCTGCCTCTCTCTCTCTCTATCTTTCTCTTTCGAACATCCAATCTTTGAGTGAAATTTAGAAGCAATAAGAAGGACTATAAAGAAAGGACTATATAAAATACGACCGCAGTGTAATATAATACGTGAATATAAAACTTAAATATAGCACAGTTACATGCATAGTTGAGGGGGAAGAAGAGTGAAGGGGAAGAAACAGCAAGACTAAAATACATCCTTCTCTTCCTTCTCACGCTCTCTCTCTCTCTCTCTCTCTCTCTCTCTATCCTGACTCCCTCGCTTGCTCTTTCACTCTCTCTCTCACTCTCTTTCTCTCCCTCTCTCTATTCTGGCTCACTCACCTGCTTTCTCACTCTCCCTCTCTCTTTCTCTACCCCTCTTCCTCTCTTTCTCCCCATATTTCTATCTCGCTCTCTCACTCTACCTATCTTTCTGTCTTTATCCTCCTCCTCCCGCTCATTCACTACACTCGGTCCTACTCCTCAATATGAAAGACAAACTCGGAAAGTGTCAGCAGGAAAGGAGCATTTGAAGGCCGAGAACGAGTAAGAAATGCTAAAGACAGATAAGGAGAGAATGAGAGAGAACGTTTGTCTTTCTCTGATGAGAGAGAATAGAGGAGAGAACAGAGAGAGAGAGAGAGAGAGAGAGAGAGAGAGAGAGAAAGAAGGAAATATGGAGCATGAGTACTCGCATCCGGCGATCCATTCGAGGGCATTCTCACGAGAGTGCAACGACAAAAGATGAAATCTCAATCAGAAGTGGGAGGAGGACGAGAGACACAGAGAGAACAGACCGTTAGACGGATGGAGAGAGAGAGAGACAGAGACAGAGACAGAGACAGAGAGAGAAAGAGAGAGAGAGAGAGAGAGAGAGAGAGAGAGATTGGCAAACTGAGTGGGGTCCTTGCTGAATGGCAGATACATTATATATGTACATATGTAGATGTATTTTTTATATATTAAAAACGTATGAACATACACAGTGTGTATAAACCTATGTATGTACATACGAATACTGCCATCCCAGCAAGTTTTCGGACAAATTTGGCAGAAAGGTTTCTGTGATGCATGATAGCAGTGACAATTTATGATTCTCTACTTTACACATCTAAAATGTTGTGATGAAGCACGCTTCTATTTTTCTTTTCTATGTATCTGTCTCTTTCTCTTCTTGTCCTCTCTCTCTCTCTTTCTCTCTCTCTTTCTCTCTCGCTCTATACATATCTCTGCACTGTCTGGCTTACTTTTCCCTTTCTCTCTCCATTTCTCTCTCTCTCTCCATCTTTCTCACTCACGTAAAAAAAATTTTCATTGCCTAAACTCTCTCAACATGGATTGACAATCAAATATGACATTGACAACTACGGGCATTCCTTTCTGTAGCTCTTTCTCTCTTTCTCACTCTCTCCTTCTCTCTCTCTTTGCGTGTGTGTTTCTCTCTCTCTCTCTGTCTCTCTCTTTGTGTGTGTGTGTCTCTCTCTATCTCTTCCCATCTCAACCCTCTCTTGCTCTCTCTCTCTATCTCTCTCTCGTTCAGCTTCTCTATCTGCTCTTCTTCCGTCACTCACTGTCATCCCTCATTTCCCTCGATCTTTTATGATAGTTGCATATTCCCCACGGTGATTGAATGCCCTTTGGAGGGCAACTGAATGCTTCCAGCAATCTGCAGAGTAACACGAAGCATCTGGAGTTGGAGTGGACAGAGGATGACCAGGAACAGCTCACACGGACAGGTTGAGAGAGAAGGAGAGAAAGGATGAGAGAGAGATACAGAGAGAGAAAGAGAGAGAGAGAGAGAGAGAGAGAGAGAGAGAGAGGAAACAGGGAGTATTCAACTAAGATACTTGGATGACAGCATTTACTCTCTGCTCTACATTGGTATCGTGTTCCCCTTATGGCAGGAAAGACAGAAAGACTCTGAGAGATGGGAAAGATCCATCAGATTGAGAAGCGACGCACGAAATTCAAAGCATGAGTTAATCGCAAGGGTCTCATTCGGGTTGAATAAAAGAGGAGCTCGCTTTGGTCACTGGAATTGAACCAGATTGAATCGAACATCCATGCCGTTCTAAAATACATGTCTTACAAACAAAATTCTGAAATTTCCCCCTTTCCAAATACTGTTTTGTTGTATTCAAAGATAAACGAGATGACCCAGAAATATTTAGATAAGCTACAATAAGAGTAAGCGATCTGTATGAATATGAAAGAATTGGGTGGAACAAGAGAACAGACAGGGAGAAAGTAGATTGAGAGAGTCAGAGAGAAGGAAAGAGGAAGCGACAGAGAGGGTCAGAGAGAAGGAAAGTAGAGGGGACGGAAGTGAATGAAAAAGAAGACTCTAGTGTCATGACCTGGAAGGCTGAAGAGCGCAAAAGAAATGAAAGAAGAGTTTCCTCGCATCCTTTGCTCGAACACATTTCAGACGTGTCTGCTATGCAAGAAAAACAATAGTTTTCACGACTTCATAAATTTGAAGACCGAATAGAATGAAACTACATATGGTCACATATGAACGGTGACGAATGCAGAAGGAGAGGAGACAAGGAAGAGAGAGAATTAGTAAAGAGATGGTCAAAATGGAGATGCAGCTGGGGATGGGCAAAAAGTTCACATAACCATTCACGTCTTTTCTAGCAAGGATTGCCGAGAGAATGAGGAATAGGAGGAAAACATCAGGAGAGAATGGAAAACATAGATATGAGAGAAAAAAGCAAGAGAGAGAGAGAGGGAGAGAGAGAGAGAGAGTGAGAGGGAGGAAAAGCAAGGGCCACAGATCTGCCAAGGCATTTTTGATGGCGGAAGAGCATTGTCACACGAGCAGTGTTTTTTTTCTTTTTCTTAAATAAAATTGTCTCTTGCAAGCTTTAGAAGAGCTTATCTTTTAGACTATGATATGAAACAAAATTGCGAATTCTACACGGAGTGCATGAGGAAGGAGCGTTGAAAACATCTAAAAGGCTCTTGAAGGAATGACTCAGTGGAAGAAACAAAGGACATGGGACAGCGATGGAAAGTATGAGAAGGAGCAGAGAGAAAAGGAGAGGGACAGACAGAGATAGAGACAGAGGGAGAAGGAGAGATAGAAAGGGAGAAGAGAGAGAGGCAGAGAAAGATGGGAGGAATGAAGAGTCCAGCAGACACGGAGAGGGAGAGAAGGGGAACAAGAAAGGAGTGAAGAAAGACACTTTGAAAACTAGGATGAGTAGGCGATGCAGCTTCAAAGTGGAAGAGCCAACAGGGAAAAGGCAGCAACTCACAAGCATGTGCCGGAATTCCCTCGCAATACAATCACGCAATTATCATTTCATTTATTTTTATGCTGTTGTCTACGTAGGAAACGAAAAACACCGAAAATGAGCATGTATGAGACGGAGAGGGAGAGGAAAGAGAGACCGATAAGCTAGAGAAAGAGAGGAAGGAGAGACCGATAAGCTAGAGATAGAGAGGAAAGAGAGACCGATAAGCTAGAGAGAGAGAGGAAAGAGAGACCGATAAGCTAGAGATAGAGAGGAAAGGAGAGCCAACCGCGAAAAGGAAACAGAATGATCAAATGCAAATAGAGGATGGAGAGAGCGAGAGACAGGGAAAGAGAGAGAGAGAATGAGAGAGAGACTGGTAAAGAGAGAGAGACGGAGAGAGAGAGGTAAAGACCGAGATAGCGAGAGAGCGAGAGAGAGAGAGAGAGAGAGAGAGAGAGAGAGGGAGAGAGAGAGCGGGAGAGGTACAAAGAGGAAGCGAGGTAAAGAATGAGAGAGAGAGAGAGAACGGGAGAGAACGGGAGAGCTACATACAGAGAGGAAGCGAGGTAAAGACTGAGAGAGAGAGAGGGGAAAGAATTATAGAGAGAGCGAGAGTGAGAGAGAATGATAGGAAATAGGCTAAGGAGAGAGAATCGACAGGCGGAAAAGCATATAAACAGACGCGTGCATGCTATCTTTGTCAAACACAACGTGCAGGATTAGATGATCTTGCTATAAGAATTCCACCTTTCCTTGTTTCCATGCAATGATGAAGAATGGATTGAGTAGAGAGAGTATTCCGGTAATAAAATTATTCGTTTCCATCCTGAACTTCAAGAGTTTCTGACATTCAGCATTCTTATTCAATTCCTCTTCAAAGAAACCCTCGTTTTTTATTGCAGTCAATGCTCCCCCTTACCTCCTCCTTCGAATCACCTCTCTCTCCACCCACTCGCCCCCAACCTCTCTTTTTGTGGTGGTTGGCAACACCTTGAATGTGTGAAGAGCCGTGAAAGTTCGTCGGGTCACCTCGACGCCAACAAGAGAGGAAGAGAGAAAGAGAGATAGAGAGAGACAGCGAGAGAGAGAGAGAGAGAGAGAAAGAGGAAGAGAGAGAGAGGAAAAGAGATGGAGAAGGAGTGTGAAGGGGAGAGAGAGAACCTGCGACGATGGCTAGAAAATCTGCTGCGTGCAAGAGGCAAAGCAGAAGAAGCTCAGAGCCCCTGAAGTAGCAACTTAGAAGGAGAGAAGCCTGCGAAACGAAAAGCTTTCAAAAGGGCTATTCTTAGTAAGAGGAAATACAACTTCCAGTGAAAAATGAAGGAAACAAAGGAACTACGAATGGAAAATAGTGGAGATTGAGGAGTTGTGTATGGTAGAAGGGAAAAGAGACAAACAGAAGGCGAGAGAAAGGGAAAGATACAAAGAAACCATTAGGGATTATCCTTTTGCTGATCTGGTCAGTGGCAGAGTGCGCACGAGGAGTGTCAATATTAGAGTGGAGAGGGTCACTTAGATCACAACTAGATACAGATGCAAAATGACAATCAAGTCTCTATAGGAGTGGGAAGAGAGGGAGAGAATGGTAGAGGACGAGAGAGAAAGAGAGTGAGGAGAGAGGGAGAGAATGCTATTGGAAGAGAGAAAAGAGAGAATGGAGAAAGGGAGAGAACACTAGAGGAAGAGAGAGAAAGAGAGAATGGATAGAGGGAAAGAACACTAGAGGAAGAGAGAGAAAGAGAGTATGGAGAGAGGGAGAGAATGCTAGAGGAAGAGAAAGGAAGAGAGTGAGAGCGAGAGCGATAGAGGGCCCAGAATACGAGGAGAGCATTATGAACATACATACTACTTCCTCGAGGGAAGAGGAATGGCACTCTTTCTGAAGTGAGTGACAACAGGTTGATAATATGGACAGGAATATCAGAGGTAGGATTAGGGATATGAAGAGAGAGGTCCAACTGACTATAAGAGAGCGTAAGAGAAGAGAGAGGGCAGTAGAAGAGAGAGATATAGAAAGAGAGAAGGAGAGTGAGCGAGAGAGAGAGAGAGAGAGAGAGAGAGAGAGAGAGAGAGAGCAGAAGAAGAATATGATGACGCATTATTCCTTCATCACGAGAGAAGGTGGACTGATGATAAAAGCCAAGGACAGTCCTCCGTTCTCTTATCTTCCAGGGATGTATTGAAGAGGAGAGTGTTCAAGAGTGAAAGATGCAGACAACGACAGAGTGCAGCAACTCTAGAATGTCAATTAAACAACTAGCCCATCTCACTTAGGATACGAATAATCACTGCTACATGTCCATCTGATTAGAACATCGCTCTCTCCCTAAACCTCCATCTCTCTCTCCTCGCTCTCTCCCTTTGCCTCCATCTCTCTCTCCTCGCTCTCTCCCTTAGCCTCCATCTCTCGCTCTCCTCGCTCTCTCCCTTACTCTCTCAATCTCTCATTGCACCTCACTCGACTGTCGCCTTTCCAATAAATCCTGGGGGAGTTCATTCAAGATTCTAAAGCAAGATTGAGCTTACTTTTAATTCTATGTAACACACACAAAGAGCGATGTGACAAGGGATGCCACAATTTAATGTTACAATGTTGAACCGATTTCGTTTCGGTACAATTGTGTTCCACCTCATGTCACAATTAGCGGCAGGACAAAAATTGTGGCATCTCCGCACAGTTAGCCCCGCCCCTTTTTATCCCTCCCACTTCACTCATTCCTGGTATTATTGAATCATCCATACAAGATCCAACCATCTTGGAACTCAAAATTAATATGTAAAAAATCCTATGCATGCTTGAGATGCCGCCCGCATCCAGCATGCCGGTCGGATGAAGCCAGCATAGCCAGCATTTGAATTACCCGTAAGCAAAACCCCCACTTTACCAGCACAACCGACGGCCTTTTTCGACAATACATTTATATACTGCTTGGCGACCACGGCGGGGCGAGAGAGGCAGGCCGCAAAAAAATTTTTGACAATGACTTGGAACTTGAATGAATTAGTGAAGAGGCTAACATTGCACGGAGAGGGTGTCTACTTCCCATTCTTTGAAACTGTAGCCTTTTTGGGGGAAGTCGCGAAGTCGCAAGAAATTGAGCCATTAGAAAGGCAATGTGGTCATTCAGAGAGAGAGAGTAGGGGAATTGAGAGAGAGTGGGAATAGAGAGAGGGAGAGAAGGAGAGATAGAAAGAGGGAGAAAGATACAGGGAGAGGGATAAGGGGAGAGGTAGAGAGGGAGGAGTTGAATGCATACTGAGAAGGTGTGATGAAAGCCAACGCCGGTCACGATGAGAATGTAAGACGAAGCTCGGAATAGCACTTGGATACTGAGATAGTATAACAGGAATGGATGTGATCGACGGGGTGAAAAGATGGTGAGTGAAACGAGACTATACATTTGGGAAAGCCAAGGAAGAGGCAGAAGGAGCGAGAGAGTGAAGAAAACATAGAGAGGGCGAGAAAACGCATGAGGATTCGTGGAAGGATTATAATAAACCTAAGAGGAGAACAGCAATACATTATTTCATCCCTGAAACGGTCGAATCACAGCAGACCCGCCCTTTCTTTTTCTTCTCTCACACTCTCTGTATGTCTCTCCGTTCAATCTATGTATATAGCATATATGTACATACATATCTATCTCTTCTCTACTCCCTGTCTCCTCGCTCTCGTTGTGTCTCTCATTATCTCGCTCTCTCTCTCCCCCTCTCTCTTTCTCTCTCTCTCTCTCTCTCTCTTTTCCTCTCTCTCTCTCTCTTCCTCTCTCTGTCTCTCTCTCTTCCTCTCTCTCTCTCTCTCTCTCTCTCTCTCTCTCTCTTTCCTGCATGCAAATTCGTAGTCACAGAAACTGACCTTGCACATGTTGTCTGGGATGGCAGACTCTGCGTGGAGTTCAATTCGCACTCCGTAATTAAGGTCGGCGTCAAGGATGGAAAAAAAGCAAGAAAGGCAGGAAATTTAAAGAGAGAGAGAGAGAGAGAGAGAGAGAGAGAGAGAGAAGAGAGAGAGAGGCTGAGAGATTACAATGGTAAGAACACGAGAAAGTTTCATAAGAATGAGAGAAGATGAATGGAGGAGGATCTAGGGAGTAAAAGTATGCAAATGAGGGGAGGTGTCCATTCCCATAGAGCCTGGTACGAGATGTCCAATCCATTGGCAAGTTGCCAATTCCCCCGGGATCAACAGAGAGTGAAGCTCCGACGCTTTTGAATACTAGAGAGTGCTATTGAAGAAGGACATCAAGAAAGCAGCAGCATCTCTTACAGAAAGGTTTACTCGCACAGAAAAATGGACATGGACTGCATTTAAATCCGCTTCGTAACGGATTCCCTAATTGATTCGCATAAAAATACCATGAAGATTTATTTTCTATCAACAAATACAGTAATCTCAAAAGGTAAGTAAAGACAAACGAAAATTTGTGACAGAGCACAGGACAGATAAAACTGAAATTTATGTATGTATGACGGGGCCAACTAAAAAAACGGTCGTTTTTGCGTTTTCGACGTGTTTCGTGAGATTTGTGCAGCGTTCGTAGAAAAGTTCATATACTAAACTGCATATTTTTTTAGAGTCTTTATACACGTACAAAAGTGTACAGAATTCCGAGTAAAAAATGAGCACAACTATACATGTATTAAAATGCACAAAATTATTTTGAAGATTGAGCAAGAATATACGCGTTGAAACATGTTCATAAAACGGAAAGAAAAATGAGCAGAAATATACATGAACAAAAGTGCTCAAGAACTAACAGAAATGTGGGACCAAATATACGCGTACAATATGGCGTAAAAAATTTGAGCAAGAAAATACGCGTACAAAACTGCTCAAAAAAAATTGAGCGCAAAAATACATGTACAAAAGTGCTCAGAAGTGAAATACAAAGAGCAGAAAAACCTGTTAATTACAAGAATATATTAATGCTTATATGATCAAAAAACAACGAAATATCCTACTTATTGAGGAAAAACAACAAAACCTTCATTTAATAGGTTTAGAAAGTAAAAATCACAATATCGGTCATGTTCAAAGTTCCAACGTACCGAATGACAAGGTCATGACCACCCTACATTCGCAAAAAATATATACATTCAGACATTAGAAACAGAATAGAACAAAAAAACTTTAAAAACATAATATGGAAAAACGTAAGGATGTCGAAATATGTTTTCGAAAACAGCCTGCTAGCCGCGTTGCGTGCAAACACGTTTTGTGCGCAGGTTTTCGCGCGTTTGTGGCGCGCTTTGGAAAGCGCAAGCAGGCCGTTTTCGAAAACATGTTTCGACATTCTTCCGTTTCTCCATATTAGTTTTTTCAAGATATTTTTGTTCTATTACGTTTCTAATGTTTTACTTTATATATTTTTGCCATGGTATTGTGAGCATGATGTTGATATTCTGTTTAATGGTCGTTTGAACATGACCGATATTGTGATTTTTATTTTCTAACTTATTAAGTGAAAGTTTTGTTGTTTTCCTAGATATGTACTATAATTAATTGTTTTTAATACTATAAGCAGTAATTTATACTTGTAATTAACAGGTTTTTCTGCTATTTCATTTCTGAGCACTTTTGTACGTGTATTTTTGCGTTCAATCTTTGAGCAGTTTTGTACACGTATTTTCTTCCTAATTTTTTTCTAAGTGATATTGTACGCGTACATTCGTGCTCATTTTTCTTGATGAATTTGGAGCACTATAGTACATGTACTTTTCTGCCCATTTTTATGTCTGATTCATGTGCACATTTATATGCGTATCTACATGCTCATTTTTAAAAGTCATTTATGGGCATGTTAGTACGTGTATATTTCTGTGTAACCTTTTTTGCACACCTTTGTACGTTAATAAAGATGCTTGAAAAAAGATGCAGCTTAGTAAATGCACTTTTCTACACACACTGCACAAATCTCGCTAAACACGTCGAAAACGCAAAAACGACCGTTTTTTTTAGTTGGCCCCGTCATATATGTACATAGCATGACATTCATACTTCCGGCAGGATTAGAATGCTAATTCTGCAGATTGACCATTCGCCCGTCGAGTGATCGCACGACCTCCAATGATAACTCGCTTGTATCGATCGATCGTTGATCTCTCTTGTGAGAATCAGGAACTTGGCAGTGAAAGTGTCGATGTAAATGGAAGCTGCTTTACTTCCCTGAGCCATAATCCAGGAAGCGTCTGTGGCTGTCCCAATCAATGCTTATCAGTGGCCATCCGTATCATCCGGCCCCTTCTGGCCTCGCATCTTTTTTCCAATCATTCTCCTCATATGGCAACTTCTCTCGGCTCTGCTATTATATCACATCTCTGTCTTTTCACTAATACATGTATGTAAAATCTAACAGAATCTACTAGCCTTCGCAATTTGCTTTCACTTTAAGTAAAAAAATATATTTGTAAGAGTTGTTAATGCTGCCTCACCAGGGAATGGTCAGAAACCCTAAATTCCAAAAATTCTGATATTTTGTGTATGGATTGACCATCACATTGGATGGTCCGAAATGAAAAAATTAGGACCCGAATCCCTCTAGAAATCTTTTTATTCCCATTTAAAGATCACATTCATCAATAAGGTGCCCGCGTTAACCACTGTTCCAACCAAAAAAGAAGACCGGATGGCGCAGTAGGTAGCGCTTCTAGCCAGTATTTTTCGGTCACAGGTTCAACACCCCGTTGGCACGATTTCTTTTGCTCGTTTAAGAATGCAATTTTTAAGGTCGTAGAGTACTTTTTACGTACTTTCTTGCTTATCGATTTGAAGGCGGA
Source organism: Allodiplogaster sudhausi (assembly GCA_945643635.1). Classification (NCBI taxonomy): domain Eukaryota; kingdom Metazoa; phylum Nematoda; class Chromadorea; order Rhabditida; family Diplogasteridae; genus Allodiplogaster; species Allodiplogaster sudhausi. The sequence goes on along the minus strand of CALZFC010000163.1, from coordinate 195,440 downwards.
CTTTGCGAAGTGCAAGTATCAAAAAAAAAATTTTTTTTCTTTGGGCTGTTTGTAGGTATGAATGTGGGTTTAAATGCATGATTCCGTGGCGAAAGGATAATAGAACTGCCAATTCCTGCACAATGCTCCCCACAGTGTACGCCGATCAGAGATGGTAAAAAACCCAAAAATTTTGGGAAGAGAGAGAGAGAACTGTTGAGATGAGTTGACGGTGCCTCAAAACCGGTTCGCCAACGAAGAAGGCATCGTTTGTTGATTTGTTGGCTTGCCACAAAAAAAGCTTTCTTCTACGACCTTAAAAATTGAATTAAAAATTGACCCATTGGCACGATTTCTTTCTAAATTCTCCTGCGCCGCCCTCGATTCGGCTGCAGACCGCACCCTTGAATATGTCACCGCCAAATTCGAGGGCCCGTAAATGGATCGGGCCGAGACCTTGGGCCCTATGGGCCGGGCCGGACCAAATTTTTTGGGTTTTTTACCATCTCTGATCGGCGTACACTGTGGGGAGCATGGTGCAGGAATTGGCAGTTCTATTTTCCTTTCGCCACGGAATCATGCATTTAAACCCACATTCATACCTACAAACAGCCCAAAGGAAAAAAGATTTTTTTTGATACTTGCACTTCGCAAAGTCCGCCTTCAAATCGATAAGCAAGAAAGTACGTAAAAAGTACTCTACGACCTTAAAAATTGCATTCTTAAACGAGCAAAAGAAATCGTGCCAACGGGGTGTTGAACCTGTGACCGAAAAATACTGGCTAGAAGCGCTACCTACTGCGCCATCCGGTCTTGTTTTTTTTTGGTTGGAACAGTTGTTAACGCGGGCACCTTATTGATGAATGTGATCTTTAAATGGGAATAAAAAGATTTCTAGAGGGATTCGGGTCCTAATTTTTTCATTTCGGACCATCCAATGTGATGGTCAATCCATACACAAAATATCAGAATTTTTGGAATTTAGGGTTTCTGACCATTCCCTGGTCAGCTGTGCGTGCAATGCTTAATCTGCGACCCTCAGTCTCATTGTCTTTCTCTTTCTCCCCCTTTCTCTCTCTCTCTCTCTCTCTCTCTCTCTCTCTCTCTCTCTCTCTCTCTCTCTCCCCCCCCCCCTCACACTCGTTTACTTTTGAATTTTTTGCTCATATTACGCGCTAATTCTCGATCATCCATTTCTGTTTTTATGATTCCCCTTGGCTCTGGTGATTTAACTCTATATATATTTTTAAACTATTTTTCACTTTCAGATACTATCCGTTAAAAAGTGTTGTAGAATTTGGAAGGAAACGGGAGGCAGGGAATAGAGACTGATTCGGAGAGAATGGATGAAACAACATTGCAACTTCTCTTGGCACTCGCCATGTTGATTGTTACAACCGCAGTTGGACTACTTCCGATTAAGGTTTCACTATTTCTTCTTTTTGAGTATAAATATATATGATATACATACAGATATATATATTTATTTATATTTAAAACTCAAAAAGATATTATAATGTCCTTTTCGATAGTGCATAGATGAAATAACATTGGAACTTGGAATTCGATGAGCGTGTTGATTGAGTTGCTAGCTGTGCTACGACGAGGATCAGAGGAAAGCAGCCGAAGAAGCCGAAGCTGGCAGTCCCTCCTCTGCTGCTTCTCTGGCGGCGTCTTTCTCTCCACTTGCTTCCTCGATCTCCTCCCTCACATTGCGTCAGTTTCCATTATATCTCTCTGCTATTTTATCGTCATGTTTTATATAACAGTTCTTCCACCATGCCACAGGCTAAGATTGCGAGAGAGAAAGAGAGAGAGAGAGAGAGACATAGAGCAACATAGAGAACAATTGAGAGAAAGGAGAGAGACCGAGAGAACAAGGCAGAGAATGGCGAGAGAAACAGAAAGAGGAAAGTTATTTAGAAATGAAAAAAATATGCAGGGTAAAGTACGAGGCCTTCAAAGCGACCACTTCGATGGAATCAGACCTTCCATTTCCTTACGCTTTCATCTGTATTGGCTTCTTCCTCGTCTATTTCATCGAGGAGATCTGCCACCGGGTTTGTAACCGATTTCGATCCCAGGCATCTCATAATCTCTGCTAAAATTTTTGCGAAATATTTTAGCGAGCGAAAGAAATTTTTTTTTTTGCAGATTTTCAAGATGAGTCACGATGATGATTCCAATCGTGAAAATGGGATTGAACGGAGGAAGGAGATCTCTCTTGACACTGCCAAATCACCCTCGGACGGATTGAATACACACAAGTGAGATTAATTCCTGTGTGCATAATGCTAATATCATCATTCATTTGGCTGCGACTGCCATTTCTTTGGTGAAAAAGAGTAAAACCAGGACAGAAGCGGAACCGGAATCAGCGGTGATGATTGAAGCGGTCACGGCCATTCATAAGTCAGCAAAGATTGAGATGCTGTGGTTCTTGTTCTGTTCCCATGTATCCCAGATGTTCTGCTTTCTCTTCCCCTCTGTTAAAAGAGATTCCACCATAGATCGGAACATGTGCATCACTAGAGCATTGAACAGTTCTTCCTGCGTCCGTCGCTTCTCCCCGATTGCCAGAGGGTGATGTTCTGGAATGTGAATGGATTGCAGCGAAGTGCTAGATGAGACTCTGAAGTACGCGATGTCAATGGAGGAAGAGGCGTCTCTGCTCAAGTCGCTCACCTTCTCAATTTGCATTTCTCTCCATTCGATCCTCGAAGGATTCGCACTCGGAGTCCAGGTTTTTGGACTTTCTTACGTCAGCAGTCAACAAAAAGATTTATTTTCTCTTACAAAAATGTCGATGAAATGGTTGGATTCGCTATGCATTTCTCTCTTCCACTTGAGGATTCTCCCTCCGGAGTGGCAACACTCTTCGTGTCTCTCCTTCTTCACAAGGCCATCGAAGGCTTTTCTGTGGGACTCAAGGTGTCCAGGGACAACGTCAACAGGACAAAGGTACAGAGTGAAATGCGAGAAGGAACGAAGATCCTCCCTCTTCAGGCCGTGGTTGCATTGATCGTGGTGTACGCATCGATGACTCCAATCGGGACGATCACTGGAGCCTTCTTACAAGTCAGTCCTTTCCAGTTCTCGCTACCCATCCTAGAACGTACTCCTAGAACTCGGAACTGGGCGCAGACAGCAAACTCGGAATGATTCTGGCGCTGGAGAGCATGGCAGCTGGCACTTTCATCTACGTCACGTTCTTGGAGGTTCGGCAGGGATGAAAGAGAGAAGGGAAGGAGCTTACCGCTTGAGGTGCTCTTCCGAGAGAAGATGGCAGAGGTGAACTCGCTGAAGCAACTCTTCGCAGTCTTCGTCGGCTTCTCCCTCATCGTCGCCGTCCAACTCGCATTCTCCGGGTTGCTTGCCATCCAAGGCAGCCAGTGACTGAACGAGACTCTTGCAGACACAACCACGCTGCTCACTCCGCACTCCACGACGAGCACACTCCACTTCCTCACTAGGACTCTCCACTTGCCTCCCAAAGGGGCTGCCAATTTATTGCTACTCTTCACTTAAGATCGCAGCCGAAGGATTGACTCCCTCTCCGTCCGCTGAGATGAATTCAATGCAATGCTACACGAGTTCCCATCTCTTAATACTCAATACCGATTGCATTGCTAGAACTTTTATAGTGCCATACTCCAAGAAAAATTCCAAAGACTTCCGGTCTCATTCGTGTCAGATTGCATAGAAAAAAACATCTTTGCAATTGTTAAATTACGCATTGTATTTTTTTGTCGTGAATATGTCGCATGATACAATTTATAAGAAGGAACTCTATTTATCTGAGAGTGGTGAGAAAGTCTAGCGAGAAGAAGCAGAGGCCTTCTCGGAAGGAAGAGTCTTCTGGATCGAAGAGATCTCGTCGTCCCAAGCCTTCTCGATCTTCGACCAGTGAGCAAGCAGCTCCTGTTAAACAAACAGTTCTTGCGAGAACGTCGCAGATAACGAATGAACATTTTCAGCGCTAATGATGGATTTTCGAAGAAAAAAAAAGACTGTAATAGTGCAGTCATGATTAAGACCAATTATATGAGCACGAGGCAAGAATCCGGATATATTAGTAAGAATCTGACCTTCTTGCGCTGTTCTCGCTTATTGAAGTAGTAGGGGAACTGCTCCCTCTCAGCCAGAGTCCATTGGTCCGAATCCAAGATCTTCAATAGAATACAGGATTATGTTGGGAATATGTCCTTAAAAAAACAGAGTAACGGGAGAAACCCACTCATACCCAATGGGATTTAAAACATTATGCTATGTTAAAAGAAGCATTCGACGAAAAAGCTATGTTTTAAAAACCACATTTAAAAACCAATAAACCTTCCAAACCCAATCCGCAGGCGCTATCATCATCGCTCTCTTCTCCAGCGCAACACTTTCCCTGTTACTTCTACCACAGATTCATGGAAGAAAACATCTTCTCAAGCATGGCTGATAAATAGGAACCAACCGATCGTGGTTTTCCCCTCACACCTCCTTTAGCAACGGATGAAACAGGAATAATTCTCTATTTAAACATTTGGAGCAAAAATTCAATATACAGTCACTTACGACCTCAGGGGTGGGAATATCTTAAGAGAGCCTGACTGAGATACTCGAACATGAGGGTGCAGGGAACAAAAATATTTTTTTGATTTTAATTTCCTTTGCAGGGCTTATGTAGCATCATGAGAGCTTCCAAAAAAACTTTTTTCAAAAAAATATTTTGAAGGTATGACTACAGTATGCCTTGATTTACCGAAAATATTCAAATGACCATAAAGTTCGTAAAAGCTAACCAAACTAAATTTTGAAAGCATCGTTAGATTCGTCATCTAAAAACGCATAAAAGTTCCTAAATAAGGTTATCATAAAAGTTTCATTAAAAGGTCGAAATGAGCATTTTTATTATTGGAATGTACCATTAGAGTGCCAAGTCGTAGAAACTGCGCGATGAGACCATATCCATTTGATAGAGCGTCATTTGTTACCCCTAGAAAACTGCCTCTCATGTGGATCCTCCTACAAGAACTTTACAATGTATGGGGGTGAACACCTCATAGAGTAATAACAAAAAAAAGGCCATAAAATGCGTTTTTCTCGCTCTTTTCAGAAACCAAAGGTACCATTGTGTTTATAGTGCAGATATGCATAAAAATGTCATACATTATTTGTTCACACGATTGCCTTCTCAATGACTTTTTCGGCAAAAACTGTATTTCTGGTCAGCTGGAGAGAGGTTAGCGCCTGTAGTCAAAAAAAGAACAAAAACTGCGCCTAAATACGTATGTCATGGGAAAGCCGAGTCTTTTCTACGTGTCATATACTATCTTCCTGTCCATTTTGTCCTACGGGAAAGTTTCAATATATCCAATTAAAGCGCGCACTCACAGTGCGGCCTGCCCAGAAAATCCCCTTTAACCTAGCTATCCGGCTTCATTCGCGATATTGGTTGATGTGGTACATAACATCTTATTCAGCATGTCCTGATACACAAAAAATGCTGTAACTATTTTAATTTCTTGCATCTTCACTAATAATTTCGGCAGAAACTCTTTTTGCCTTTGTGCGCAAGCGACAGAAAAACTGCTCGCAGTCAGAAATATATGGAAGACCACACCTAAATGAGCATTCTATATGAAAGCCCAGTCTTTATTGCGTAGAATATGCTTCTATAGTATAGAATTCTTGGGGGCATAACAAAAGCGGAGCGGTCAGAAAGCGCTGCTGTCAAAAGCGGGGCGGTCAAAAGCGAAGAGAATAGATGCAGAGCGAGCGCTGCGCATTTGGCACATGCGCTTCTAATTGTTGCGATGCGCACTGTGAGTGCGCGCTTCAAGGGGATATATTGAAACTTTCCCGTAGCACAATTCGGCAGGAAGATGTATATTACATGTAGAAAAGACTGGGCTTTCACGTAGAGTGCTCGTTTAGATGTAGTCTTTCATATTTTTCTGACTACGTGCACTTTTCTCTCGCCTGCGTAAAAGGCAAAAACAGTATCTGCCGAAAATAATAGCGAAGATTCGCTAATATAAAGTCATCTACGTGGTTTTTTTTGTGTAATAGGACATGTGAAATGAGATATTTTGCAAAACTTCCCCTATTATCGCGAATGAAGCCGGATAGCTAGGTTAAAGGGGATTTTCAGGGCAGGCCGCACTGTGAGTGCATGCTTCAAGGGGATATATTGAAACTTTCCCGTAGCACAATTCGGCAGGAAGATAGTAAATAACACGTGGAAAAGACTCGGCTTTCACGTGACATACGTATTTAGGCGCAGTTTTTCTTCGTTTTCTGACTACAGGCGCTAACCTCTCTACAGCTGACCATAAATACAGTTTTTGCCGAAAAAGTCATTGAGAACGCAATCGTGTGAACAAATAATGTATGACATTTTTATGCATATCTGCACTATAAACACAATGGTACCTTTGGTTTCTGAAAAGAGCGAGAAAAACGCATTTTATGGCCTTTTTTTGTTCTGCGGGTTATTACTCTACGAGGTGTTCACCCCCATACATTGTAAAGTTCTTCTAGGAGGATCCACATGAGAGGCAGTTTTCTAGGGGTAACAAATGACGCTCTATCAAATGGATATGGTCTCATCGCGCAGTTTCTACGACTTGGCACTCTAATGGTACATTCCAATAATAAAAATGCTCATTTCGACCTTTTAATGAAACTTTTATGAAAAACTTATTTAGGCACTTTTATGCGTTTTTAGATGACGAATCTAACGATGCTTTCAAAATTTAGTTTGGTTAGCTTTTACGAACTTTATGGTCAATTGAATATTTTCGGTAAATCAAGGCATACTGTAGTCATACCTTCAAAATATTTTTTTGAAAAAAAGTTTTTTTGGAAGCTCTCATGATGCTACATAAGCCCTGCAAATGAAATTAAAATCAAAAAATATTTTTGTTCCCTGCACCTTCAGCTATGGCCATGGTCGCATATCTCAAACAGGCTCTCTTAACAGTACCAAAAACGGAATCATGAAAAGCAAAATACTCTTCATTGGTAACTACAGTAAGGAAAGAACTGACAACGTCGGGAGACTCCCTCTCTCGATCGTAACCACTGCCTCCCGGGTCCAGAGGATCTCAACATTCCAAGCCATTAGAATTGTTTAATTCTAAAGAAGCTGTCGATTTCCTTGTCTATAAAAAGGATGTTTTAAAACAATTAAATATGAGAACGAACAGCGGAACTGCTTGAAGTGCCGCTTCTCCCAGAGCTGGCGACATCCGTCGGCGAGCAGCAGCTGAGCCTTGCGAGTGTCTTTCTCGTCCTAATTTTACTAGTTAAAAATGTTACGCAAATTATATTGTAAAACGAGTGTTTGTGAAAAGAAGCACCAGACGAAAATCCAATAGAAACCTTGTTAGCATCGAAGCGGGCCCGCATGACCACTTTCTGATAGCGGACTTCCAGGCTGAAATGTAGAGAATCATAATGTGGTTAACTTCCAAATCAAAAATTGTATAAGCAGCACATAGAAAAAACCTACTTGTTGCCTCCATACCAGTTGTCCACTTCACGCAAGGCTCGTTTATACAGGCGGCAGATCTGTTAAAAGTTCATTTTCTCACGAAACTCCAAGAAGCAAAACATAAATAAATAAAGATAACCTTCTGACGGTGAGAGAGCGCCTTCGTGAACATCCACGCCGGCGACTCTGCCATTTTGGACAACCACTGAAATTTTAATTATATTTGGTTTCAAAAAACAACCGCACGCCACAAATGATAAATACAGCACTAAACTACAAATCTAAATTATGCCACCAACTTACATGTTGAATTCAATTGACGTCTAAAATGTCATCCAGAAGCGTAGACAATTTGGATGGTCACGGGTGTGGTGAACTTTGAGAGGCTGTCTTTGTGTATTTTAAGAATTAGACGCCATTGTTGGGAAAGATAAGCTCTAAGTAATATCGTTTGCATCATACGATTAAAAATTAGTATGAACAGGTAATTAATACAGAGTCGTCAAGAACTAAAGAAAAGCTAAGGAAAACTCGGGGAATAATCAAGTAATATAATTCAATTAGGATCGTGTGTTGTAAAATATTAGAAGTTCGTTAGTAATATTTCAGTTTTAAAGTGCAAATACATATTTCTACTATATTCAGACGGCATTTCTTTTCAGGATTTTCGTTGTTACAAAAATTTTTCATTTCCACTGAGCTCGAAGTTTTCTTGCTTTCTGTTGCTTTACTTCTCCACCTGCGCGTGTTTATTGTATGGGTATATGCCGCGTGTTGCCTTTCCCATTACTTTTGTTTACAACATTACCGCATTCAATGGCGGAGTAGTATTCCGTATCTTCATCTGCGATTCTTTGTAGGAATTATGGCCGAAACTCCAGAAGATAAAAAGTTCAGAATCCAAATGGGCGTAGCACGACGTCTTAATAAGGAGCACAAATGCTACATTGATGAGGTGGAGTGTATGAGCTTCCTTTCCGTATCTTTCCTTCATTCGACTAGTATATTGCAGTATATTGTTTTAATTTATATTTTTTTTATCCGTAGGCGATTTTCGCCTTTTTAAGACTCTTCGGGGAACTGAAGAGATAAACGTAATGAAGAATTCGCCAAATCCAGATCGAGAGAAGCTCAAGAAGATGGCGGAATGTGTTGAGGTCTTGCAACGTTCTTTGATGACGTGAATGTTTGTTCAACCTTAGTTTGATTTCTAGGAGTCACGTCGTATGATAACGGATTCGTCTCGTCGTCTCGCTGAGGCCTGCGAACAACTTCGGCTGGCTATTCTAGCCACGGGAAGAAGCGAAGCAGATGAGAAAGTCACAGAGGCTCGAGCCCTGATCCAGTTGTCCCATGACCAAGTAGTGCAAGGTCATCTTCATGAACGAAGCGGCTTCTGAGTTCACTGAGTTCATTTTCACCGTCTGTCCACTTTACCAGCTGTTTCAATCACCTCCTCTGTCCTTTGCTACACTTCTACTTTGGGGGAAAAGGCGTCTTTCTTTCAGCTCCCGGGCGTGTTTACAGTTCTAATTTCTACTCATCCACATTCTGCCATGCTGGATGTAATTAATGAACTTTGTGTTATGTTCACCGGGTACCTCCAGCCAGTGTGGGTGGGGGTACCTAGATCATCAGCTTTTCTCGTCCGGATCAAGGGAGGCACAAGACCATCGCTGGCTCTCCCTTCGATCCTTGTTCATGCCATTTATCTTTATAATGAATAGAACGTCATATTGTGGCTGCCGCTGCAGCATCCACTATAATAGCTACTATTCTTCCTTTAACATGGCAAACAGCTGTTCATAGTCCGACCTCGTTTCTGCCTATGGTCGTGTTTCGCCTAGATCTCCCTCCTCATATTTTTTTCTTCTTCACATAGTGCGATTCATCAGGTTGTGATAAATATTTATCATCTCCGGAATTAAGTTGGCGTGTGATGAAAATGCGTTATTAGTGGACTCTTATATATGAAGGGGGGGGGGGGGTGGATGGGTGGAAGTACAGATGGCCTGTCCAATTAGGCTTTCATTGTATCAGGAACATCGCGTAACGGTTATTGGGCCTGATATATATGTATATTTAAAGTGTGTTTGAAGGCAATTTGAAAGCGGTGGATTCCCTGATTACAATCTTACATGTGGGCCGTGCTTTAGTACTGCGAGTGCATATAGGATGAAAATTCGGAGATGGACTTAAGCTCTGAGGATTCCGGCTCAAGTGCTGGTGTTGGTTGTTCTTAATGATTTGTATATATATACACTATATATAGTGCTAAAAAATAAGATGCTAGCTGAAGTGCTGTAAACTTTTTAGTCTGCAAGATGACAACGGAGTTCGCAGTTGATCCAGATAAGCTCTCGTCTCTTCCTTCGACTTCACTTGATGTTTCCAGTGGTACTCTCTCGGGCCCACTCAATTATAAGGTTGATTACCTAAGTTATAGTTATATATATATATTATTAAATGTAACATCTATTTTGCTGTGACAGAGCGTGTCACGGAGCAGAGAGTTGCTTCGGTCGCTGTGGTCACTGCAAAGAGAAGGCGTTCTGTGTGATGTGACACTGACTGTTGGTGGGAATCCAATCATCCACTGTCATCGGATTGTCCTAGCTTCCTCTTCTCCTTTCTTCAGAGCAATGCTCGCCGGTTCACTAGCCGAAAGTAGACAGCGTTAGCCCAGCTTCATCCATTAATCCCTATCACAGGATTTAAATTTGCGATTTAGATGAGATAGAACTTGTCGGAATGGATACAAATACCTTGGAAAGTCTTATTATTTTCTGTTACACTGGAGAGTTGCGTGTTTCGGACGCAACTGTTCAACTTCTACTTCCCGCCGCTTGCCAGTTACAGCTTAGTGAAGTCCAGGTTCGGTAGTAAACGAAAGAAAACTGCGAGGAAAAGCGCTCGGGTAGGACATTCGCATTGCAGGAAGTATGTTGCGAGTTCCTGAAGAGCCAGCTCGACCCCTCGAATTGTCTTGGAATCCGTGCCTTTGCCGACACTCACTCTTGCAAGGATCTCGTGCGCAGTGCCGACAAATACACTCACCAGAACTTCCAGGTTTCCACTTCATCCCAGTCATTTGTGTCAGCAGTTTCATGCTTGTTTCTTGAGGATGTGATGGCTTCGGAAGAATTCCTGCAACTCGCATTCCCTCAGCTCATCGATATTATATCTAGTGAAGAATTGAACGTTCGTTCTGAAGAACAGGTCTGTGCTATTCTTTTTTTTCTTTTATAAATTACGCTTTCTATTTTTATGAAGGTATTCGCTGCTGCCCTTCAATGGATTCGATATGACCTCGCCCGGCGGAGGCCTTTTCTTTCACAGGTTTTTTTGTCTATTACGATTCAGTCATGTTTTTTTTAATGAATTTGAAATACTCTCCCACTTATGGAAACAAAGCTGTGCGTGTGTGTAGGCGCTGACTCACGTGCGCCTTCCCCTGTGCCATCCGAAGTTCCTGGTGTCGACGGTGTCGGAAGATGTCCTGGTGAAGAGTGACTCGGCCAGTCGTGATCTGGTGGATGAAGCCAAGAACTACTTGTTGCTCCCACTCGAGAGGGCGGCCATGCAAGGGCCACGAACTCGGCCTCGGAAGCCACTGAAGTACGGAGAAGTGCTGTACGCAGGTTCTCTCCCAGTCACTCCTGGCCTGCCTGAGTTGCTTAGTTCTTCAGTGGGTGGCTGGTGCAGTGGTGATGCCCTTGCGAGTGTTGAATTCTTCTCCCCCGGTCGGTCCAGTCCGAGCTGGAAGTGCGTTGCTCCCATGAACAAGAGAAGGTTCGGGATATTTCGTGTTCATTTCTTACTCATTCTCCTTTTGCAGATGCGGAGTTGGTGTGGTTGTTGTTAACGATCAGATGTATGCGGTGGGCGGTCACGATGGCCAGAGCTATTTGAACTCCGTTGAGCGGTTCATTGCATTTTTTTCCGCTTTTCCCACTATTTAAAGTGCATTCTAGCCTAGCGTAGTGTTGTTTTCTTTTCTAATGAAGAGTTGCTTGTTCGGAGTGAGTAACTTCTTGGTGTTGAGATACGACCCAGCGACGAATCAGTGGTCGTGTGACGTGTCCCCCACTTCCACCTCGCGCACTTCGGTGGGAGTGGCTGTTCTCGACGGCCTCCTCTATGCCGTCGGGGGCCAGGATGGAGTCTCGTGTCTCAACATTGTCGAAAGGTACTCTCTCTTTCTCTGTCTCTCACTCTCTGTCTTTATCTATCTTTCAGATATGATGCAGTCCGCAATGAATGGTCTCGGATTGCCCCAATGAGTTCTCGCCGTCTGGGAGTGAGCGTGGCGGTGTTGAATGGTTGTCTCTACGCAGTGGGAGGCAGCGATGGCCAGAACCCTCTCAATACTGTCGAAAGGTGCTACTTGATGAGAGAGCGCTGCCCTGTATGGCTTGATGATGAAGTTATTTAGATATGATCCTCGGACGAACAAATGGCAGCTGGTCCGTTCGATGTACACGCGGAGGAAGCATCTTGGCTCCGCAGTCTACGGCGGTGCTCTTTATGCTGTGGGCGGCAGGTTAGGGAGCGTGGAGGGACAGGGACTGACAATGAACGCCCATCTGAACAGGGACGACTCGTGCGAGTTGAGTTCTGCTGAGAAATACGACGCGGCTGCGGATGACTGGATGGCTGTGGTGTCCATGACCAACAGACGATCAGGGGTCAGCTGTTCTCTCTCTTCTCTCTCCTTAAAGAGTCCCTTCCAGGTGGGCCTCGCTGTAGTCAACGACCGTCTTTATGCGGTGGGCGGATTTGACGGGACGAGTTATCTCAAGAGTGTTGAGGTCTCATTTCCCACATTTTCTCCAGCTATCGTTTTCTTCTTTGTCTGTATTTCCTCTTCACTTCAGGTTCTGGATGCAGACTGCAAGCAGTGGCGTCTCACCGCTTCAATGAATTACCGCAGACTTGGAGGAGGTTCTTTCTTACCTTCACTATTTCTTAAAAAGAAGTATTAGTAAGGTGAAAACTTTGCTCAGTCCACTTTTCCAGTTCGGAAATGTAGTTAACTACTTGCTTGAGTATAAGGATACATTTCATTGCCTACCCTGTGGATCATTCCCACCCTTTCTCTGTGATTGACCGTCCCCCTGAATAGGCTACGGAGTAGTTCGTCTGCCGGCCGTGGATGTCTCCTCGCTCTCCACTCGGTCTTCCGAGTCTCCCGCTTTTGAAGATCCGCTCGGAATTATCTCCTCTCGATAGTTCAAGTTTCTTTCTTTTCTTTTTCGTCTTTCCATTGTCTCTGTGCTTTCACTTGTGATACATAGAAACAATTTATTTCTTTTCATTTTGCGGAATGCATTTTAGAACATATTTTTAAGGTTCTAAGAACATAAGTCACGATTTAAAAAAAAGAAGATTAAAAGTTATCTTATAAGCATGTAAACTTATGATTACGCAGATCTGCCCTTGCTGCCATGATTTTGTTGTACCTTTCTGAAATACATGAGCTTATATTATATATTATATAATTTGTTTTGCGTATTCATCTATCATACATATTTATGATATAAATTATGGAAGAGGTTCTTGTAACTAATGTTCCCAGCACTATTGCGGCCTTATCGAAAATACCATTAGCGATAGATCTTCTAGATTATCGTACGGCATGGACAAATGCATTACTTATCTAGACAAACAACTGCGGGAATTCTTCGAGACTAGGAATGAAATAGCAGCTCGAAGTGTTCAAAGTACACTTCGCAAAAGGAGTAGCGAATCTATGTATTACATATTTCGCGACAGTAGTGCCAATATTGTACGTTGTAATGGTTACCAAAAATTAAGTAAGTCAGTTATGGTGACGCGAATCTAATCGTGTAGTGTACGCGGGCAGAGTGGGAGTGTGGTCAAGCAATGACCAGGGCCGTGTACTTTACGAATATATCGAGATCAATTGGGTCAGCTCTCCGCTAATGCAATTGACCAGGACATGTTTATTGTACTGTACTGGGATTGCTTGTACCACTTTAGCATTGTATGCCATTGTTGCCGATCGTTTGATGTTGTTGAGTAGCTTGCTCTTCTCAATTTTGACCCTATGTGCTTGCGAAAGGCTAGTCCTGGGATGGAGAATAAATGTGGTGAGAAAGGGTATGAAGAGGGAAGAGTTGCGCTGGAGGGTTTCTTGTGATTTGACCTCTTTCTCTTTCGGCTTTTCATTTCCATGTTCTCTCGGTTTGTCTCCCTTGATCTTTTCTTGCTCTGTTTTCCTGTTGGATCGAATGCTCTTATCGATGGGTGCGGTTTTTTTTGCCTTGTCTAACTACTCGTGGCACTGATAGGAGTGCCCCATGGACGCTGATTGAAATCTTTCCTCTACGGTTGAAAGTTATATTTGCAGGATAGTCTTGTTGTTTGTGAAGAAGAGAAGCGGTGAATGAGTTGAAGTGATGGGATCGTGCTTCTCAAAGGCTGACGATGGGAGTGGAGGGAACAGAAGCGAATTGGCAGCCCTGGGAGGGGGAGATGGCAGAATGGGGATGGCTGGAGGGGACAAGGCCATTAATAACGTGCCCACGATGTACCTGGTAAACTCGGGCGAGGGAACGGTCGAGCACGCGGCCATTGGCACTCCGGGCAGGGCAGATCGACTTGCAGGTTTATTCATTCACCATAAGTTAAACTTTATTTGTTTATGAAATGTAAGCACTGAATGTTTAGACAAGGAGGTTTTGATTGCATTGTATTCGTACGACTCGAGGGCGGATGAAGACCTCGGTTTTAAAAAGGGCGATATCATGTATCTGCTGGACTCGCACAACACGGACTGGTGGTATCTTTCTTCTCTGCTAATTTTCTTATTACAGTGGTTATTCTTCCTTATAAAGATGAAATAGTCTTATGTTAGAAAAGGTTCAGGTGTGTTTCAGGTATGTTCATCACGCAAGAACCAATCAACAAGGATACGTTCCGCGGAATTTCGTCGCAAAGCAGCAAACCGTGGAAAGCGAAGAGTTAGTGCTTAAAATTCTCGTAAAGCTGTAAAATAGGATGATTATTGGTTTTGTTGATAAAGAGCTCAGCTGTGTTCTGTTCATAATCTCACTTATCGATGAGAGTGTTGAATGAGCTGATATCTGTTGTAGGTGGTATGCTGGGAAGATTGCACGGAACCGTGCAGAGAGGCTGGTTCTCTCTGCGAATCTCCCTAAGGGAACTTTCTTAATTCGCGAACGAGAAGCCGAGCAACTGGAATACGCACTCACCATTCGAGATTCGGATGATGGAAGAGGCGGCGGATCCGTGAAGCATTACAAGATCAAGCGACTTGACTACGGGTCTGGATATTACATCACCACCAGAAGGACTTTCAAGACGCTCAAAGAGCTGGTCCAATATTATTCCGGTAAGCTTTCGTTCATCTGCTTGTCAATATGACGCAATTTCCGAGAGGAGGTATCGTATTGAATTTTTGGTCGCCTGCCCTTCCTTTTTTTGTAGCTCTCATTCTAACAGTATGAGCTCTTAGAACTAACATTTTTATTTCCTCCACTATTTTGTATTGCAATTTATGCTTGCAGAAGTTGCTGATGGGTTGTGCTGCCAACTAACCTTCCCTGCCCCTCGAATTGCTCCCACTCGACCGGATCTCTCCCATAACACTCAACAGAACTGGGAGATCCCTCGTAATCAGCTTCAGCTTAAGAAGAAGCTTGGAGACGGCAACTTTGGAGAGGTTTCTTCTTTTCCATTTCTCTCTGTTCTAATAAAAATGCATACTGACTGTGTTGTGATATTTCTTTTATGATAATTGTAGTTATTGCTGTAGGTGTGGTACGGTAAGTGGCGTGGAATAGTGGAAGTAGCGATAAAGACAATGAAGCCTGGCACAATGTCGCCCGAGGCATTCCTCCAGTTAGTTTCTTCACTCTTTGCTGCTGTAATTTCTAGTATTATGTTTTTTTTTTCAATTTGCGGGATGAATATGAGTTGATTAACAGAGAGGCGTCGATAATGAAGCAATGCGACCATCCGAACCTCGTCAAGTTGTATGCAGTTTGCACGAGAGAGGAACCCTTTTACATCATCACTGAATTTATGTGCAATGGCTCTCTTCTTTCTTATCTTCGCAGTGAAGGAACTTGCATCCAGCTCCAGGCACTCATTGACATTTCGGCACAGGTTCCAACTTTCTTCTGATCACTCTTGCTTCTCTACCTTTCTCTCTCCCTCTTCCCTCTCTTTCGTTCCGCTTTCTCTCTCTCTCTCTCTCTCCTCTCTCTCTCCACTCTCTCTCTCTCTCTCTCTCATTGAACTTGAACCGTCTTGCTTTCAGATCGCCAATGGGATGATGTACCTGGAAGAGCGTAAGCTCGTGCACCGAGACCTGGCTGCCCGAAATGTTCTGGTGGGAGAGCCGGTCTCCGGTGTTCCAGTCGTGAAAGTGGCAGACTTTGGTCTGGCCAGGAAGTTGATGGAGGAAGATATCTACGAGGCTAGGACTGGAGCCAAATTCCCCATTAAATGGACGGCCCCTGAGGCTGCTATGTGCGGCAACTTTACTGTCAAGAGTGATGTGTGGTCATACGGCATTCTCATCTACGAGATCATGACTAAGGGACAGGTAGGCAGAGATATCTTTCTCTTTCTCTCGCTCTCTCTCTCTCACTCATTCTCTCTCTCTCTCTTTCTCTCATGTGCACTCTCTCTTATTGCCCCTTCTATTGCTTCTCTGTCCAATGGTGCTTCTTGGCAGGTGCCGTATGCTGGAATGCAGAACCGTGAGGTGATCGAGCAAGTGGAGCAGGGCTACCGTATGCCGATGCCCCGTGGTTGTCCCGAGGCGGTGTACAGTGAAGTGATGCTGAAGTGCTGGGACAAGAACCCGGAGCGTCGGCCGACCTTCGACCATCTCTTCCACTTCTTCGACGACTATTTCGTGTCCACTCAACCCAACTACGTCCCTCCCAGTGTCTGATCTCACCCATCTCTTTCTCTTCTCCTTTCATTGCTTCGCTTCTCTTTCCAAGTCTTTCTGCTTTGAAGTGTCTTTGCTTTCTCCCTTCTCTGCCTTTGACTGCCTCTTTTGGTTACTCACTTCTGAGGAGAGCTAATCCGTATTCCTCTTCTCTTATACTCTCCATATTTGCCACAGCCAGGGAATCACGTCACCCGCTCATTGATTGGCATTCATCGCGCTTATTAAATATATTGTAATCTTTATAATTTGTGATGCTGCCGTAAGCGAGAAAGGGGTCAGATTCCTTCGACTTCCCTTGTGTCATGCTTTCAAGTAACCTAATAGCACTTTTTTTTTACTTTGTTTCATAACCACGAACTGATTGTTCAACCATTTATGATTTGAGCCGCTTTTAAATATGTGCAATAAAGGAATAAATTAACAGACAGCTTGGCTGCTTCCCGTTCTTAGGTGAGAGTGCTTGAAGAGAGTGGCGCGTCGGAGAGAGAAAGAGGCCGAGAGAATGCGGAGGCGACTCCGCCCCTGAGGGAGCGGATGCGGACTCTGCTTGTCTCTGAGGCCGCGGTCAGAATGATCTGCTGGGAGGGCGCCTCTGCCCGGCCGATTATTTTCTCGTCGACTTCCACTTCGTATTCTACAATGAGTCATCGGTTATCTCACTCCTTCCAGAGAATGACGATGGTTAAGAGTACCTTCAGCTAATGGCATCGTCCACGAAATCTTGAACTCGTCTAGTCGTTTAACTTGTCGTTCCGCCTTCAGATGCCCAGGCACTGGAGGTGCAGGAATTTTCAAAACATCCGGGAGTTTCTAAAGGAACACGTAAGTATGTATGAATAAGAATTATCCATGAACTTAGAAATAATGATTTGTGAGAAAATGAACCTGGTAAAGCTTCTCAATGCATTCCGTCTGCCTGCGTACGACCTCTTTGAGAAACTGGTTATCCTTCTCGAGTCGACTCAGCCTTCTCTCCATGCTTTCTACATAAGATGAATCGAATCCTTCTCCAACTCCACTCATTCTCCTCCTCCTCTCCATCTGCTGGCGCCACCAGACTTGGATGACTCTTGCCTTCTCATGGGCAATTCGTGTGGGAGAAGATCGAGGGAGAGGGTGGGGAGGAAGGGGGGAATCCGTCTGAGATCGAGGGGAGTTCGAAGCAGACTTGCCCAAGGCCGCTCCATTTACTTGAGGTGAAGCTCGCAGACTCCGTGAGAGGCGCGATAGAACTGGTGACATCTTCTTCACAGGAACTTAAAAGATGTCACCAGGAGAGTTGGTCCTGTAACGATGATACCGCGTGAAACGGGAATTCCCTGACCTTTCTCCGTTCTGCTTTCAATCTGAGACTGGAGCAGAGTTGAAGAAGGCGATGCATGCGGTACATCATCGTCGTGGTCACCAGAAAGTGTTACAGACCCAACCGATCTATAAAGAATTGCTATCTTGACAGTGATAGTGAGAGAAAGTTAGAGGAGAAAGAGGAAGAGATAGAGAACGAGAGAGAGAGAGAGAGAGAGAGAGAAATAAAGAAGAATTGTTTATGCGAAGCTGTAATAATATGAAAACATAGGGCATACGTGGAGGGAGGCTCGACGTTCTCTTTGCCGAAAAGTTGGCTGTGCCAGTTGGAGAAGGGAGAATGAGTGGAGAGTTCTTCTTCTGTCATGGACTCGTTCAGGTATTCACGCCTCTTCGCCACCACCTTGGCCAGCTTGGCCTCGAGGGGGGAATGGCTTAGCTGGAGAGACAGAGGAGCCTGCACAGCCAAGTACTCCCTCAGGGTCTCTTCTTCTGCCTCTCCGCCACGCTTGATTCTGCCGAGTTTCCCTGCGGCGATCATCTCTCCCTGGATTTGTTCCGACTCCGAAAGAGCTCGACCATCCACTTCCTGTAGAAATGACAGACATGACAATGACTTGTAGTCTCACTTCCCTTTACCAACCCGGAGTGTGTCGAAAAGGAGAGCGAAGAGAAAAGGGCGATGGTTGAAACAGGCAGAGGACACGCAGGGATTTGACATGATGGATAAGGACTCCAGTTTAGTCAGATGTGAACAAAGGTGAAAAAACGAGGTAAAATATGAGATGCAATTTGATGAGAGGTTAAGAAAGCGGAGAGAAGAAGGCAGGGTTGACGAGGTGAGAGCAAGAGAAGATATGGAGTTATGGGAGAGATTAAGAGAGCGAAGATGGGGAAGGTGAGAGAGAGGAGGAAGTGACGAAATAAGGTTACTCGAGACATCTAACTCCACCAATTCGACGCTTCTAATCAGTGGAAGATCCTAAAATAATCAGCATAGTATTATTTACTAAACAAGACTCCTTTATATGAAAAAAAACCGTAATTCTGTTGCCAGCAAGAAGGAGTTTTCTGAGATTATAAAAGGAGACGAGTTCGCCGACATCATTCAGGCAGTTGGAAGAAACATCCAAAGTGTGGAGAAGAAGAGAGAGGGGGAAGAGGGAGGACAGGTGGCGCAGTTCGTTCCGAGCCATTCGTAACTGCCAGATCCCACCACTAATTTACTCCCGTACAAAATAATTAACAAATAAAAATTAGTGATGTTAAAACAAATAAAATTTAACCTCCCGGCAAGCGGAGAATTGTTTGGCATGAGGAAGCACTCGGAGTCGATTGTGAGAGAGATCGACAACCTTCGCAGAGGAATACTCAGCACAGAAAGCAGCCGAGAGAGAGTCAAAGGAATGGCCAGACAGATCCAGGCAACCACTGCTATCCACTTCAGCACACGAATTCATCTGTCGACTACCAGGAGTAAGTTGGGCAGACCAAAACAGGGACGGGGAGAGAGAAGTGGAGGGCAGAAGAGAAGCAGAGAAGTCCTCCTCTTCTCTTCCACTAGCTTCCGATTTCCCCTCATCCCTCATGGACTCCCTCTCCCCCACTTCCGAGTCGGCCATCTAAGCACTTCATTTATTTGAAGCCCAGAGAAGGCTTTCCAAGTAATAAGTAACGGTGCTAACGCTTGGCAGCGAAAACCCCCAACAAAGAAACTGTTTAATCTCTTTTAGTCAGTTGTTACTTATGAAATATAAGAGTTAAAATGAGAAAGTAATTATGCAATGTCTATAATCAGATACGAGGTATGCATCAAACTTTGGAAATGTGCGTTGAAGAATATGAAAGGCACTTATCAAGAGATATGCCAAGCAAGTGATTGTTAGTTCTTATTAATCCATTGTGCTTCAAATATATGTATATAAAAAGAAGGCGTAAAGCTTACTATTGAGAGCAATAGTTCTAGTACAATAAGAAGACTCCGGAGAAGAAACAGCACACCGTTTCCTGCTTCAGCGGTAAATGATGCTGCTTCTCCTTTTCTTGAGAAGACTTCGCTTCCACGGAGCGATCACCGCCTGTAAATCCGAATTCTCCTTTTCTGCTTCTCTCTCTCTCCTCTCCTTACCTTATCACGGCCGAAGAAGTTAATAAGTTGTGAATGCAATCGGAAATTGAGGGGCGCATCCCGCGGTTGTTCAAGGATTTCTGGAAAAAAAATTACATACAGTTTCTAAAACACGTTTCAGGAAAATTAATTGCGAGAAATATTGATAAAATAAGGAAGAAAAAGGGGACCTCCATCGAGATTCCATACACCGGGATCTTCTTGGTTAGAGTCTGGAAGGAAAGACCAGCGAACTACTCGGTAGCAATTCAACGACGGATCCAGTTCATACAACTGCAACCACAATCTTCATTCTGAATTGGCTGTGAAAGCCACTCACTCCTTTGCCGCCGTACATTGCAACTCGTCTCATGAACTGCATATTGCGGAAGCGAGAGATCTTCGGGACGAGGGAGAGGTCGAGAGTTCCATCGCCAAGGCCAGTGAAGGGGGCCAGGCCAAGGGGAGTGAAGGGGGTGACACAAGGAATGACACAGCAGATCACGTGAGAGAAGTCTGCGTGCCAGTGGAACTCCCGCTCCGACTGAGAATCTCCATTGCAATTGGGACAAGGTTGAATGCATTCGGGCAGCTTGTCCTTGGGATTCGTGGAGTCGGAGTGAGAAAGGGAGAATGAGACGAGTCCACGATAAGTGGGATTGCGAAGAGTGGTGCGGAGGGCCGACCACTGGTAGCGGATCGGCCCGAGGCAACGGTACCTTTCCGAATCACGAAGCACGTCTCCCAGCCAACCATACGAGATCGCATCTGCAGACACTCGCAGCAGACTCGCACCCTTGTGCACTGTGCAGCCATCCACTACGCAGTACGAACCTGTAAGAGAGAAAGAGAGAGAGAGAATGAGGAGAGAGAGGGAAGAGAAAGAGAGAAAGAGAAAGAGAGAGAGCCAACCGATTGCAATATGAATGGCAGATCTCTTATTATATACAAATCGATTGTTATTTATTGACCGGTATAGCGCGGAGAGGTGCTGTGGGCGGTGGGGGTGAGATATGGGAAAGCGGTTTTTTGGGGAACATGTAAAAGTTTCCGGACTACAAGAATATGTGGGTTTCAAAAAATTGGGTTCGATATTGGCGCCGGCGCGGGCGCCCAAACTTTGGTCCGAAGCGACTGCGATTTGGGCTCTTTGGCGACTTTGAGGGGTTGTATCTTTTTTTCGGGTAGAGATATGGCGATGAAAAAAATACTGTTCGATAGATAATCCAAAAATGAATATGATTCCTGGAGTTGAGATCGATTGAGCCATTTGTAGATCAGTGGGAGGCCGGCGCGTTTTGACCCGTTTTTTTGGCCCTTTTTCGGCATGTAGTTTCAACTTTTCTCAGAATCTACAAATTCCGCTTTTTGATTGTCTGACTCAGATTGTAGAGTTTTTGACGGCGCATCTTTTAATACTATTCTTATCAACTTTTGGGCACTGCGCATTGTAGATATTATCGATTGAAGTTCCAAATTTTTTTGTTAGGAGCAATTTTCAAAAATTCAGCTATTTAATTGTAGGGATCGTAGAGCGATGGGACTTTCAGAATATTGAAGGGCATGGAGTCAGCTTCAATATGATTATACTTGCGTTTGAATTGGTGATCAATAAAGTGCCCTGAGGGTGCTCTGAAGTGGAATATTTTTGGAAGCCACTTTGAGCCTCCGTTTTTTCTCCGTGGTGAAAGTGTTTGCGACATGTTATATACCATTCGGTAGCTCTCGAGATGGCGAACAACTTTCTCATACAAAACGTTTTCATATTTTGTCATTTTTGATCTACTTTTGGGGTCAGAATGTTCAGGCCACTATTTCGGCCTTAGCTATTACTGACACTTTTTGGCGCATATTTTTTTATTGTAGAGCCTAAAAATAGCTATCGAATGGTGTGCCAATCGTGGAAATCGGTTCAGGAATATTCGAGAAAAAAATTATTTTGTGGCTTTTTGGTACATTTTCTCTGAACCGAGATATTCTACCGACCCAGGTTCGGAGTTGCGCGCGGGCAAAGTCTTTTGCGCGTTTTAATATGCCTCTTGATTGAATATAATCGATGATAGCATTGATTAAATACTTATTTCTAATGTTTAAGGCTTTAAAGGAGCCGGTCCCGTTAAGGTCTACTTTGAGCTGAGCGAATACTAGGCGCTATAGCGGGATGTGGAACCCGTATCCTAATAAGATCTCGATATATTTTTAATAGAACGGAATAGAAAACGTGAAAGGCATGTAAAATGATAAAGAAATAAAATAAAAAATGAAATAAACATATTTTACATTCATAATCACAGTGGTCTGCTTTTTGAAAATTCATGTTTGAATCAAATCAAAAGGACTCGAAGGGAAGACAAGTTACGGTACTTTTATAATTTAAGCGTGAATTGCCCAATTCCGTTTTTCTTCTTTTTTATTTTATTCAGAATTCATTGATTCCTTTGATAATTCAGAGTCGATTGATAATGGCGGATGCCCCAGCGAAGTCGAGTGCTTCCACAAGATCCGGATATAGCGGGCCCCACCCGCACGAGATTCGAGCTGATCTTCTGCGTGAAAGCGTGAACGAAATCTACATAAAGTTCAAATCAGGTTTATTATGTTTTCTCAACATACATTATATGATATATATGTTATTTCTGTAATAGTAGTCCTCGAAAATCAATGATTTCAGGAGAGAAGCCCTCGCAGGTCGCAGCGAGAACAAAGATCAGCGAGCTCTTCATCAACCACACGGATATGCTGAAGGAATTCCCTACCGACTTGGCCATTCCGAACGTCTATGTCGAGGATACACGTTTTTTCATGGAGATCTTCCGACTTCGTTTCTTGAATATGGCTCTGCGAGAACGTGGAAGGAAGATCATTGAAAAGTAAGTTTTCTTGAACATCTCGGTTAACGATTTCCTATCGGATTTCTAAGGTTCGGTAGACAAATCGACATCGAGTCATTCGCATGGCCGATTTACTGTTCCCCGGATGGAGTCCTTTACGAGCACAAGAATTGGGATGGGAAGCACTCGAAGTATGCAGTCAACAAATACGAGACCAAACTTAGGAGGACGCCTGAATTTGGTTTTTTTATATTTATTTTTTAATTCTCATCTTTCCTTATATGAAGAAGTATTCATTCAGTGTTTGTGGGAGAGTTGCCGCTCGAAATGCGTGCTTTTGTGAAGCATCACGGACTCGTGGGAAACATCGAGGCGAATGCCGAGACCAGTGAGCGTGACTCGAAGAAGGCGTCTCTTCAGAATACACTGAAGAGACATTCAAAAGATGCCGCCACGACGGGAAATGGTTGGAATGTTTGTTGTGTACAACCAAATCGAACAAAGAGATTGGTTTAAGAAGTTGATGAGGAGAGGAAGAAAAAAAAGACGGAGGAAGAGCCGGCATCTTCTAATGCAGGTATTAAAGAAATCATTTCTTTACTATACCGGATTGCAGGATTGTATTCACTCTATATTTCATTATTTTTGAACATTTAGGAGAGAAGGTTCTCGAAGACGCGAAGAAGGAGGTGGTGAAGAAGGGAAGAGAGAAGGTTGTCGAAGACGCGAACTATCTTGTCACGATCAAGATCAAGGATATCCAAGGTAAACTTTAAACGCATATAATATTGTGCATATCTTCTCTATTTAAGAAACTTCTCCCATCGTGCTTGGAGGACTCGGCGACGACGACTTTGACGTCTTTACATCTGAGGACTTTCTTGAGTTTTGGAATCAGGAAGCAGTCAAGAATCCCAATCAAGAGCTCTCGATTGTACGACTCCTCGCCATATTCAAATTCCAGACGGGTAATGTGATGAAGGAATGACTTGCTAATACTCCTGTCATTTCCTGGTCGGCCCTCTAAGTCCCTTCCACTTTGCCTATTCGTGTCTCTCTCTTCCCGCATTTCTCCACTTTTTTTCTAAGCATAAATATCGTTTTCCTCTCCCATTTTTCTCGAAAAGTTGACATCTCTATGATGAGAAATAATCTAATTTAAAATCTAATTTAATTACTTCATTTAATTTCTTTAATTCTCCAGTTTTTTTCCGGTTAAGCCCTCTAAGTCCCTCCCAATCTGCCTCGCTCCATTTCCCGCATCATTCCCTTTTTTTTCTAAGAATCAATCTCGGAGAGATTTCTAATTGTGCTCCTCTTCCATTTTTCTCTATGAGGAGAACTAATCTAAGTTTATGATTTAATGTAATTTCTGCCTCTCGGTGTCTCTCTCAACGATTCTTCCCGTGTCGTCTTGTTTCACGTTATTATTTGAAAATGATGAGAATAAAGAAATAAAGAAAACCAGTGTAACGTGTTACGTTATGTGACGTTTATGATATGACGTAATATACAAATACCTTTATCCGCTCTGTCTCTGTCTTGCACACCGGGATGATCTCTGTAAGGACTGTGTCATACATTCTTGATCTTCTTATTATTCCATTTTCATGGAGGAAACAATTAGTTGTAATTTGTCTTACGCTATTATCTGAACAAGACGGAGGATTATTCATTTCTGTTTTGTTGAGTAATATAGTCGCACTTCTCTTACCAGGCCATTTACTAACTTGACATTTAATGCAGGAGTGCTTTAAGTGATGTATGATGAAATCTATCGATCATCATCTAGCGCGCATCTAGACTAGGTCTTACTGCCCAGGTCATCTGCTTCTGGCGCGCAAATTTTCGCGCGATAATTTGTTTTCAGCTTCCCCATTTCTTTTCACCTCCTTTTATTGCTAAATTAATATGAGATGATGATATTAAGTGTTTGTAAATTAATATGAGATGATGATATTAACTGGAGAAAATGAGGCAATCAATAATAATGCTTATAAAGTGAGAGATGAGCGACAGAAGTATCCCCTTGTAACTGCAGAAGTCATTGACTGGCGGCTCCCTCTGCGATGCGGCGGTAACCTCGCGAAGAGATGCAACTGAACGATCGAGTCGAGTTGCGCCAGAAGGAGAAAACTCAAGAACAGTTTTGACGACCAGCGAGGGCGTGCCGAGTCGATTAAAAGGTCCTTTTTTGTTGATTTTTTTAACAGTGAGATATCTTCGTGTTATATGGGGCTTTCCCCCTGCCTCTGTGAGTGGCTAATCCAGTTTTTTGTTGTAAATTGAGTTGCTATATAGATTTTCGAAAAAATGGTTTTGCCGTGCAGGATTCATGAATCATCAGCTTCTTCGCAGTTCACAAGGTTCGTTGCTCCAGTTCTTAACCGAAGGAATCGGTTGTCTCCTCTCGGAGTGTTCGATCAAGTTCCCCGCTTCCTCTTCGATACTTTCGCTGTGGAAAGCTCTCGTAAGATTATATTTTGACCATGATTTCTAACTGTTTATAGCTACTGTAGTTAATGTAAAAGGATTACAACACCAACTTTTGCAGTTTCGACCCTGTTGAAGCTGGCGCAGACGTGGCAAGAGTTTTCGCAGCGCATTCTCGAGTTCGTGCTGTCAGCAAGTGGCCGTAAGCGTCTTGTCCATGACATTGTCCAGCTCTCCGGACAGAAGAACTCACCAACTGATCCCTTTCCGCATGTTTTGTGGGCACATTTTGACTATTCTTATTAATTAGGCGACTACTTGCGCAAGAAACACTGAGGAGAGCATGGCCATCTCGGGAAATTTCCTTTTGAAGGTGCTTTCAATTAGATAATTGGTCTGAACTTCGTCAACCTTACCCTTCAGACTCCCACCGTCTTCTCTGATCTCAGTGGATGGGGTCGTTTCATCCGTTCGGTTTGTTTGTATCCAACTGTTATGACCAGGAATGATATTGATTGCATTTTAGGTTCGTTTCTCGATGGGCTTTCGAAGAGAAAGTGTTGTGATTCATGCTGAACCTGGAGGGAGGGTGGCTGAAACGGTTGGTAGACAAGGTTGTGAAGAGTGAAGTCGGCTCCTTAGCTGGGAAGGAGGTGTAGGTCGCTCCTTCCTTACTCATCTAATTGGTTATCAACTTGGGGGAACATCAATCACTCATATGCAAATGTTCTCGCATCTTTCGTCGTTAATTGTGAAGTTGTTAACTTTTGTTACTTTTTTTTTTTTAAGATTTCAAAGTTTTTTTCGCATTTTACTTGAATAAAACAGCGATAGCTTATGAGATTGCGAGCGCTAATGTTTGTGACGTTAAGATCGTCAATTTACCTGCCATCGGGGTATTAGTTCGTCATGGAGACTCCGTTGTAGATAATACATGTTTCTGGTTTATGGAAGTTCTTTTGTTTTGCAGTACATGCTGCCGTTGCGAGCTGTGGAGCCCCCGGTGATGGGGAAGAAGTCCAGAAAGAGCGCCAGATCGGGCCGATCTCGTATCGAGAGTGGTTTGGAACGAATGGCCACCCGACGGATGAAGTGGAAGACAGCGAAGGTAATCTTACAGTCATTAACATAACATCCCTTCCTATCTTGTAATATAGATCAAGTAAAGTGGATCTATAGGCGAAATACTCGAAGGAGACTGATATTACATGTTTAGTCCAAATTAGCGAGAATTTTTTTTTTGAGATTAATTAAGAGAGGGAACAAATGGGTCAAATATAATCGGCCTATATATGTCTAGATCCTGCGAACGAGTCTTACGGTGATGACTGGGGGGAGCCCGTGGTGGCCCGCAACAGGAAGGAACAGCATCTCATCACCACTATTGCCAGTTTTAGCTTTTAGTTTTAACTAATTTAATACAATATGCACTTATTTCGCATAAATCTTAAAGAGGAGGAAACATTTTCACATTACTGTCAACGTTTTGAGGGCATGCTGAGGGACTATAATGAGCACCTCCTCAACAGAATCGAGACTTTGGAAGAGTCGACACGGGCCGCTCAGGAGAGAATTGTAAGTTCCATTACTTTTATTTTGACAGGACACATGAATACAGGCCTTTAACTTATTATGTCCGCCCACTCCAACAAGTTCAAGGGCAGAAAATTATTTTATTTTGTAAACAAACTTATATTACTTCTGTTATTGTATGTTGCATCCGTACGTGTAAATATCGGGCATACTAAATGAGAGAAAAAGAAATTGAATGTTACTAAAACCGGTAAACATCTACTCTCCTTTAGGCATTCTCTAAGCTCAAGAAGCTGCTAAAGAAGTGCGGTTCTGCAACGAGTGGACTACGCGGGTCGAAGCTCTTCGAGACCGCCACCTCGAAAGAGCCCTTCGCAGTCCACCGCGGAGAGGACAGCCAGGGGAAGACGCTCATTCGCCTGCTGAAGGACGACCACTCCAAATTGACTCTTTATGGGAGGGATTTTTTTGTCGAGATTTAAAAAGATGTACATCATTTTTGTTGATCCTTACTGTTGATGTGGTGGGAGTTGTTGATCGAGTGGCGTTGATAAAGTTTAAAGAAGTGTTGGAAAACATTGTGTTCGAGAACTGTGAGAGTACAACGTGCTCCATCATATCTTAACTGAGCATGACTATTACTTTTTACCGTTTCTCTCTTATATCGGCCATTTCTTTTAATCTCTTCGTGCTCCATTCTTTGACGTGTCGATGACCTTAGGGGCTCACCTTATGTTTTTTATTTAATTTTTCAGAAGAATGTCGGACGCACTCGCAACGCTTTCCGTGTACGGCGAAGAGGACAACAGTCGCGAGAATCCTCCCGACAAGAAGCGTTCCAAGCGCTCGAATGAAAATGTGAATAATTCAATATCTCATTTTTTATCTCGAAATGTTTTTGGTGACTACACATTAAGAATATAAACTAGATGTTGTTTTAAATCACAGGACAAAGATGTGCTCGAGGTCTCCGCAGAACATCTATGTCTCATTCGGAGACACATTGGACGTCTTCAGAGCGACCACATGGTCAAAATCCATCTCCCGCGTCGTAGACCGGGTTAGTTAAACATTTCATGTTTGAAAAGACACGTGAGTTATATCAATTGTAGACCAACTCTTGGACAACGAGGACTTGCCCCACAAAGTGCGGATCGATGACTCCGGGAATGGATGCGAGTCAGCAAAAGCCGCAATCCTCGCCCTCAATCGTGACGAGCAGCATGAACGACAGAGAGATGGAAAGGAGCAAGGGGAAAGGGTTCGTTTCTCTATCTCTTCTTTCCTTATCTTCTTTATCTCAATATTGATTTATATATCTCACTTTCTCTCTCTCTCTTAATAATTTTTGATGTTTATGGTTGCAGGATCTCGAACACAGCGGAGATGTGACGAACGAGATGAATGAAGAAGAGAAGGACGCTGAGGCGAATGAAGACGAGGTTCTTTTCCCCGTCTCTTCTTGTCTTATCTTCTTTTCTCCCAATATTGATTTCTCCATCTCACTTCCTCTTTCTCTCTCTCTCTTTCTCTCTTCCTCTCAATTTCTGATGTTTATGGTCGCAGGATCCTGAAGTCAGCGGAGATGTGACGGACGAGATAAATGAAGAAGAGAAGGACGCTGAGGCGAATGAAAATGAGGTTCTTTTCCCCGTCTCTTATTGTCTGATCTCTTTTCTCTCTCTCTCTCTCTCTCTCTCTCTCTCTCTCTCTCTTAATTTTTGATATTTATGGTTGCAGGATATGGAACTGAACGGAGTTGTGTCCGACCAGGAGAATGAAGATGGAAGGGAGGAGAACGAAGATGGAAGGGAGGAGAACGAAGATGGAAGGGCGGAGAACGAAGGAGAGTCGAAGCAGGACGAGGTTCTTTTCTCCGCCTCTTCTTATCTTATCTTCTTTTCTCCCAATATTGATTTATCTTTCTAACTCATAGTCGGTTGCCAATTTATTTATTGAAATGTTGATTTCGTCTCTGACGTTCCTGCGAAGTCAATCTAGGAAGTGGTAAGCATGAGTTCTTACTGACCATTGTTTTGAATGACTGGGTAATTTTTCTTAATTTGCATCTATCTCACCGTCTCTGCCTCTCTCTCTCTCTCTCTCTCTCTCTTTCTCTCTCTTTTAATTTCTGATGTTTATGTTCGCAGGAGTACGGAAGGCCCGGTGAAGTGGATGTACCAGGAAAGTCTAAGCAGCCAGCAGCGGAGAGTAATGAGCAGAAGGATAGTCAGGTCAGCCCGGCGTTTCATTTCTTCTGTGGTCAAATATAATAGCATTTATGGAGAAGCGAAGGAGGCTGAGGTTCTTTTTTCCGTCTATTCTTGTCTTATCTTCTTTTCTCCCAATATTGATTTATCTATCTCACTTCCTCTCTCTCTCTCTCTCGCTCTCTCTCTCTCTCTCTTTTTGTCGCTCTCTCTCTCTCTCTCTCTCTCTCTCTCTCTCTCTCTTAATTTCTAATGTTTATGGTCGCAGGATCCCGAACTCAGCGGAGAAGCGTTGGAGGAGGAGAGCGGAGCGAGGGATGTCGACTACTATAAACGTCTACTGAAAGAATCCGATCGCCGAGTGAAGACATTAGAAGCAGAGAACCGAGTGGTACAAAATTATTCATATGCATAGAAAGATTTTTTTACCGTACGATTAATAATTCGTGATAATTAATTTGATATTGTTTTATATTGCAGGAGGAGCGTCGTCAGGTGGCTCTGCGAAAGGTATGTTCTTTTAATAAAAAAATTTTAACATAAGAAAAAGACATGACATTACTGTTTAAGCTAAAGGAGAAACTTAAAAATTTGATTATATTATTATATCTATGATCATCTGAGAAGAGAAATTAGAACAAGATACTTAGACTAATGAAATATATTACAGCAAATCAGTAGCTGGAAGGGTCGCACGGAAGAGCTCTCACGCGAAAATAAGCAGCTCTCACTCGACAACGAACATCTTTCAAGCGTTGTGAGAGCTCCAAGAATGGTACGTTTCGACTCTAAGGCTTAAAAAAAAATATGTTTCGTACAATACATGCATATATACATTTTGCTTTACATAATTACAACCAGTTAATAATAATTTTTTAGAACATGACGCAACTCGAGAACATTGTGCCCCACGCCCAGCTGCCAATCCTCTGCCGTAAGCTCTTCGGCAAACCGTACTTCAAGAATCCGTTCGACACCTCTCCGTCCGGCGTGTACCGCGCCACGGACTGCAACGGAATGCACCTGGCGCAAGAAATCGGCAAGACCGACTACACTCCTACGGATGGAAACGCCATCTATATCTGCTTTGGATAATTTTTTGATTCTCACTTTGCGGTTTAGTTTCTATTTTTTTAAGAAATGAGATGTACCGCTGTCTTTATAATACGTTGTTAATCCCTTTGACCCGCTTCGTTTCTTCTCTCTTCTTTTACGTAGCCATTATTGTTCATTCCTGGACGAAGGACTCTTCTCTTTCTTCTCCGTCTCTTCTAATCTATTACCGACCCAGGTTCGGAGTCGCGCGCGCGCAAACTCGTTTGCGCGTTTTTGTATGGCTTCTCATTAAATAAAAAGTATGTTAGCATAGACTAAAGACTCCAAGCTTTCTTATAGGCTGAATTTAAAAGGCTCAGATCGAATGTCAGCTGTCGGTTATTGAATGTCAGCTGTCGGTTGCATGATGAGGAGGGCGTGAGAGGCCCTATGAACTGAATGAATGAATATTGATTGAATGCTGTCTTAAAGGAGAATGAATGATTATCAGAATGAAATATTCTCAATTTGAATTATACCTTTGAATTCTGTTATTAAAGAAAGAAGTCAGATCAGAAATTAATGAATGAATGAAATTAGTGAATGAATGTTTGAATGAATGACCTATTTGAATGATATCTTTGAATTCTTCTATTAAGAAATAAGTTGGATCAGAAATAAATCCGATAGAGTGAAGTGATCTTTGTATGTATGTTTCTTTCTTCTACATGTAAACGAATGAATATAAATGGATGACGGCGAAGATTAATGCAATTGTATAATTGGAACTTATTTATTGAAGAAATTGATACTACCAATGTTTTCCTGATGTGAATGTGTGAAATCGTCTCTTCGTCATTGCTCAGTTAATCTTTGCTTCTAATTGTTTCTGCTAATCTCTCTCTCTCTCTCTCTCTCTCTCTCTCATTTTAACAGACTGTAAATTGTTTCTCTCTTTCTGCATGTCTCGTTCTCTCTCTCGCTTTCTCTCTCTCTCTCTCTCTCTCTCTCTCGCTTTCTCTCTCTCTCTCTCTCTCTCTCTCTCTCTCATTTTAACAGACTGTAAATTGTTTCTCTCTTTATGCATGTATCGCTCTCTCTCTCGCTTTCTCTCTCTCTCTCTCTCTCTCTCTCTCTCTCTCTCTATTCTTTACGCTTTGTATGTTTCTTTCGCCAATATCGCAGCCAGCTCATGAGAGATGAAAAGCAGGACAAAGACCGGCGTTGAGATGGGAAGAGTTACTAAGAAGCTGAAATAATTCAGATATACTGGAGTCTTAAAATATTGCCGTTATGTGGTATCTATGATTGTTTCTTGTTAATAAACGTCTCCGCGTTCGCATTTGTGTTATTGTTGTTGCGCGGCGCATAAGAAATGTATAGCGGAGAACAGAACAGATTAATAATGAATCTTTAATTGCAGAGGTTAGCTGTTCCCCAGTTGGTTCTTGCCTGCCTCTCCCTCTGCTCAGATGCGCGTTCGTTGTCGATGCGACGGCGGGATGGTCGACATTCGACCGGATCGCCGCCGCGGCTCGGCCGTGCAGTGCCTAGAGGTTGCCGGGGCAGGGCCTCTAGGCAGTAGCGACTGCCTCCCATCAGTGACTGCGCGGGCAGGGAAACTGTTTGGAAAATACTACTGTCCGCAAACCAGAATAAATCAGAATGAAAATGATGAAGAACCACTGAATGATGATATGAAGAAGAATACGAATGAAAATGAGCAGACACAAGACCACTTTATGTACAAGAATCTCAGAGGAGGAGGAATTGATGAAAAGAAAAATGAATACAAAGTCCTGACAGAAAAAAGTGAAAGAATTCCAGCCAAGTTTATCGATGAATATGCAAAGCAGAAATTGAGCAGTTGGATCGAAGGGGATCAAAAGAATATTGGAAAAGTGGTCATTGCGCATATAGAAGTTTTCCACAATGCAAATGCTGGGCTCCAGATAAGTGAGAAGCATTTCATTGGAATGAATGAAGAAAGCCGTATCAGTTTCGAGCGACTAATTATTCCTGTTTCTGTGAATGGTCACATGTTTTGTGCGAAATACAGCAGAAATGATAATGTGTTGCATGTTTACGATTCGAAGAAAGAGACACAAATCATTGCACAGAAACGAGTCAGAGATACGCTTAGCAGAATTATTCAATTTGTTACCAAATCGAATATTGTTCCGACATTGGAAAATGAGGAATTTGCGAAAATGAAGGATGCTAATGAAGACTCAGCCGTTTATCTTGTGAGTGCCTTGGAAAGTTCAATCACCAACTCGGATTACAGTCGCTTTGGAATGAACTCAAATGACGTAAAGAATAGCATGTACTCGATTCTGACTGGCAAGAAAGGAGACCTATCAATTAGTACACAACCAGGATATGTGGAGTTCAGTGATCTCAGATCACAATCTGACATGCTTACAACTGAGACTGTCGACGAATACATCAGAAAACTGGCTGAATCATACTCTGGAAATGACACAATTTTCGCATTGAGTTCCATTTATCAGGTCTTTGAGCAGAAAAGAGATGCAACTGCAGCAGGCGAATGCTACTTGGTAGATCAGATTCACATTAACTTTGCATTTGCCAGAATGAACGACGCGATGAAACTCACTGCAAAGCGGATTCTATTTGCTGTCCACTACGGAGTTCACTTCTGGTTTGCCGAGTATGTTAGAGAGGAAAATGTTGTAAGAATATCAGATTCCATGGAAGGCAAAACATATCATAAGGACACATACTCGGAGCACATAAGCGCAAAGGGAATTTGTCAGCTGATCAAGCACGTGTTTGGAGATGTTCCAAAGCCAAGCTTTATATGGGAAAACGTTCAACAGCAACCAGACACATTCAACTGCGGTGTATTCACATGCAAGTACTATCAGTGCGCAATGAAAAGAATTCCAAAACCAAAGGAAGGATTTGAATGCAGACTGTACCGATATGTCATGCTTAATGTTTTGGAAGGGCGAAATCAAGTTCCTGTAGTTATTCCAGCAGAAGAGAAGAAAAAGCCGGCTCGAATTGAAAAGAACATTGAAAATGAGTGGACTGAAATGAAGCCAAGAAGAAGTCAGAGACCAAATTCTAAAAATGATGATTTCATATTCAAAAAGCCTCTGGGACCAGCAAAAAGGAAGATCACTTTAAAGAAAAATGCCTCTACGATCGAAGAAGTCCCAGAGATTGAGACAGTCAGACCGTACAACCTTCTCGAGATGGACGACTCTAATGATGGCAACGAAGTTATTGAAGAACCATATGCTGATCTCCGAAACCCTGAGTGTAAGTTAAATGAAATAACGGTGCAAAATGCGTTTGAGAAACTTTCTGAAAAAAATGTCAGTCCACATACTATGCTTCTGAATGTATCTGCTTCTCACGTGCTGAGATGTATTGATTCTGGTTTCAAGTTTGATGCAAAGGAAATGCGTACACTGTTCAAGGAATATTCAGTTCAGAAATGTAAGACAATGAAAATGATTCTTCTACCGCTTATTGACGACCATCGGAAACAACATTATCTTTTTGCAGTATATGAGAAAGATGAAAATACTCTGACTATTTATGATTCCCTGTGGAGTGATGATGAAAAGAATTACGAATGGATTCAAATAAATGTACGAAATTTGATCAGTCACCTTGTGAGACGAAAGAGCGAAATAAACGTAGTGACTGATGCTTGCACACAGCAAAAGGCAAACGTTAACTCTGGAGTGCACGTTATTAGATTTGCTTTTAATTTTCTTAATAATGAGCCAGTTCTGGAAGACGACTTCGATATATTTGAATTCCGAAAAGAAATATATGAAGTTTTGATTGGTAAACGTTTGTTCGTTCCTAAATGTACAGATAAAAACCCTGCAGCAGCCAAGAACAATTTGAAAAGCACTCAGCAAATTATATTTGATGTGGCAAAAATTAAGAAACAATTAAATGCGAAGCAAAAGCCATTGGACGTAGATGTCATTGAATCGTGTATGCTTAGGTTGGCAATGAATAACCCTGGAACCAAAACTGCAGTGTGTAAATTTGATCTTCTCACGAATGACGAAGCCTTTCCTGCTGAACAAGCTTGGATGCTATCGTATGAGGGAAAACTCAATGAATGTAGCTTGGTTCAATTTGTTGTCTCCGACAGCAATCGGTCTAATCATGTGTACTATTGCGATTATAACTGGTCATCAGGAATTTTAAGAATTTGCGATTCAGATCAGCAGGAAGGCAAAGATTATTACAAAAGTACAACGGACACTTTCTTTGTACTGATTTCTGCAATTAAGCCGCGCTCGACTGGTTTCGAGGTTAATCTTCAAAAATGCAATCAGCAGGGCAAGTCTAAGTACAATGCACATATTTTGGTATGTTTATTTGCGGAATCTGCCTTCTCATCAGACGGATTTTATGCGAGTAACTTCAATCTAATGATATTTAAGAAAAGGTTAGTATCATTGTTTACATCTGCCGAGGAAAGACAGACGAAAAGAAAGGGTGATGTTCCTATTTCAAAGAATAATGTTGAAATTAATGTTGTGGAGCCTAATGAATCTGTCCGAATAACAAGAAGCCGAAGCAGAACTCCAGTATCAGACAGCGATAACATCTCATTTAAAACACCAGTATCTGGAAATAAAAGAGAATCCCAATTACCTAAACGTAAAAGCGCAGATTATGGAGAATGGAGTTCTGGAAAGAAGAGCAAGAATGAAGAAAACGAGAGCCCATCTATTTTGCTAAATGAAATGAGTCAGATGCGAATAATTCAGAGTCCTTTAAGTCAAACTCCTGGAAGAAAGAGAAAGGTGGAAGGACAAGCAACATGTACGCCATCTTCAATTTTGTCTGAAACGAATCAAATGGACATTTCTTCAGATAGCACTCCGAGGCGTACATCTATGAGAAAATGTAGATCGGTAGTCCATCGAGAACAGAGAGAGGAAACTTATCAAGCAACATTTAGCTCAGTAAGATCAAGTGCGCCTATTGGCGACATCTCATACGAATGTTTGAATAAATTGGACAGCGCAGATATCGTGCCTTCAGATGTCGTGTACTGTGCTTTACAAGTTTTCTGCTACACGAAGAATGTGTATCTAATTAATCCCCTTGCATACTTTGGTTATTGCGAAGATCCACAAAAAGTACAAAAACTGAAGAAACGAAATTATAACCAATATTCGAAAATTATGTTTCCACTGGTTAATAATAATCACTACATGCTATGTGTCATCGAACCTCAGAACAAGAAAGCAACAGTGTATGACTCGCTGAACAGAGTGCAAAGAAGTGAACTGAACACAATTAAGGAATGTATCGCCCATCTCACGGAACTTTATGTTGAAGTAGATGCACAGGACGAGAGTAAAGTGACCATGCAGAATGATAGTGTTAGCTGTGGACCCATTACTATTTTCCATGCATTACAAATTATTAACAAACGACCCACAGTTGTTGAAAACTTTGATGTTCTTTCATTTAGAATGCAATTGAAGAAACATTTGCAAAGTTGTAATTTATTAAAGATTATTGGAGGTACAGAGGAATTTGCTGATGAAAGATCTCGGAGATCAAGTTCACACTCTTCATTTACTTCAGAAAGCAGCGTAGCTTCATCTACGACATCTGTTCGATCAATTAGCTGTGATTATTCCAAGGAAGCACTTGAAATGTTGAGAAAATTTGGATGGCTACCATGCACTTTTAAGAAGAAAAAGAGAGAGATTGAGATATCTGCAATATCACTATTCACCGCCTACAACGGAAAGAATTTTGAGAATTTGATCGTTTATGCAATGCTAAGGATTTTGGTGAATGAATCAAATAAAGATATTTTTGTATGCAATCCAAATGATATTCAAGAATATCTGCAAACGGAAAATTTGCCTAAAGACATACAGTCAATTAAGCAGTCAGTAATACTTGTACCATTGAAATGTGATAATGAATGGATTCTTGGGATTATTGAGAGGAAAAAGGATATTGTTGTACGATTATACGATCAAGAGCGAAGAGATAAAGTGATCAATCAATTGATAGAGTTAACAAAAGTCTTATTTTCACAAAAGCCAGATAAGCGAGAGATGAAAAAGGCAAATCAATTATGCAAATATGTTCTCCCAGATGAATCTGGACCAGCTATCTATTTCAATGCTGAGCAATACATCTGCGATTTGACAAAGACGAGGAAAAAGAACTTTAAAGATTTTAATGAGCCAGCCTTGCGTGAAATGATTGTAGGGAAAATAATTTCGTCCAGTATGACATCGAATATGATTGAAATTTTTGGGAATAGCGAGAATGCGGCTAAAGAAGTTGTGAGCATTATTCCCTTCGCGTCTAATGATTTGAATCAGAACGAATTATCTTTGCTCTCTAATAATGATGAGATGTTAACTGATGGAATAATAAACAATTTCGCTCTTGCACTTAAAAGCAAGAAATTTGTTGCCATGCCAATTGAAGCATTTGAAAGTGAGGGAAGATTGGAAGGATTTAAAATAAATAAGAAACAGGCGCTGTTGATCCCTATAAAGAAGAGAGTTAATGAATATGCACTTATTGTCGTAAGAGAGCGAAAAGCCAAGATTTACGATTCCTACATGACAGCTATTTCATCTGATATGTCTGAGAAAATTAAGAAGGTTGCATGCTACTATGACCGAAACAGAGCACGGTGTCAGTTGATAAGAGAATATCCTACTATTGCTTCTCCATCTCATACCGGCATATACATATGTGCACTGATGCATTCACTGGTAATTAATAACAAGGATACTCCTGACAACATTAATCCGAAAGCTGTTAAACGGATAATGCGAAAATATCTGAAAATACTGGAAGATGCTAATGATGATGAAGAAGATTATATTCCTGATTGTACAGATATCTCAGCAAATGACCTTATCAGTACACCCGAGCCAAAAAGCAATGAATATGTGTCTTATCTGATGAAACAAAAACGTAAAGTTCCGAAGAAACTTTTAGCTGCACAGATCGGTAGACCACTACCTGCATATTTTGAACTACCACCCCAATATGAATGTGAGCATTGTAAAGCATGGCGATGGCCAGGCGAGCATGATTCGATATGTTGCAAGGGCGGACAAATCAGCATTCAAGATGAATTCCCGCTGACTGTTGAGGATGAAGAAATGAGGAAGATAAAACAATATGTACTTTCAAAAGATGGAAAAGCTGTATGGGACACACTGAGACCGATGAATGTACATCTTAGTTTTGTCTGTCCAGTCGTTAATTATAAACAAAGACATGAATTTCCGAAAGGTGGTCCTGTGCCTCTTGTACTTAAAGGAGCAATGGAATCAACGATTGTTTGCCCAAAGGTTAACTCCAAAAATTTGCCTGTCTTTGTAAATATAGTACTCAGCAACGACGAAGAACTTGCAAAAAAGTCTTACACAGAATTTATGAAGAAGCACAAGCTGAAATACGATCCTATAATTTTCATGAGAATTCGAAAAGTTGTGAAAGAAAACAACTGTTTGATAAAGCTGTACAAACAGCTTGACGAAATCATACAGATGGAAAATAAAGAAGCCAAAGAAAGTGGTAGAAAACCAAATCGAATACTGCTAAACATTCTAGAAAGAGACGAAGCGATAAAAAAGTATGAACCAGTGAAACAGGCAGGCCGAAAAATGATGTCCTTGGAATCCATTCATCCTGGAAGATTGAACAAGCCAAGTTCAGACAAATTTACTGCTGCGGTGTATGTGTATCCAGACGGCGAATGGCCGAGCCATGAAGAATTAAACAGAGGAGTACGAATTTTCCCCAGATCAAATCTGACTGAGAAAAAACTACCACATTTCAGTGAATTGCAGGACGCAATGACATTCGTTGTACTCTTGCCTTATGGTAATCGATCTTACAAGTATAACCTACCAAAAAACATCAAAATGAGAAAGCAGAAATCAAAGCCGGATGTCAACCCTCGCATACATGCATCAAGAACAGAATGGACCAATTGTGCAATGGCAGTGAGAGGAGATTTAGAGCAACAGAAAATGCACTGGGCCAAATTCTGGGGTGGAATCACTCAGCAATATGGTCTAGCTGCATATGCGAGAATTGAAGCAGACCGTTTGGAAGCTATCCGAAGAGAGTGCACTGAAACGGTTAACAAAATGACTAAAGTGAGCGCGAATGCAAGGTATGCAGAAAGAAAGCTTCAAGAGCAAGGATTCGAACTAGGAAACTTTGTTACTATGCCTCAGGCATATCCTGGAAGTCCGAAATGGTTTAAAAAGAAATATTACGACTGCATCGCAATTTCCAAACGATTTGGAAAACCTGCACGTTTTATCACATTCACTGGAAATCCTGAGTGGAAAGAGATAAGAGAGTTTAGAGAGCGGATTTCCCCCAATATGAGCTGGCAGGATATGCCGGAAGAAGTTTGCAGAATATTCTGGCTAAAAGCAAAAGAATTTATTAAAGATATCGTTGAGCTCGGAGTTCTTGGAGAAGTGACTGGATACATCTATAATACCGAGTTTCAGCAAAGAGGAATGCCTCACATTCACATGTTGATTATGTTTGACAAAGATCATGTTGATACGCCAGAAATAATTGATCAGACTATTAGTGCAGAAATACCCATTCTACCCGATGAAAGTCATCCAGAATATGCAGAACGAAAGTTGGAAAGAGAATTGGTTATGAAGTACATGGTACATGGGCCTTGCCTTGGAAATGTAGAAATTGCATGCAGGAAGAGCAGACCGACCGCTTATCGTTGCGCCAAAAGATTCCCGAAAGATAACCGCGATGAAACTGAGATCAAAGAGGATGCTTACCCACTATATAGACGAAGAAATCTTGGCCAGTGTTTCGTATACAGATCGTGTGGAAGAGCAAATAGAGTTGCGACAAACAGAGACATTGTACCATATAATCCTTATCTCTTGATGAAGTATCAATGTCATATAAATGTGGAAGTATGTTCAAGTGTATCAAGTTTTAAATATATTTTCAAGTACATATTCAAGGGAGTTGACCGTTTGCTCATGGAGCTCGATGACATGGATGAGAAGGAGATGAATAAAGAGGGACTTGTACTCAGAAATGAACGTGTAACAAAACCTGATGGCACTGTGCGACAAGTTGTAGACTTGGATGAAACGAAGAGCTATTTGAATTGCAGAGTTATCTCAAGTATCGAAGCATGTTACAGAAGACTTGGATTTCCGATGTCTGGACAATCTCATACTGTTACTGCGCTATTTACACATCTTGAAAACGATAACTGGTTCCAAATGAAGGAGAATGATGATGAAGCAACCAGGCAGAGCAAAGCGGAAAGAGCTGTCTCTAGATTTATGGCATTTATGAATTTGAATGAGACTGATGAAAATGCGAGAAATTTCACATTCCACGAAGTTGACGAGAATTATAGATTTGACGTAAAAGAGAAAAAGTACAAGCCGTACATTAAGAAGGGCCAGATTGAAAAGAATATCTCATTCGTGACACCAGTTAACCCGAGAAACAGAGAACAATATGCATTGTATGTACTTGCAAGGAATATGAAAGGTTACACGTGCTATGCAGATTTGCTAAGGTCAGAAGACGGACAGGAAACATATGTAACTTTTGATGAGTCGGCAAGAAAGAGAGGATTTTTGCATGATGATACTGAATGGGATCGCTGTATGAGTGCAGCCTGTTACGAGATGCCGAGTCCAAAGACAATACGGCAGCTCTTTTGTGTTATTCTAATGCATTGCAATCCGCCTAAACCGGAAGAATTGTTTGAAAAATATTTGGAAGGCATGCATGATCGTGACAAGTATGATACATTTACCAAAGATGAACGTACACAAAAGGCTCTTAGACACATTCACTCCATTATACGACACTCCAACCTAACTCTCAAACAATTTGGCCTGCCGGCATTGAAGAAGAATTTGGATCTTGATCGAAAGATTACTTCAGAGAATAAAAAAGAAGCAGCAGAAGTCGTTAAGGACATGCAACCAAAGCTCAATAAAGAACAGAAAGAAATTGCTGACAAATTGCTTGCTGCTATAAAAGATGAGAATGCATCCAAACGTTGTTTCTTTGTGAGTGGAAGTGGTGGATGTGGAAAAACCTACCTTTATCAGTACATAATAAATTGGTGTATTGCAAATGATAAGTCGATTCTACCAGTTGCATCGACTGGAATAGCAGCAACGTTGTTGAAGAATGGAACAACGGCACACAGTGCCTTCGGCATACCTCTTGAACTTGATGAACTGGATAGAATCAATATTGATGTCACTTCTGACAAGGGTGAAGCATTGAGAAATGTCGAAGTTATTATTTGGGATGAAGCGCCTATGCAATCTTGCACAATCCTGAGATTTGTCGATGAGACAGTGAAAGCTGTGACACCCATCGATAAGAAAGATAAGCCATTTGGAGGCCGCGTCGTGCTACTTGGAGGAGATTGGAAACAGATTTTACCAGTCGTGGTCGGAGCACAAGACAGAGAAATTTTACATCACACACTTAATAATGCATGGGTTTATCGTGAATTCGAGCAATGCAAGTTGACAGAGAACATGAGAGTGGAAAAGGACCAGAAAGATTTCATGAATTATCAAACCGCAGTCGGTGAGGGAACAGCCAACTTTGACGGCATCCACATCAGAGTGCCTGAGAAAATGCTGTGTGCTGATGAAGACGAACTGATTGAAGCTACATATCCAACAGAAATAAGATCACGAGGAATTGATATGAGTAAGAGAGGTATTCTGGCCGTTCGAAGTGATACAGTTATTAAATTGAATGACAAGATTTTGGAAATGCTTCCTGGCGAAGCAGAGGAATTTGTTGGAATAACAGAGCTTCCACCGGAAGACGAGAACATGGGACTTCCTCCTGATATGATTGAAACGCTTGAAGAAAAGACGCCTAATGGACTGCCACCTCACAAATTGATTCTAAAGCCACAGACTCCTGTTATGTTGTTGAGAAATATTGACGTTGAAAACAAGCTCTGCAATGGGACAAAACTTGTCTTCCTTAGCTCTGTCAGGAGAGATAAAAAAGAAAAAGTTGTGCTTCTGAGATGTCTGAATGTATCTGTGAAACCAGCGCAAGAAGTGTTCCTGCCGAGAATTATTATTAATTATTTAAATCGAGCAGATGGAACGCACTTTTCGAGGCGACAGTTTCCAATAAGAGTGAGCTTTGCATGTACGATTAACAAGAGCCAAGGGCAAACACTGGACAGAGTTGGTCTCGACCTCAGAACACCAACGTTTTCTCATGGACACTTTTATGTTGCAATTTCTCGTGTTAAAAAGGAGTCTCATCTCAAGATATTGGTACCGAAAGAATTTGTGTTTGAGGATAAAGAGAAGGGAAACCATGCGGTTGTTAGAAATATTGTACACAAAGATTTATTCAAAATGGTTAATCATGAGATGTCGAATCAGCCACCCGTTCTCGCTCCTCTGTCAGCAATCACTGACCCCCTTGCGGGGCAGACCATTTATGATGAAGAACAAGCACTAAGCGATGCAGACGATATTATGGAACAGATTACGGATATTGATGAGAATGATAATAATGAAAGAATCCGGCTATATGATGACCTCATAGCATTTCAAGATAATTGGAGACAGGAACTAAATGCCCAAAACACAGATGAACCGCTGGAAAAAAGGCCAAGAGCAGAAGAAGAAAAGGAGCAAAAAGACGATGAAGAGGATGAAGACGCATTCATGCCAGATTATGACAGCGACGAAGAACATGACTTTAATGACTATGCTGAAGAACTTCCGGATGAACTAAATGTTTCGTTTGACGATGAGTAAAATGAAG
Source organism: Allodiplogaster sudhausi (assembly GCA_945643635.1). NCBI lineage: Eukaryota > Metazoa > Nematoda > Chromadorea > Rhabditida > Diplogasteridae > Allodiplogaster > Allodiplogaster sudhausi. Next base: position 153,727 of record CALZFC010000163.1, on the reverse strand, counting down.
AATAGGTATACGTTTATACATATCTCATCTTAGTATAGAATTCAGCTCGATTAAGGTAAATACGAAGAATATGGACATATAAAATGAATGATTTGATGGGGGGAAAAACAAAAAAAACCCCGTCGCGAGATTAATGGGGCGAAACGGGTAGCCTATTTTCAACCAGGTTCTCGCCTGACGAGTTCCTCGCCTGGTATGTATGTCTGTCAATGTATGCATGTACATAAAATTCGGCATTTAAAGTATTAATTCTTTATTTATTCTTCTAAGGAATGGTGTTTTATTCTTGTGAAGCATTATATGAAGATAGGATAAATATACCCTAAAGAAACACAAAATATTTATTTTTACTGGAACCGTTGAATGAAAAGGGAGAAACGATTATCAGCAGTTCGTGCGAATAGCATATGGCCGGCGAGCGATACCATCCGATCCGGCAAGGTAGACAACATCGGGCGATGGCAGTCCGTTGTCCGTGTCACTACAAAGCAGAATGATAGTGAAGGTTTGGAAGAAGATCGAAAGAGCCCTGAGGGCATACGTTTATATTTAACCTTAGAATTGACGTAGAAGCTTCATCAATAGCTCAAAATGACCGGAACAATTTGGAGATCACTATAAAGCTGTCTTGAAAAGTCTATAAATTCGCATGAAGTGTTAACACCGCTAGAACTAACTTTTCTCCCTTTAGAGCCAACTAACGACCCTAAGAGCCAACTATCCTACCCTCAGACCCCAACTAACAACCCTTAGAGCGAAATAACAACAACCCGAACTAACCCCCAGGCCAAAGGCCCGTAGCGTGACAAAGTCACGCTATCTATAAAAAGTATGTTAGAATGGATAGAAGACTCCAAGCTTTCTTATAGGCTGAATTTAAAAGCCCCAGATCGTCCCGTAATCACCGCTAGAGCAGACTTTTCCCCCTTTAGAGCCAACAAACAACCCTCAGACCCCAACTAACAACCCTCAGACCCCAACTAACAACCCTTAGAGCGAAATAACAACAACCCGAACTAACCCCCAGGCCAAAAATTGGGGTCGGTATTGGCGCCGGCGCGGGCGTCCAAACTTTGGTCCGAGGCGACTGCGATTTGGGCTCTTTGGCGACTTTGAGGGGGAATATCTCTTTTTTGGATAAAGATATGGGGATGACAAAAATACTGGGAGATAGCCCGTCCAAAAATGAATATGATTCCTGGAGTTGAGATCGATTGGAGCTTTGGTAGATCAGTGGGAGGCCGGCGCGTTTTGACCCTGTTTTGGGGTACTTTTTTAGGCTCATTCATCTCCTTTTCTCGGAATCTACAAATTCCGCTTTTTGATTGTCTGACTCTGATTGTAGAGTTTTTGACGGCGCATCTTTTAATACTATTCTTATCAACTTTTGGGCACTGCGCATTGTAGATATTATCGATTGAAGTTCCAAATTTTTTAGTTAGGAGCAATTTTCAAAAATTCAGCTATTTAATTGTAGGGATCGTAGAGCGATGGGACTTTCAGAATATTGAAGGGCATGGAGTCAGCTTCAATATGATTATACTTGCATTCCGATAGGTGATCAATAAAGTGCCCTGAGGGTGCTCTGAAATGGAAAATTTTTGGAAGCCACTTTGAGCCGCGGTGTTTCCTCGGTGGTAAAAGCTTTTGCAACATGTTATATATCAATCGGTAGCTCTCGTGAGGGCGAACAACTTTCTCATACAAAACTGTTTCATATTTTGACTTTTTTGATCTACTTTTGGGGTCAGAAGGTTCAGGCCACTATTTCGGCCTTAGCTATCACTGACACTTTTTGGTGCATATTTTTTTTATTGTAGAGCCTAAAATTAGCTATCGAATGGTGTGCCAATCGTGGAAATCGGTTCAGGCATATTCGAGAAAAAAATTATTTTGTGGCTTTTTGGTACATTTTCAGGGCACCCACCTTATTCTACCGACCTAGGTTCGAACCCGCGCGCGTGCAAACTCTTTTGCGCGTTTTATTATGACTTCTCATTAAATAAAAAGTATGTTAGAATGGATAAAAGACTCCAAGCTTTCTAATGCGATGAATTTATATGCACAGTTCGTCCCGTAATCACCGCTAGAGCAGACTTTTCCCCCTTTAGAGCCAACTAACGACCCTCAGACCCCAACTAACAACCCTCAGACCCCAACTAACAACCCTTAGAGCGAAATAACAACAACCCGAACCAACCCCCAGGCCAAAGGCCCGTAGCGTGACAAAGTCACGCTAGTCTCTTATTATATACAAGTCGATTGTTATTTATTGACCGGTATAGCGCGGAGAGGTGCTGTGGGCGGTGGGGGTGAGATATGGGAAAGCGGTTTTTTGGGGAACATGTAAAAGTTTCCGGACTACAAGAATATGTGGGTTTCAAAAAATTGGGTTCGATATTGGCGCCGGCGCGGGCGGCCAAACTTTGGTCCGAGGTGACTTCGATTTGTGCCCTTTGGTGACTTTGAGGGACTGTATCTTTTTTTCGGGTAGAGATATGAGGATGAAAAAAATACTGGTAGATAGATCGTTCAAAAATGAATATGATTCCTGGAGTTCAGATCATTTTGAGCTTTGGTAGATCAGTGGGAGTTCGGCGCGCAAACCATACGTTTTTGGGGTACTTTTTGAGAGGGTATTTGCCCCTTTTCTCCTAGATCCCTCCATTCCGCTTTTGATGTAACTGAATCCGATTTTAGAGTTTTTGACGGCGCATCTTTTAATAGTAGATATATCGACTTTTGGACACTTGGTGTATGAGATATTATCGATTGAAGAGTCAATTTTTTTTGTTAGGAGCGAACCTTCTAAAATTCATATCTTTATGAATAGGGATTGTAGCGGGATGAGAGTCTCAGAATCATTCAGAGTTTCACGAGAGCTTCAATATGAGTATACATAGGTTAGGCTGGCTTATCATTAAAGTGCCCTGCCAGGGCCGTAAAATGGAAAAGTTTTGGAACGCATTTTGGGCCTCCGTTTCTTCTCGGTAGTTAAAGCTTATGCCACATATTATATACCATTCTGTAGCTCTCGAGAAGGCGAACAACTTTCTCATACAAAACATTTTGAAATATCGATGTTTTTGATCTACTTTTGGGGTCAGTATGTTCAGGCCACTATTTCGGCCTTAGCTATCACTGGCACTTTTTGGCGCATATTTTTTTTCTTGTAGAGCCAAAAATTAGCTATCGAATGATAGGTAGATCATGGGATTTAATCCAGGCATATTCGAGATATGAATTATTTTGTGGCTTTTTGGTGCATTCTCTATTAGATAAACAACGTAAAAACGTAATTGACTGGTTACGGCAGATTGCTTCCTGTGGGCGGCAGGATTGATGGATTTGGATGAAATTTTCCAGAAAGGTACATTGAAGTCTCAGCTATCGTCCTATGAGGGTTTGGAAATTTTTGGTTGGCGCCGGCGCCGCAAAGGGGGGTCACTCGAGAAAGTTTGAGGCCGAATTTCTCATTTTCTAGGGCACCTACAAAAATAACAAAAAAGTAGTCGATTCGTCATGGGGTAATCTACCAATGACCAGAAGTTCAATTCCGTAGATCGATTGGTAGATCGGTGGGAATGGATTATCTAAAATGGGCACTTTTTCGCATGTTTTTGAACCTTTTCTCAAAATCTGTAAATACGATTGGTTGATTGTTGGGTTCTATCGATGCAGTTTTTCAATGCGCATCTTTTAATGTATGACTTGTTAACTTTTGCGCATGGGGGATATCTGAAAAATCGATAAAACTGGAAATTTTTTTTGTTAGGGACCAACTTTGAACTTTTATATCTGAAGAAGTAGGGACCGTATCGGGATGGGACTAGGAGCATCTTGTTAAGAATTGAACTGGCTTCCATATGAGCCTATTTTGGTTAGGCTGGGTTTCCGGGAAAGTGCCGTGAGGGTGAGGTGAAATTTAGGTCACTTTCCTGACATTTTTTTCCACGGTTTTAGAACATATGGCTACATCTTATATACCAATCCGTAGCTTAGGAATAGGGTAACAATTCTCTCATACAAAACTTTTGCGTAAAATGCATTTTTGATCTACATATGGGGTCGACCATGTTCTCGTGCAAATTTAGGCCTGATACTCGAGTTAACGTTCGGGGGGGGACTATTTTTAATGGCATAAGGATGAAAAAAGCAGTATAATGAGCTATTTTATTTCATATGTTACCGCTGGAAAAATCGATATTTCGTAGGTCAGTATTTTTTTTAGGGGCAAGGAGTTGGAATTTTTGGCTCATAAGTTAGTTCTAAAGAGAGTCGCGGATTACAAGCTCTCTGCCGTCAAGATTATGAAAATCCGATACTTCTGCACGAAGATATGGGCACGAACGTGAATATGAGCCTCGTTTCTTTGCCATTCTGCATCTAACATCTCACCGCTGACTTGGGAAAGGCAGAGTGAAGTCAGCAGTAAGCCTCTTTGGTCTAATGCTAAGGAGCTCACTGAGATGTCCAAAGAACCCGGGTTCGACGCCCGGCCGGGTACAAAGTTTTTGCACATTTTGGGAAACTTAATTTCTATTTATAAATCTTATTTAACTAAAGAAAATTAAATAAAAAGAGCCATTCTAAAGGTTTTAATACTACGTGCGTGGTCAAGTGCATGCATGATCAAGTGCTTTTCGATTGCGTTTGCGAATTCATTGTATATGCATAAAATCTACCGTGTCTAAGCGACTCACACATATAATAATAATAATAATATTAGTAATAATGATAAGATATAAGAATAAAAGATATAAGAATAAAAAACAAAGAGAGATTTGACCATTGACCGGGCCGAAGGCCCGTAGCGTGCCGAAGGCACGCTAGTGTGGCGTAGTCATCAGTCTTGTGAACAGTGGAGACGATAGAGTTGGCTGAGCCGGCCCCGATGATGCCAAACCGGAAGTGAGGCGAGCGCAGGCGGCAGAGAGGGTCATTCTGGTCCAGACCGTGCTGAAATCGGCAGATTCTATGGTTAACGAGCGTTCATTTTGATGGAATGAACCTCAGCTTGGGTGCGATTGAGTGCCCCAGAAAGGACTTCATTGAAAAGTCCATCTCCTCCGACCGAGATAACTCCATCCAGATTCTTCCACAGATCAGTGGTCTCTATATGCTCCCTCGCATGGTTGGCGTACTCAGTGAACACCACTTCCACCTCCATGCCGGCCAGTTTAAATACCGGCTCTACCTAAACGAAAAAAATTATACAATTTCTTGACGAAATCAACTTAAGAAAAGAAAAGAAATGTAATACGGAAATAAACTATTTATTACAAGCAATTCAAAATATGATTTACTTTCGCCTTTAACATTCATTAATATACTTAAAAATACCCACATATTTTCTGTAAATCTTGGGCGCTTTTCCTTTTCCACCAAAGGGATTGATGTAAATAAGAAGACGTCGCGGCCGATGTTCAACTTCTAGATGAATCGGAGCATGCACCATTTCAATAGACAATGAGCGTGTCCTGGCAGAAAGAACTTACTTTGTAGAGAGTGCTGCACGAGATGCAACCAGTAGTCTCTCTCGGCGGTGGATTCCAGCTTCACTCCCAGTTCCATCACTCTCCATTTGTGCTTGTCACGTTTGAAGACAAAATAGAAGAACAGGGTTTTTATTGTCGGTAACTCCTAAATGGTATAGCATCAGTTTTGAGAGGAGGAAATGGCAAAATAATACGATCAACATTTTCAGGAAGCGGGGCCGGGACTCCGTTCTTAATCTTAATTGACGACGTCCGCACAGCAAGCAATTCGTCCATACGATAGCACACCTTCTCTGCTTCATTTCTCAACATACCAGGACCATGACTCACTACGAAAACCCAGGTTGGAAAGAAAAGTTGATCACTCATAAATATAACAAAATACCGTGAAACATTACTAACTCAATAAGAAAGAATTCGAAGACATTTCTTTGGCGATCGAATATCATTCGATGCTTTTTGCCATGAAGTGAAAAAATGTCAGCATGGAGTTCACCTCCCTCCCCTGTACATGAAAACAAACTTGGCGGTTCTAGTTTCCTTCTGTAAACCTGAGATTCAACGGTGTTAAATACCTGAGATGATGGAGTTCGTGGGCGAGGAGGGTGTGTTCCTCTTGTCCTCTGGTTTTCCCGAGTGAGCATAATTGTACTGATTTCAAGCCTAAGCGCACCTTTTGTTTGAACCTTCGCCGCCTAAATTTGGTCGAGCAAAAATGTAATTAGGCTCGGAAGCCTCAAAATTAGGTCCAACTTTTGCCTGATTAGGCAAATGTCAAATGCTTTATCTGTTGGTAATAAATACGATTTTTGACCATTCAACGAACCATTTACAAGCATAGCAGATGAGCAACATGTCAAAATAGTGACGAAATTATCCTATTTCAATCCAAAGTAGCTCCAGTGCTAATCGAACGACATTCTTTGTTGTAAAAAACGTTATTCTTTAAACTATTCACAGACTATCAGATAACGATAACTATTCACAGACGGGAAATTACTGGAATAGAAGGAAAAATATATGCTACCCATAAAACTCACAGAAAGTCACAGAAAAGAAATAGGAGAGGGAATATGACGGCTGACTTTCGTGGTGGCGACCTCACTCCATCTCATTCTGCGAGCCGCCGTTGTTTCTGCCTCCGCTTGCCTTGAACTTCGATCGTGCGTTGGTCCTGAAAATGATGCAATTCAGTAGACTTAGCGAATTTTTATGTTGTTTTATATAGAAAAAATGCACTGTTAAAAACATACGTGTAGTATGTGAAGTAATGGGACCACAGATCACAGACGGTGCTCTCGATCGCATTTTTCTTCTTCTCGTCGCCATCAGGGAAGGTGATAGAGGCCAAGAAAGCATCTGAAATCAAAATTTGCAATCAGATGTGAGGAGAGACTATAACAGAATCATACCTAAAAATAATTATGGCATAAAAAACACATACCGACACATGCATTGAGGATGGAAGACGGTATCGCGGTCTTCCCGTCATTCGGCTTCGCAGCAACAGTGTATCGGTGCCGGACTCACATCGGGATGATCTTAAGTATGCACATTTGGCTAAAAATTTTGGTATAATGAAGAGTTATCGAACCTGCTCAATGGCATGACGAGAAACGTGCTTAACGACGTTTCGCAGGGAGTTGCTCGCTGATGGGATTGAACCGAAGACCTCGATTATGTCGCTTTTCCCTAAGTGAAAGTAGATTTGAATAGGAACAGAATGGAATGAGTAAAATCGAACCTCCCGCAATAGGAGCGAACAAGAATGTAGGTGAACGAGGCAACGCTTGGGCTTCTCGTCTGTTGAACGTAACCTCCAGAGTTTCCTGAGGCGAACGAGATAGTCAGTTTTAACTAAACTTATTTGTCTGCATAACCTTGTCAACAGGACCCTTTCTATCCTTGAAAACTCGACGCTCAGTTGAAAGTTCCATCTAAGAATAAACTTTTTAATCTGTACGTGCTTTTTTTTAAATTTTCTGAAAAAGATTTCAGAACTGACGTATCTGAGCATGCCGATGAGGGTAGCGTAAACGGGAACATTTCCTCAGAGCAATTTCGCGCCAACTCAGACAGGGTACGGTATGAAATTCCCGTCATGTCACGCGTTTCAGATTTGAACTTCTCCTTGGAAAAGGTAACTTGTTCTACTAGGATTTTAAGCTGCTAAAATAGCTAGACCTAACCTTCCCACGTTGAGTATCCTCCGAATTATCGCCCAGATCGATGAAAAATTCACCAATCTTCGTCATACAAAACTTACCGTCACCAAACAACTCACTTGATTTGCATCCCTGAGAATAAGACAATGATGGGCGAGGTGATCCGTTCCCTCTATTTTTACATACCTCGTTTTTCTGCGAAAATCCGAGGTGATTCTGCCCTGCATCGTCTTCTTCCCCTCCAGAATCGAAGCCGGATCCGCGGGGGAGTATGATGTCTCCGTTGTTCTCTTCGACAAATTCCTCGCCGTCGCTGTCGCAAAGGAGGCTCTGAAATAGATATCTTTTCTCATTATTTCCTTTTTATTTGTGCCAACCCTCTTGATTTGTTGTCGGTATTCATGCCGATAGTGCGCTTGCGACATTGGCAGCCGTAGTCCACTAGAAGCATGGGCGCCTCCTCGGCGACTAGAACTGGGAGTCTGGGGGATCCCTCTGACACGAGAAATGCGAGTCTGGCCTATACCTCTACCACTAGAACTGGGAGTCTGGGCGCTTCCACCAGACATTCTTTCAACACGCCGATTTATAACCCTTTAAAATAGCTTATCCAGACGCACCATTATTAAAAATTTAAAGATATCTCTAAGCGCAAGCGAAGCTTTCAATTATGAAAGGAAACATTTACTCGCACTTTTGAATCTTTTATTCATGACAGCATCGCACGCCGGGCGTACGGCAAAACTAAGCACATCTCTCGCGCAGAAACTACAACTGAATGGCCAACAATATCTTTGATGTGAATCTCAATTACTTCTACAGCAGATGGAATAACAACACCTCCGTATCTAATGTCACACAGTTGCTCGGTGAGTTCTCGGAATTTAACATCTAAACCTTCCCTAGCAAGTGAGCGGATGAGAAGATCACTATGCCGCTTTCCAACTTTAATCCGCGAGATAACTGCTCTGTCTCCATTTTGACCCGCAAGAAGAAACCCAAGAAGTTTCCCGTAACGAACAGTATATCCAAATCGGTACATAATATGAGTATCGTCATGTGATGCTGATCCGGTGCAAGCATACCGACGGCCGCGTATGGTATGGCAAAGAGAAAAGATGTCATCTTCATGTATTAGAGGGCGAATCTCGTTTGGGATCTAACGAAAAGGACCCGGTCAAAGAAAGTCTCTTTTTATATATAAAAAAGGCATGTACTTGATCATCAGTCGGCACTGTAACTTGTCGAGGAAGCTCGATAGTGAGTCGAGAACAGAGCCTCTTCAATGGGCGGTCGACCTCGATGCTCTCAAAGTCAGCTCGAGAGCGACGTAGCGCCTCGTGACGGATCTCTTGGATAAGGGCAGTGCTAAACAAAACATGTTACTTCCTATTTTAAACTTTTTTTTTTTAAACAAAAAATTCTAACTTCTTAAGCATGAAGAATCCTACATTACGAGTGACGTTGAGATTCAGGCATTTTTGCATAACAAAATGCAAATGTTCGAAAGAAATCGTCGACAGTGGGTATTGGCTTCCCATTACACTGACCAATTCTGCCAGGTGAAAACAAATGGTCTGGAAACCAAAATTAAATAATCATTTTGCATCTCCAATAACAAAAAACAAGCTGACATGCCACTTGATCCCGGAGAGAAGAAATGGGCAGTCTTCTTGAACTGCGAGGGCTAGGCCACGGCAGAGGACTTCCACTCTTGTCGGCATGTTCAAATCGCTTGAACTGAAGGGACAGACCATCTCCTTAAAAGATAATTCTCATTTTCATTTACTATTCTTGTTGCTACAAACTAACTCTGTTTATGGCGTGAAGAGTAAATGATATCAATGAAGCTATTGGAGAAATCCCGCCCGTCATCGCAATCGAAACAACAAGACTGTTGAACATCTGAAGAATTGTTCGAACTCGAGTTTGATATATCTTGGTTCATCAAAACCTACTGCCTCTTTCTCGGTGCCTGTACAATCGGAAAGGGAACGAGGGAGAGGCCGAGAGAATGAAGGAAGCTTAATATCATCCAGCAACTTATGCACCTACAGAGAACATGGCAAAGTGGAATTCCATGGAACCAATGCTGAAAAAACCTCTGATGCATCAGCGCTAAATATCTCATGTTTTGGCCTAACGCCCTGCAGAATCGATCCAACAACTTCTAAAGGGTATTATTAATGTACAGAATTCACTCATTACATTAAATAACCTTGTACAATCCCTGCCATTGCCCCTTCTTGTACTGTATGGAGCCAGTCAACTGGAGCGAAATGCATCTCGTGAACAGAGTGAGCGAAGGAATATTCGACGCCTACATGGAATCCGTCTGGACAATCCTTCGTCAGAGGACCGCACACTCGGGAAATTCGGGCTTATATAATAATTTATATAAATATTTAAACCTATTTAATGTACGACTTACACATAGTTCCCGGTGGATGCAGTTTCATTCTTGTCCCACTGTCATAGCAATAGAAGCAAGCAGCAGGGGACGAATGATGGCGCAAGCCAAACACCTTACGCCTGGCCTGACAATAAATAGCTCTAGATAAGTTATAAACAACAAAAAATACTGGTCATATACCGGATCATCGTGCGCTCCCGTAACCACTTTAGCGTCGATTGGGATTCCTTTCCACTGCGCTACGCATTCCAGCTCTCGCACAACATAGCGTAGCAGGCGGTCATGAACGGCAGTGGACGGTTCAGCTGCACCAAAGTATACTGCTGCGAGAAACACTGCACCTTCCCTAGCCCGATGCGCGTCATCCATGTCAATCGACATTAACCCCAGAGGCCAACACTTTAATCTGAATTCATGTTTAGTGATTAAAGCTCTGTGGTTACAGTGGAGCTGAATTTTTGGTATATCTAACCTAGAATGTCCTTTTAACCGTACGCCGTCCCAACTGGATACGAAGCTCAATGGCTGCACTGGGCCCCCAGTAACTTTCACTCTGTTTTGAAAGAACGGCCACGCCAAAGGCGTGTCAAGGATAACGCCGGACGCTATTCTCTCATGCAGAGTGCGAATGTGTGCGTAGTGACCATTTAGTAGCCGGTTCACTAGCTCTGCTATGCTCGCCAGAACAACTGTGCTCTTTGAAGGGCCATCCGGGCAGGAACAACTACGAAATACATTACAATTCAACCCATAAGAAAACATCAATTGAAATACCTGTCAATATCACGAGCGCAGAGGGCGCAGAGGCTTAGACTATGCGCAAGATACGCCTTGTTGTTCAAGAATGCACGCATAAACCTTTCGTGTGGACTGAAGTGACCAGCGAAATAAAGGTCCAATCCTGTGCGAATAGCACAGTATCATCAACAAGCTTTGCGCACATTAAATAAAGTAACTTTAATTTACTTGAAAAAAACATAGAGTTAAACGCAAGTTTTCTTTACCACAATACTTCAAATTTAACGAAAAAAAAGTTACAAACCGGCCTGGCTGAATGCACTGTCAATTAAGTGTTGAAGCTGGCAAAGGACTAGGGAAGACATGGACGATAAACTGTCCCCGCAAACACCTACAAGATAACGGTTGGTTCAAAATACTAGCATTCACATTTAAAAAAAGATGAAATAAAAAAAGGAAAAAAAACAGGTCACTTTCATTGTCGAGAAAATAACAATGAAATAGAAAAAAATCATCTGACTTTCGTTATCCGCCCGAGCCTCCGTAATCAGCAAATCATCGACAAAGGTGTTCTCGCCCTCATCGCCACTCGATGTCTCCATGATATCCACGTCATTTTCTTCATCAGCTTCTTCCACTGAATCCGAGGCATTCCTTAGAGTAGCTTCTTCCACTCGGGCTTCTACTTCTCGCAAAGTCTTCCGTTTCTTGGTCTGGACGAACCTCCTTTCCATCTACAACAAACGTTATTTAAAAAAAAAAAAAAATCACACACACACACAAATCACCAAGATATAACATTTCCAGCTTTCTTAGCCGCTTTCATTTTCATTTCCAACTCAAGGTGACTATTTCAATTTATCGCAACACCAAAAAATTACGGTAGTTGCACACCAAATATCATGATGCAAAAAACAGCCTAAATTAGGCTGACGTTTGCCTAATTAGGCTGCAAATTCGTCTCAAATCTAATTATGCTCACTCGGGAAAACCAGAGTCCTTCCTCTTGTCTCTCTCAGGAGAATTCAGATCGCCTCTATTGCTCATGGTAGCAGGAAGTTAAACTAGAAGCAATACACACGGTAAAAAAAAGAAGTCCAACCAGAGCGCACATAGAATGTCAAATCAGCGTAAAGGAGATTTTAACTGCAATATTTGGAGACAATTGTTCAAATGAAAGGTCTCCACATCCAGGAACCGTTGCCGCTCGCACCTGCATTTCGTCATCTTGTTCATCTTTAGGCCTCATATAGGGCAAGATGAACATTACAATAAGGTATTTTCTATTGAAATTTTTAAGATGAACATTACAACAGATGAACGAGATGAACAGATGAACTTTACAAACTGCCGTCAAACACAGCGCATGGAACTACAGTACTACGAAATGGAATGCAGGCTGTCATAGGCGACACACTGGGTCACACTTCTTCAAAAAAGTTTTGACATTAACTCGTGCTGACAAGTGCTTTTTGTTGTGGAATCACTTTCGCATCACTCTTTTCCGGAGAGAGTGGCACATTTTGGATGAAGAGCTAGAATGTTGCACTTCGCTCATCATCTCCTGGCATTTCTTTCCAGCATGTATATATAAGGTTTGGATACAAATTTTATGTGGTACCGACACTTTAATCGACATAAAAATATTTTTATTTCAGTAAGTCAGGATGGAAAAATACGAAGAATTTCTGGGGCAACGCTAGAGATGCGAGCCGTAGCGAGTGAAGAGAGAGAAGAAGGAGAGGAGAGAGCGAGGAGTTCCTCTCGACTGTACACCCGCTCCTGAAAAGGGAGAGAAAGATGAGAGGAGAGGAGGGTATGGTCATTCTGGAAGAGACGAACCAAGTTGGAGTCCTCCCCGGAGTGGTCGCCTCGAATTGCCTTCTCATCCACCGGAGAGGCATTCCTTCTGATTGTGTCCTCAATCAGCTGCACGGCCCTCTCAATCGCTTCCTCGTCATTCGCAGTTATCGTCAGAACTCGCATCTTACTCTTCGCAGCGCCATCAGCAACCTGATCAAGCAAGAGTTACGATGGACAAAGAGAGAGAGAGAGAGAGAGAGAGAGAGAGAGAGAGAGAGAGGGAGGGAGATAGGGGGAGGGAGATAGGGAAAGAGAGAGAGAGAGTGGGAGAGAGAGAAACAGTGGGAGAGAGAGAGAAACAGTGAGAGAGAGATAAAGAGACGGAGAGAGATAGGAGAGTGGGAGAGAGAAAGAGAAGGAGAGAAAAAAGAGAGGAATAGAGATAAGAGAGTGGGAAAGAGAGAAGGAGAGGGAGAGAGATAAATAATGGGAGAGAAATAAAGAGAGTGAGAGAGAGATAAAGGAAAGAGAGTGAGGGGGAAAAGAGAGGGAGAGAGAAAGGAGAGGAATAGAGATAAGAGAGTGGGAAAGAGAGAAGGAGAGGGAGAGAAATAAATTATGGGAGAGAAATAAAGAGAGGGAGAGAGAGATAAAGGAAAGAGAGGGAGAGAGAGATAAAGGAAAGAGAGGGAGAGAGAGATAAAGGAAAGAGAGAGAGAGAGAAAAGAGGAGGAGAGAGAAAGAGAGCGAGAAGAGAAAGAGAGATAGAGACATGCCTTCTGGAATGATATGACAGTGCCACTCAGCTGCTCGACCAGTGCGACTCTTCTTCCCTTGACTCCCATGAGCTTCCCTGAATCTGCATTCCGGATGTTCATCTCGTGGCGCAGAGGAGGCGGCTTCGCTGCCTGAGCATTCAGTCATATCTCTCAGGATCTCACTCTCTCTCCGTCTCCATCTCTCTCTCTCTCTCTCTCTCTCGCTCTCGCTCTTTTCCTCTTTCTCTCTCTCTCTCTCGCTCTGTCTCTCTCTCTCTCTCACAGAATTCTTAGTCTAGACATCTCTTAAAGCTGTGAATAACATGATGCACCTTCTTCTGCAGTCTCCTGGCATCCTCGATTGCCAAGTGAGGGTTGAGGAAGGGAGCAAGGAAGGCTAGATTGCCAAGGGCGGCAGGTAGAAGATAAAGAGGGGGCGGGGCCAGCGAGCCATCCAGAGAAGCACCGGACGGCAGCAGAAGTGGAGTCGGTAGAGGAAGAGGCAGAGGAGGGGGAGGGGGAGGAGGAACGGCAGCAGGCGAGGAGTGGTGGCCATTCTGGAGAGAGAGCGAGAAATGTAGAGAGAAATAAAGAAAGAGAGAGAGACAGAGACAGAGAGAGAGAGAGAGAGGAGAGAAAGGGAGGGAGCGCGAACCGAGGCGGTGGAGAGAGTGGGCTGCTTGGAATAGTAAGCAGAATGCTGCAAGGAAGGCCGCCAGTGCATGGCTCTTAGCTCGATCAACTCCATCAAACGGAGTCGCAGAGCAGAACCAAGTTGACCGGCGTCTCTGCAGGCTGCCTGCCGGAGAGACACGAACACCGCGTTCAGAGCATCTCAAGTAATTCATCCATCCAAGCAAGAAGAAGGATTGAGAAGCTACTTTTATTAGTGAGTTCCATCTGCTGTCCATTCTGCTTGAGGTGCTGGCAGAGACAGAGAAGAGTATCAGCAAGGGAAGAACCGAGATCCCCAGCACGGACGAACCGATTCACAACTTCCATCATTGCGAGGGTTTCCGTCATCCTTCCCTTCCGTTCACTGCAAGATTTTCACTCCTCTCGCAGCACGAACTATTCGACTTTTCTTGCTGCAAAATGCAGCCACTAAACACCGCGGAAATATCTTTAAAAAATATTATATATATATATATATATATATATATATATATATATATATCAGAGGCATGAATAAGGAAATGTAATTAGAGCTGAAAAAAATTGAACGAAAAAAAAATTGAAGAGCAAAATGAAATCTTGGAGCACGAGAAGGCGACGCGAGGGAGAAAGGAGAGCACGAAAATAGCGAATGATCGAGAATGGAGAAATGGCCGACAAACTAATCACTCACAGTCTCCTGGCTGTCTTCGATTAAGATGACTCTTCTCCCATTCACATCTTCCCAACATACAATTCTGTTTAAAGAAACAAAGAAATCGTTTCCTGAATCATGACTAGGACTCGAGAATTTAACGGAAGTCTGGCCCCTCCTTCAACATCCACTGGCTGCCCGTGTGCTGCCGCATTACAACCCAAACAATCAGACAGGGAAAGAGAGAGAGAGAGAAAGAGAGAAAGAGAGAGAGAGAGAGAGAGAGAGAGAGAGAGAGAGAGGAGAGTTGGGAGAGAGGAGAGGCGGAGAATAGAACTCTTCGCGTCCCGAATGGCTAAGCGCCCCTCCACTGTCCAGCTTGCGCATCCTTTTCTTCTCCATTCACTTTATCATTCTCGTTCTCTCTAATCACACTCTTTCCACTGCTCCATCGATCAACACACCTGTGTTGTGAAGAGAAGATTATGCAGATGGAGCGAGGAATTGAGTGATCGACTGTATTCTCCACACATGCATAATGACAGGAGAGAAAGCAAGAAACCGCTGCCTATTTCACAAAATTGTCACAATTATTCAGAACTCAACCCCAGAAGAGAATTTCTCTTAAAACTATCCATCATTTATCATATGAGGTGTCTCTTAGAAAGAGAGTGAGCAGTGAGCAGAAATGACTAGCCAGAAGAGGCATTGAAAGGGATATCAGAGGGGGGATATGCAATCATCATCCAAAGGTTCTCCCAGGTCGGAAAGCATCTTCTCCCCTCGAGGGTCCATGGCTGAGGCCCAGTTGAAGTGCAGTAGAGCAAGGTGAGTCTCCCCTCTCCTCTTGTGCACTCGGCCCAGCAGAAAGAACACATTCGCCTCATCAGGCGCCAGGCGCTGCAAGCACAATCTCTCCCTCTTCTCTCTCTCTCTCTCTCACCTCTCTCTCGCTCTCTCACTCTCTCTCGATAATACCACTTGATATCCCTCAAAGACTAAGCTATAACAAGCCTTAAGATGATTAAGTGTGTCAATGCACTCTTCGTAATGGCGCAGGTCGTAGAGAAGCCTAGCCCGGTGGTAGAGACAGGCGACGGAGGAGGGCTCCTTCTCCACGTCCATGTCCAGAGTGCGAAGGGCCAGCTCCGAGCAGCCTGTGCTTAGCAAGACTTCAGAGACAAAGATTACTCTCAAAACAAGCCAGTAATAGACTATAAGCTAACGCTGGAAATTTTTTTACGTACTTCTTTAAGAAAAAAAAAACAAAAACTCTCTCTCTCTCTTCTGTTAACGTTAGCAATAACTATCAACTTTTCTTTCCTTTAATCACCCCTCAAGCAGGGAAGAAAAGGGTTAAAACGGTTCCGGCACCATCCCTGTATTGGTGGCCCCTGAATTACCCCACTCTGTTTTTGAAGAAATTGTTTTCCTACACAGATTAGGTTACTTTATTCAGATAACGAAAGGAAAAGGGTAAAAATGTTTTTTTTCCTCACTATTGCTTTTCGGCCCCATTTTTCATCTACCCCAACCTGTTCTATAGGACCATCTGGCGACCCTTGTATTCCCTACCATTCCCCCAACAACCTTTCCAAAACAGAGAATGAATAACGTCACCACAATTGGTGCATTTTAAGCATATAAAAGGTAATGTTCTAAAATAAGGAGCAAGAGAATGTCTGGATTCTGACCCATTGCCTGCTGAACCGTTGCCAAACTGCAGAGAAGAACTGCATTCTCCCCGTTGATCGCTATCGCTTTTTCCAGGTTTATCTGAATACAATTATTTGTTCTTATTTTCCCTACTGGAGTACACTGTCGACGAAAAATGAGGACAAATTGCTTTAATAGAAAAAAAAAGAGGTGGACTTTAGCGAGAGGCAGCTGCTCCCGTCTCTGGTGGACCATGGCAAGGCCGTACCACGCACGGTAGTCAGCAGGCCGCACGGCCAGAGCAGCACGGAAGGCTCGCATCGCCCCGTCCAGCTCAACCAAGCACTCCTTCTCACTCTTTCCATCACAAACACTAATCACCTCTTCCAATTCCAGAAGTTCACATCCCAAAAGTGTATAGGAATACACGAAGCGAGCGTCGAGTCGAATCTGTACATCGTTTACTTACACAGGGTTCTTCAGGAAGGGGAAAATTGTTTTAAAAAAAAGTTCTGGGCAGTAAAAAAATGGAGAGCTGATAAAAAAAATCTTGGGAGTTGTGGAAATGCGAATCAAAATAAATAGAATAAATGAGAAGGAAGTAGACTTACTGCTCTTTCAAGGCACTCCACGGCCTTCGCGTGCTGCTTTGCCAGAGAGAAGCAGTTCGCGGCTGCACACCAACTCTCCGGCCGATGCTTACACTCAATAACCAACATTCCCAGAGAGACCAAGAGAAAGAGAGGTATTTAAAGGAAGTATCCGACGAAAGAAAACCGTATCTGATAGAATTACGTTTCAAACTGTGCAAAACTCTCAACTGGATGAGCCTTTTTGGCGGCCGCTACAAAATTTCAAATTTGAAACGTATGTGTATCTAACCTCTCTCTGCTTCTTTCATTGTCTCGCTTTTCTCTAATGTCTCTGTATCTCTCATCCCTTGGTGAAAATGGGGTGCTAAATGGGCAAGACGGACAGAGACTGCCTCTTCTTCCCACCCGTTGGCACTCCTTGCTTGGTGTTGAGCATACACCGGGTGCATCGACAGAGACGTTTTCTACCGTATTCCAAAAGACAAATGCAAATTTCTGGCTAAATACTGACTTTCGTAAAGCGGGACCACCTCTATTCGATCTTTTAGGCCAGACGTGATCATATGGGAATACAAAAGAAGAAGTTATTTTTTCGTCGGATACTTCCTTTAAAGAGCGAGTGAGAGAGAGAGAGAGAGAGAGAGAGAGAGAGAAAGAGAAAAAGAGAGAGAAAGAACCTGTGAAGTAAGAGTGTGGGCGAGAGCAGAGAGAGCATGGGAGTCCTGCAGCTGCCAGAGAGCAGTGGAGAGCATCTCGAGTCCCTCGACTCGGAATGGATGGGCTCTTCTGTACTCTTCCAAAACTGTTCTGGCTGAGGCATATTCCCCTCTCTCTATGAGAACTCGCGCACGCAATACAGACACCTGCAGAGAGACTTGTCAGGAGGGAGAGAAGAGGAGGGAACAGACATGAGGAGAAGAAGAGAGAGAGTCCAGCAGACGAGAAGCAGAGGACAGCTGGAACTGGCAGATAGCTTCGTGGACCAGGGTGAGAGAGGAGAAGGTGGAGAGCATGTTGGAAGTGGAGGAGGAAAGGGAGGACTCAGGAGAAGGCGACGGAGTGGAGGACGAGGCCAAGGACGGCGCGCCCTTCAGCCGACACCAGGACTTGCTGCGGGAGGACGCGGCTGCCGATGCATTGGAGTTGCGCGAAGCAAGCGGCCGACTCTCGACCTTCCGCTTCGGGGAGCGGGAGAGGGCGTCGGCCCGGCTGGGAACGCGGCTCGCGGCCACTCCACTGCCTGCCCCCGCTGCTCCCCTCACTCGACTCACGGGCAATCCACTTAACCACACCAACAATACTGAGGAAGCCACTTTCAAAGAATGCTTACGCGTCAGCATTTTCCTCGTCATTGGCAACGAGACGAGCAGAGCGACGAGTCTCGGCAGTGGCCGTGGTTCTCTTCGCGGGTTTGCGAGGCGCGGCCAGCGGCCCTCGAGGGGGCAGCATAGATGTCGGTGTCTCCTCCTTGTACGTCTCCACTTCACCAGAGTTTCTTAATTTAGTAAGTTCTTATACTACCCATGATATTATTCAATTCTATGACTGGCCGGAATAGTTATATAACCAATACACGATTTATTTCATAACTATACAAATGTCATGAATAAACGCACCGTTCAATATCATGAGCAGAAGATAAAGACTGGACTCCCTTGAGAGCATTCGCGAAGAGATTCTGCGCATCAGTTCCGCCCAGATGTAGATATTCTTGAATAGACGACCAATGCAGCGGATTCACGGAGATCGCCAGGGACGCGCACCTCCGACCGACCTCCTGTCGACCCGTGTAGCTGCAGAAACACTATCTATCTTCCGCTACGAAGAAATAATTCAATCATCGAAAACATACCTGGAAACCTTGGATAGAATATTGTAAGAAAAGGCGGCTGCTGTGGAATTCGTGAGAGTCGGATGCAACCCGTAATCAACAAACTGATCACCCGTCAAGGTACGCTCGCAATCCTCGAGCCTACACATCCAGGGTAACGAAGCGCTCCATTATAAAACAAGAACACTTAGAAAACATATAAGCAAAAGATACCAACTTGTTTAGTTGGAAGCAGCATTTGGCGAATATAAAACGTAGCCTTGGATTAATGAAAGTGTGCTCACGCAGATTGACGTATAATTCATCAAGGCGACCAGTTCGATACTGGCAATCAGAGAGAACCAACAACGCTTCCTCCGTTTTTTCTAAATCTCGCATTAGAATTTTGACCTAGCAAAGTTAGACATAAACACTTGGATAGAACCTTTCTCGTAGTTGGCCTCAGCAAGAAAGAGAGCATCGTCATAGGCATAAAAATCTATGCAGTCCTTAATATGATCCTGCAAATTTCTACATTGAACTAAAGGAATGGAATTTAGAAAGATCTCACCTGAACCGAGGAAGACATGGCAAGCTTGTGATGGGATGCAACCATTTTATGATGTCTTTATTTTACATGAGTTGCTAAAACCAAACCCAACAAATGAATGAAGCAGTTTGTATGCAAAGAATATTTTGGCAAAATGCCAGAAATTTGAAAACTAGTTAGGCCATTCCGTGTGGGCGATTTTGATGTGCAGGCGATCGATGGGTGGATTGAAAAAGAGTATGTGTTATGAAGAGACGCAGAGGCGGGGCGTATCGCGTGATATCGGAGTGAATAGTATCTTTCACTCCACTGACTTCTGTGCTTGCAGCAGCTGCTTACTTTTGAACTCAGCCAAGATGTCGAGTAGTATTGCCAATTCCAATTCCAATTCCTTTAATTGGTTAGTTCTAGTCCTTATTTGTCGTTGTCCATGTCCTAAATAGAATGAATTGCAGCTCCGAGAAAGTGGCAACGGGCCTCCCGTGGTGCTCCTGACGCCCCTAACTATGTTGTCAGCCACGGGAATCAGATTACTAAGATGGTGAAGGAGGTGGTGGAGTCGTGGAAATGGATGCCCATTGATGGAGAGCGTATTGGAATCATCATCCCCCCTGATCAGGACCATCGCCAAGTTCACAAGGTCTAACTATTCTTTCTTTATGAGTGGAATCTTGCCCTTTTCTCGTTCATCTAGCAATGCATTTGTGTATTTCAGTCTCGTTTTGTGGCTCTTCTCGAATTCTGCGATGAAGTGCTGGGTCTGAGGGAGGTCGTTGCTGTCTTCGACCGAAATGATCTCTCTGTGAACAGCGGCTTCCCCAAGACTCTCCGCTACGTCGGATTCCGCCCTGTCTCTCCTGATAACATTCCATCTCCTCTCGACCGCGCCACCCACTTCGCCATGTCTTACGTAATCTGATCCGTGCACAGCTTTTCTTTTGCGTGACATCTTATTTATCGATTACGCGTGTTGTTCCTCTTGTATTTTTTCCATGTACAATCACTCGACAATTATTTGATAGTTTATTTCTTTTCCATACTTCGATCAGTTATACACCCGCTATAAATAAAAAGATCTGAGATGCAGTGTACACGTAAGAACAACGAAAGGCTAAGAGTTCTGGTTATGTGAAGTAATCGGCAGCGACTGCGATGATCTTCTCTGCGAAAAGAGAGTCTTCCACACAAGCCGTGTGAGCTGAAAGTGTTCGTTGGGTGAGGAGAGGCGACAATCGGTTTACATCCAGTTTACGACTAGCAGTTAAGTACGCTGCACACCTATCATACGAAACAAGAATACGGTAAGAGGAACTATTGGCCAAGTACGTCGAAGATACAAGCCTGGTCTTCCGCTGACTTTCGATTTGTCTCGGCGGTGCACAACGGAAAAACGAACGACATGACAACCATCCAAGTCCTTCTCCACTTCATGCAGCATATGGGAGTAAGCAGCTCCCAAGCTGGACTTGTCCTTCTCTACTGCCTATAAGCCAGGTAAACATGGTTTGTTTCTGACCACGTTTGTATGGACAAAACTTCCACTGCGCAAGAAATATCTAGCTATCTTTATTATCAACATACATTTATACAGTGTATACATTTTATTTACAGAGCTTAGGTGGTAAATGAAAAAAAAATTACCGGTGAATTAGAAATGAGAGCTGAGTGAGCAGGAACCATCCAGTCGCCGTAGCTACCGAGGAGGAGCACATTTCGGAAGCAGCCGAGAGAATGAGAAGAGGCCAGGCGGAGGAGGAGGCAGTCATCAAACAATACTGAATCACGCAGAGACAGCTGCGACAGACAACGAGATCGCTTGTACCTGAGAGAGAGAGAGAGAGAGAGAGAGAGAGGAGAGGGAGAGAGAGATGGGAGAAAGAGAGTGAGAGAGAGGAGAGGGAGAGAGAGATGGGAGAAAGAGAGAGAGAGAGAGAGAGAGAGAGAGAGAGAGAGATGAATAATTGAGAAAGAGAGGGAGCGGTGACGGGATAAAAAAGGAAATGCGTATCGTTCTATAAATGAAAGGAGAATAACCATTGAACAAGAGTGAGTCCGAGAGTGGAAGCCTTGCTGGCATAGATCAGTCCGAGATGGGGTGAGTTGAGAGTGAAGAGAGTGTGCAGCCGGGGACGCAGCCACTCCGCCCCTTCCTCGGCCACAGCCGCCCTCACAATCAACCCGCCCAGGGAGTGAGCCACGAACGACACACGCCACGGGGCACAGCGCATTCTCGCCACGTACGAGTCTAGCTGCAGGGGATCTCTCTCTCTCTCTCTCTCTCTCTTCTTCAAGATGGCCTCCAACCTCTTTGAGAAGTGCACTGCCCAACTCCTGCACATCCCCCCAAGTGCTTCTCTCATTGCATTGACTGGAGAGGAATTCGACATCCCTCTCAGCCAGGAGATGTTTGATATGAACACGAAAAGCAATCAGATCGTCACCGGCCCCTGGCAACAAATCAGTTCGGTCCCTATATATCTTTCCCTTATTTAGACGGCGCATACGGAAAATGTTGAAACAGTGGGCATGTTCTCGATGCGACTGTACCTGATTAACAACACAAATTTAGAAAATAAACTTCTTTTATGGGGATCTTGAGAAGTATGTATTCAACCTTTCAAGCTATGTCCCTGAGTTATTCATTTTCCCAATCACTGTAAATGAAATACCTCTAAAATATCTTAAAGAATACTAAGTTTTAACTCCATCGCTGCGCCTCGAAGTCCACAATCTTTCGCAGTACTGTCGAAGTCTGCTAAACATTGCATCCACAAGTTTTCCTCTAAAGTTAAATTTTCGGCCCAATTTATGACTGTTTCTTAATTTTAGTCTCTTCTCTACCCTTATTGATCTTTCCTGTCTCTGTCATATTCAGCTAACTTGAATTGAGCTTGAAAAATAAGAAAGCTAGTAAATGACAAACCTTCCAATCCATGTACAAAGACGATCAGATGAATCTCGGCAGATTTCGGGGTCGCAGCAACTAAATCCTTTTTGAAAGGTGGATGCCTTCGCCGTTCGCTGGAAAGTTGTGAGATGAATAAAAGAGAACGAATGCTTCCTTCAAATAATATACAATGCATCCACAATTAATCTAAGGAATCACTTAAGACGAACTTGGCAAGATGAAAGTCAAAGCCGAATCGAGTATTGAGTTCACGTTTCAGCTGCTCCTGAGCTGCCGCGTAAAGGACTAATGAAGACAAGTCCGTGAGGGAATCGGGGGCCGTGGAGTGAAAGGGAGGAGCAGCACTTGCACTCTCATCTGAAGGTCCAATAACTACAAGAAACCATAATTCAGAAATGAATCTAACCATTCGGCAGTGGCTGAGCAGCCTCAACTGCATTGGCTTCTGTTGGAAGAGCAACTTCCTCGATAATCAGCGGCCTGGTAATGTTAATGCTTAAAATATAAATACAATGTTTATTCATGTAATTAAGAAAGCAAAAGACAAACATATTAGACGAGTCGAAGTCAAGTTGAGAAGAGAGAAGAGGATGTTGAGGAAGAGCGAGGAGAGAGAGGCCAGACAGAGCAGAGTGAAGGGAGGCGAGGGGAAGGAGTTCCTTGCCGGCCCCCTCCCGGCACAACACCAACTCAGCCAGGTGACGACTGCGCCATCTCGTGAACTCGCTCAACAAGACAGCCAGAATCGCTGCAAGAGAAAAGATGGAAATCTCTCAAGTATCACGTGTTAATTACGCTCATTTACAAGTGTTCTCTATTAAATAAAATTATAATGATAGCAATGAACCAGGAGAAGAAGCACAGAGACGGAGGGTTTGAGTGAAGAGCAGAGAGAGACGGGACGACAGAGCAATGGCATCTTCTTCCAGTTGATGCCATGGAGAATCCGCACTTTCCAACTTCGCCATTAGCACTTTCTTCTCATCGGAAACCCGGAGAGAAGCTTCAGATAAAGTACATTTCTTGATAATATTATCGATATATCCAGAAACTCGGAACAAGAACTTACGGAGATGAACTTGAGCCTGAAAGTGCTGCTGGTTGGAGTTCAAAAAGCTCAGCAAACTATCCTGCGTTTCAAGCAATGAGGAGCACATCTCGCTGTATTCCTTCCGCACTACGTCATTCATTGGCTAAAGAAATGAAAAGATTACAGTAGGAAAATTGCTAAAAAGAGAAGTGCCATGAGGAGTTCACATTGCTTACAAGAAGAAGAACCGGGGATCATTCTGTTACGAAATGAGCTGGTTATAGTAAACAGGAAAACGTTGAAGAAATGAAAAAAAAGAAAACCGGGTCTGGCGGATCTTTGCGCCTCCTCGGAAGTAGAGAGATGAGTGCACCGTAGACAGAGAGGGAGAGACTGCCGAAGGCGTAACACTCGAAGTTGAGAATCCGTGCAGATTGAAAGCTCTTCTTCGCATCAATCATCACTTCCATACGACGAGAATTCAACTTGGAGAAGCCACTGAGCCGAGGCGGCTGCTGGCTGTCCATGTACCACAGTTGCACATCCAGGCTCATCTGGAAACATCCGCTAGACTCACAGGGACAGACACTTCGAAACTAACCAGAAAGGGATTGCAGGAAGGAGCTCCACGGGCAGTGAAGAGAAATGCATCGTTGATGGTGATATCTTCGTACGCATACAACACTTCCACTGTCCTGGACACAGCACATTTCTCGTGAATGGAAGCCGCGAAAATTGGTTCCTCTGCTTCAGATTCCTGGGAGTCCACGCGAGCCTCTACCTCGGTTTCACCCTCAACGCAGTTCCCTCGAATTCTTATCTAAATTGCAAAGATTAACACTGAATAACGCACCAATATAAGGAAGACCAAGCCGCTCACCTGGTAGTAGCCTCTAGAGGGAAGATCCACATTCCGAAACATGCTCAGAAAGATGTGGACATTATATATGGGGTAGAGTTCGACCACCCTTGACATCTGAGAACTTGTAGACACCGCTAGCACCGCATTCGATTCCACAATAAAAGGATACAACGTTAAAAAAAGGAGGAAAATATTCGAAACTCAGGTGTTCCGACTCACGGTGCCCTTAATTATTCGCTTGTTCTAGGTAAGCGCATGTCCAAGTGCATTGCATACCTGTTGTGTGGTGTGAATAGTAGTAAGTGATTTTCACAAACAATTATTTATTGTGGATTGGTGGGTCCGATTTTGTGTCGCCTTAACAGATTTGGGAATCGGCTCTAAATGTTTTGGAGTAAGGATTGAATGGAGTGTTTTGAGTGTTGTTGTTTCTCTTTCCTGTTGAATGTGTCGAATCTAGATGCGGTCTCGCTTGCTGTCTCAAGCAGTGACGCGGTCGCTGAGTTCAGCCTCAGAAGAGAAAGCGATTCTGCCCTTGAGAGTGAGTCGTCTCCGCCTGCCTCATGCCCTGATCGCGGCTTCCCGTGTTCCCCCTCTGGACGCGGCGTCTCAGATTGACCGTGCTGTGCAGAGAACTCTCTTCGGCAGACATGGCCTGTCCAGCGGCGTCCAGCTCGCGTCTCTCTGGCCTGCCGTTGAAGAGGTACTTTTCTTTATACTTTTCCGGACTCATTAATCTTGCAAATGTGTAATTTTTTAAGGTAGAAGAGGAGATGACTTCAGGGCTCTTGATGGAGTATGCGGATGCTGTTCGGGAGGTTGAGCGAATCAAGGCAGACAAAGAGCGAGCTAAGAAAGCCAGGTTCATACATTCCTGGGCGATCGCTTGATAGTAATAACGCTTTGAAGGGTTGCCGAACTAGAAAAGATGAAGAAGGAATATCCGGCTGCCGTGGCCAAGTTTGAGGCCAGCCTTATCAAAGCGGAAAGGGAAAAGGACGCGAAGGAAGAACAACTTGAAAGGAGAATTCGAGAAATTCACGAATATTTTGGTTATTGGATGGACCCGAAAGATCCCCGATTCGAAGTTATGCTGCAGCAGAAAGAGGCTGAGGAACGCAAGGTCAGTTTATCCGATGGTACCTAATTGTGTTCAAATAGTCACTGCTCCTAGTCGTCGGCCGGGGTTGCATAACAAAGGTTTTTAACTTCCAAAACAGTTTTAAACTAAAACAGGGCACTTGAACATAAATCCACATTAACGCTTTTGGAGCTTGTAGAAGTAATGCATGATTTATAATACTCAGACGGCGTTAGATGCTTGTGCTGCATGGGGTTGGGATGATATATTGCTTTTGTACATTCTCTTTTTTCCCGTGCCGGGGTTGTAGCAGTCCTTTTCCTTCTTTTATTCGGTGATCGTTGTTTCAGGCGGAACGGCTTGCAAAGCGTGCAGAAATGCAGAAGAAGAAAATCGCTCAAGTATTATCGAGCTGAACTCTTTCGTTTATCTTTTCTTGTTGGAGGACGTCTGCTAAATCACATGAAATGTTTGATTTGTCGTTCACATTTCTTATGACGAGAGATAAACATTATTGTCTTCTGGTTCTGGAGATTTATTAAGCAGAGCTTCTTGAGCCTATTCTAATACTTTGCTTTCTGCTGGTTGGTCAGCTACTTTACATTTCTCGTACTTTATTTTTTAATATATATATTCAGTTAGTTGAAATAGTTTTAAAATATATTTTTTGAGGATGTCGCGTTTTTCGATTGTGGAGTACATCGGCCCGTCGGAGAGGGTGTCATGTGGGTACTGCGGCTATGACGGAAAGCAACGGAAAGTGTCATTAGGTGAGGGAGCGAAGGAGGATTCCGGTTCCGTTTGCTTAGGTTGGTCCATTTCACTGAGCGAAGTTGCATCCGGTATCTTGGAATACACTCTTCAAGTTCGGCCATTACAGTGGCGCTCATAGAAACCTGAACTTTTGGTTTTTAACACAGTTCAGGGCTACATTCAAACGATCTACCCCTCTATTTGTGGCTTCATGAAGCCAGGATGAAAGAAGGCTGTTGAAGATAGAAAAGCCTAGTAACTGTCATTATAGATAGGCAAAATCTTTTTCCAATCACGAACCTCTGCTCTGCACAACACCACTTTTAGCACTTCTGCGCTGCGGACCAAAGGTGACCGCTGTGGTCAAAGTGTGCACAAATAGTTAGCATCTAATTCAATTGACCATTTGAAAACCAATAATCTGCTTAAAATCTGACCGGATAACAAATCAACCCTGAAAATTTCATCGACTTTCATCAGAATTAAAGGAAAATATATGTGAAAGTCCAAAAGTTCACATTTCTATGAGCGCTGCTGTGTTTTGCCTATTTTTACTTTATGACATTAGTTTTGAATGGTGTGACGAGAAATAGGAGTAGGAGTGAGCATCGTTTTGCTTTTGTCATGGCTGAGGGGGAATTGCATTCAGGTGCAGTCGGTCATTTGCTTCTGCCACATGACTATTACTCCTTCCTAGAGTGGGGATGGAGTCGGTTCGTGATTCCTTCATCTTCTTCCAAGAGATTCCCCTGCCCGCTCCAACCCTGAATCATGGCTTCCCCTCAACACTTGCGCTCATGCCCACTAAAACAGCCGGGATCTTAGGATATTACTCTTTGCATTTGTTTCCGAGCTTATCGTTTCTAACTTTCTGTAAATAGACGATCTTTCGATTGCGATTTGATTGTTTGGCTGTTGCAGGGGCATGGGCGCATGTCGTTGGCACTTCTGACTATCTTTCTCTGCTCAACAGCGGCTGGAGAAGGTCTCAACCCCATATTTCGTCTATTTCTTTTTTCATCTGTCTCATCTTTCTCTCTGTCCCTTACACCTCTCTCTTCCCTCTCGTTTCGCTACCATTCCTTACTCTTTGTGCAATATATTGTATTTAAGGTCGGGTGCTTATTTGTACAAACCGACAATGGCCCGGACGTGCTGCCCACAATACACGATCAGGTTTCTATGTCGCTTTTTTCCTCTTTTTTTAAAAATAAATATTTTCATTGTTTGTATATGGCCTAAGGAGAGAAATTTTAGCTGTTTTTTTTTGAATTCATTAAAATGCGAATTGCTCAGATTGGACGTTCACAAATTTACGCCTTCTCGAACGCAGAAGAAAGTGTTACGAAATATGGAACTGTTCCTTCGAACTGGGGAGAAACCAAAACAAAAGAAGGAAACTGAGGGAATTGCTGCCGGAGATGCAGGAGACATAAGAGGAGGAAGGAGGAAAGAGAAGAGAGAAGCAGGAGAGAAGAAGAGTGAGCAGCAGGTAGAGAGAGGAATGAAGAAGAAGGAGATCAGACGGCAGAGAGCACTGGAGAGATGGAAAAGACAGGGAGTGGATGTGAAACAGAGACTGGCCGAGAGGAGGGAGAGGGAGAGCAGGAGATCCAAGTCTCTGCAGGAACGACTCGGCCAAACTGCGCTGCCCCACTTCGTCCACTCTCTTCAGGTAGCTGGAAAAGGACTTAACATATTGTCACAATTAGTATTTAATGAGAAATTGTTGTAGGTTGAAGTTGTTGCTGTGAGAAGCGAAGAATATAACGAGAGGTCTGACGAGTCTTTTGCTCTCTTCGAGAAATATCAACAAACCATTCATAATGATGAGAGGGTTTGTCACATTTTCTTTTTGTAATGATCAATGTGAGCAGAAGCAAGTGGATTCCTTTGAAGGTGACTCGGTCTGGCTACGACCGTTTCCTGGTGCGATCTCCTCTGCTGGCCTCGCGGGACGGAGTGCTTGGTTCCTTCCACCATCGTTATCTCCTGGACGGAAAACTCATTGCTGTGGGAGTGGTGGATGTCCTTCCGGGTTGTCTCTCCTCCAAATATATCTTCTACGACCCCGACTTCTCCTTCCTCACTCTCGGCACTTACACTGCCCTGAGAGAGATCGCTGAAGTGCAGAGGCTGAGCGTGGCCAGGCCGGAGCTGCACTTCTACTACATGGGCTATTACATCGCCAGCTGTCCCAAGATGCGCTACAAGGGAAGATTTCGTCCTAGTGAACTCCTTTGCGATTACTCTTTCAAATGGGTTTGCATTTCCGAATATATCTTCTATAAACTTTGTCTAGTTAACTTCTCTTCTCATTTTCTGTATTTCCTTCCAAAGCGGGATGAATATTCAACCCTTGGCTATTCCCTATGACTGCTTATTCTTGGAGAAGCTAAATGATTGAGTGGCCTATTGATAACCTTGCAGGTAGAGCTGAAGGAGTGTCTGTCCATGCTGTCCTCGAATGGGGGTGGCTTCACTGTGTTCTGTCCTTCTGAAGAGAGGGCCCCTCGTATGCCCCCTCTCGATGCCCGTGTTCTCTTCCGTCGCAGTGCTGTTTTCGTTCGCAACTTGCCAGATACAGAGAGAGAGAAGATCATCTCCGACCTCTCCTCCATTGCTGATTGCATCGCTGCCCCTCTGCCCTCTCAACCCAATTCCCTTCTCTTCTGCTTCAAACAGTTTCACTCTTCTGACAGTGATGATGAGGATGATGCTGAAGTCAGTGCCTAGTGCCCCTTACTCTAGGCTACCTATCAGTATATTCTATTGTTTACTGGAACCGAGATCTTTTATTCTGAAACCCTTTATGCATGGGCATTAAGACGGTTATTTGTTCGGAAGAAATAGCCTTAAGTACATCTGTAAATTTGAGTGCTCACCTGTGTTTCTGGTCACTAACTTAAATCTCTGAATAAACGGATTTGAGTGAGAGGAAAGAAGGTTGTTTGTATGGTTGCAACCACGATGAAGTATTGCTGAAGGGGAAGGGAGGAGGGAGTGTCAAAGAGGGAGCTGCGGTAGCAGCGACGAGGGGCGTTTGCAGTCTCTCTTCTCTGCGCTCTCTCTTCTTCTCTGCGCTCTCTCTTCTCCGCACGCTCTTGCATTTGCAAGGCCACGTAAGCTCGACTGTGCTCGCTTTATTAGTTTAAATTGACGTTTTCAAAAATAGCATTTCAAATCGCGGTTGTTACTGGTTAAAACCTCTCGTATTGTTTTCAATCAATTTAGGTTCTCGGGACATTGCTTTGTTAACTTTTGTATTAACGGGCTGTGAACTGCGCATCGCTCCTTTTGCTGTTTGCTTTCGTTTCGTTGTCTTTTCCTCCTTCTTTTCTTCGTAAACCTTCCTCATCTTCTTCTATTGCTTGGTGGCTCGACTTGTAACTCAAACGGAATTATAAATTAGTCGTATCGATGCTAATTGTAGAAATAGTTGAGAAGGGGATGGGGCAGAGTGGACGAAGCTGTCTTCTGCTGGCTTCTCTTGCTCTCCTTGGTGGACGAAGCTGTCTTCTGCTGGCTTCTCTTGCTCTCCTTGGTGTGATCCATGCCCAGAATGCCGCTCCCTTCAAGAGATTCGAGTACAAGCACTCCTTCCGCGCCCCGAACCTGGCGCAGAGAGATGGATCCATTCCTTTTTGGAGTGTACGTTCATTTTGTTTCTCCTAGCTTATTGATGTAGTGGAATTATTAAGTGAAAGAGTTGGCTGCAGGTGGCAGGCGATGCAATTGCTTCGGGAGAGCAACTGAGATTGGCCCCTTCCATGAGATCCAGGAAGGGAGTGGCATGGAACAAGAGAGCCATGACTGAGAGCGAACATTTCGAGATTGAAACATCCTTCAAAGTCAGCGGACAAGGAAGAATCGGCGCGGACGGACTCGCCATTTGGTCAGCACTCCCCCCCCCCTTCTGAGATGTCATCCTCTCTCTCTCCAGGCTGACATCTCAACCCGGAACAATCGGACCAGTGTTCGGTGCCAATGATTACTGGACAGGAATGGGACTCTTCTTTGACTCCTTCGACAACGATGGGCAGAAGAACAACCCCTTCGTGGCCCTTATGATCAACGACGGCACTCGCAGCTACGACCACCACACGGACGGAAGCCAGCAGATGCTCTCGGGCTGCCAGCGGGTCTGTCTTCTATTCTAATGGGGAGAGAAGGAAAGAGAGATAGAATTGGAGAATGAGAATGAATGAGGGGTAGAAGGAGCGATAATGAGAAGCATGAACTATCATTCAGTGATTTTCTTGCAATTTATTGTAATATTGCAAGTCTTATAATTTTTTCCGCTTCTGGATGGAGTGTGTTTTCTTCGAAGGATTTCCGCAACAAGCCGTTCCCAGTGCGAGTGAAAGTGGAGTACTGGAAGAACGTGTTGACCGTGTCGGTGGACGACGGGATGACTGCCACCCCTCGCTACGAATTGTGCATGAGAGCAGAGAACATCTTCTTGCCTCGCAACGGCTACTTCGGAGTCTCCGCTGCCACCGGAGGACTTGCTGGTCATCCATCATTCTTCTCTCGCCTCTCTTCTCTCTTCCTCTTTCTCTTCTTCTCTGTCACACTCGTCTCTCTCTCTCTATCTCTCTCTCTCTGACTCAGATGACCATGACGTCTTGGACTTCTCTGTGTACTCTCTCTTCGCTGACTCTCCAACAGTTGCTGCTTCTCAGTTGCCACAAGAAGAACGGCAAAAGTACGATGCAGAATTCCAGCGGCAAATGAATGAATATGAAGCCGATCGACAAAAGTTTGTATTCTTTCTCTTATTTTTGCCTTGTTTTTAATGGTTTAATTGAATTTATTCTCACTACTTCCCTGGCAGGTTCAAGCAAGCGCACCCGGAAAAGGCGAAGGATGACGATGAACTCGACCCGCTCAAGTACTTCGAAGACTCCACTGCCCGCGAGTTGAGACTCATCTATGAGAGCCAGACTGCAATTCATCAGGTTTCTTATTTCATTTGTTCAATAAGATGCTCCTTTGTTACACGAGATGTGTGTATTTTCGTTAATATCATAGCGATTGATAATAGTGTTGAGGTGATGCAACAAATGGATGCCCGCCTGCGTGAAATTCAGAACACGCAGTTGACTCATGCTGGAG
This sequence comes from Allodiplogaster sudhausi, assembly GCA_945643635.1. Classification (NCBI taxonomy): domain Eukaryota; kingdom Metazoa; phylum Nematoda; class Chromadorea; order Rhabditida; family Diplogasteridae; genus Allodiplogaster; species Allodiplogaster sudhausi. Next base: position 122,682 of record CALZFC010000163.1, on the reverse strand, counting down.
GACAACCGCAGACAGGTTGGGAAAGCAAGTTGCACGATCTCACCATAGTTGTATCGTGTTTGCGAGGTTAAGATGAGTAGAAGATTGTAATCTAATGTGACTGAAGTATACACAAATGTTAAAGGAGGCGCAGTGGCTGCCGGAGCGGGCGCAGGGTTCTCTCAGCCTGAGAAGAACGAAGTGGTGCAGACACTGCGAGATATCACCGTATCTCTCAGGGACATGAAGAACTATGTCAACGAGATCTTCACTAAGACGTACAATCTGGAGCAGAGATGGGGAGGCCCTCCCCAGGGGGGCGCTGCTCATGCCGCTGATCCAGCAGTCGCCGACAAACTCGAGAACCTCCTCGCCGAAGTCCGCACTGTTCGTGCCAATCAGCTACAACATGTCAGTTACCCCTGATCAAGAACGCGTGGTGTAGGGGGTTATGGCGCTGTTTCCAATGCTATCGACGTTGGTTCGGTCCACACAACGGTCGAGGATTATTATTTACTGTTCACGTTCTGATAACTTGTGAGGATTACTTCCTTGATGAGGCCGTCTTTATCCTTTTGTAGTGAATAATGAAGTGCTTATATGGAGAAGAAAAAATCTTCTAATTGAGGCGGGAGCAGCAGCTGCGGGAGGAGGGGGGTGTCCTTCAGTGAACTGCGTCTCCTCCAGCTTCTTCCTCTGCATCATTGCACTCCAAGCCATTCTTCTAATTGTCTTCATCTTCTTCAGGTTCCGTTTCTGTGTGAATATCCATAACCTTAGTTGGTCCATCGACTGTTGTTGTCAAAAGAAGTCGATCGCTTGAATTTGGCAGCATTTTTTTTCTCTGTGATCTCTTTAAGAAAAGTTTTAAAAAATTTGTATTCAGGAGTAAGCAGGACAAAGCCAAGTTCTACTAGTGGACGATGAGTGAGGGTGTGACTTCTCGAGTCTTTCTTCTTCCCCTGTTACATAGAGTTTGCTGTTGATCATAACTTCTTAATTTATCCGTTTTATAATGTCAATAATGGCTGCGGTTGTGAATTCATTGTTGTCCTTTTCTATTCATATCATGCATTTCTGGTTGCTAGGCGGTTCTTGTTCAAGCTTAAGATTTGAGATTATATTTGGTGGGCACAGAGCCCGCGTTATTTTACCCTTTTTATTTCGCATAAAAGTTATTGTGCCAACCGTATACATGTACGACTCTTTTTATCACTTCTTCCTCTCTTGTATGGATCTGAGAACTCTTAGGAGGACTGGCCGCAGGGAAGGGATTGGAAGGCTGTCGATGTCCTTTTCAATCTCAAGTGAAGCCCGCGTTTCGAATTTGGAGAATGCGTCGGGCAGACCGAGTTGATCGTAGATTCCCTTGACCACGGAGACGCTCTCATTCCCTGACCGGCCAAAGTGTTGATAGAAAAGAGCCAAGCGTGAGGGGCAAGGATGATCCTTCAGCCGACTCAGAGCAGCGCATGACAACCACGTGCATTTCCCATCTTGGATGTCCGTTCCAATCTGAAATGCCCCTCTCATGCAGAATGACATGGAGAAGACAAACGGGCCTTGCCAGTGACGTTCTGGTCTCCGTAAACATCCAGTCGATCGTCTTGTGCCTGGAAAAGGCGGCCGAGTTGTCTGGCGAGGAAGCAAAGATCATTCATTCTCTGAGGTGATTCTGCTATCAATGCGGCCAGTTCAAGGGGTAGCACGAAGGAATATTCACTCGTCTTCATCTCTACGATCTGGGCATATCTAGAAAAGGAGGACAGTGGATAGAGAAGTCAACAGAGGAAGAGAGAGACCTTTCCCAGCTGAAGGCGGATGGCTGACGGGAAGTGTCGTTGTCAAGGGCCTGTCCAATAGAAGTAGCGAGGAGTCTCTTCCTGAACGAGGAGACCACTGGGTCCTGCCGCGAATCCCCTGCGAAGGACTGCCTCAACTCGTTCTCGCACAACTCGCGAAGAAGAAGCACATCATTGATCGCAGACAGGCCAATCGACTTCTGAGAACAACCCAACCGTCGCGTCATCGATACACTCTTTAGTCATTTTCTCTCTCTCTCTCTTTCTCTCTCTCAAGTAGAAGAGATAAACCGACCTGTCGGTGCCAGCAGATATCTCCACGACGAGTCTCTGACTCATCCATCATATCATCGGCCACCACCAGGAAAGCTTGCATCGGAAATGGAAAGAATAGAAGTACTGGGAGGGTTGGAACGAAAGAGGGAAGTTACCGTTTCAAGGGCGACTGCAACACTCGCGACCCTCTGGCGATCAATGGAGGGAGCATCCGGGCGAAGAGCCCGGAAGGATTCCATCAACAACCGAGCACGGCCACACTGACACCCGGGCATTTCAAAGGGAAATGGGAGAGGCGGGCGGAACCTTTCCCTTGCCGACGGTGTGCGAGTACAGCTTGGTGATCCTCTGCGAGATCAGCTCTGCCTCGCAAGGGCCGAGCCGGGCAGAGAGAGTAGCGGCCGCTCGCTCCCCGGCTGAAGCCAGGACACGGACGAAATGAGAAGCCGGCATTACGCGAGTCTCCTTATCTTTTTAATTCACTCTCCCAAGTAACCCGTTCAAAATGTACAATACTGGAACACTTTCCACTGTTCTAGCACCAACCCGAAACTTCACACACAAAAAGCTCTTTAATCGATTCATATTTACAAACATTCATTTACAAAAAGGAAGAAAAACAGGCTCTGAATTATCTCTTCGCGGAAATGAAGGATATGTAAATATTATTTCAAGCCATTTGGCAAAAACGGTCATTGGCAGATATGAAGCTTAGCGCAAAAACAAATGAAGAGGATAGGCGATGGAAAGTAGATGGAGGGTCGTCTTCCTAAGCGTCGTCATCCCATTCATCCTCTTCCCCCTCTTCATTCTCCGAGTCCGAGTCCTTGCCCATCACGTGCTCCATTCTTCTTCGAAGAATCGCAGCCACATCATTCATGTTAGTTGCCTCCTTTTCTGCCGCTGCTTCCTCTTCCCTTCGAACCTGCAATTTGATCATTGCACATTTTTCAAATGTTCAAATATGAAGTTCACCCACTCTCCACGAATCACTCATTAGAATGATTTAAAGAGAGATAAATAAAGTCGCAACCTTCTTCAGTTTGATGCCAGCATGTATTTCCTCCAGAAGATTGTTCCTGGCAGCGGGTCTCGCAGCATTCTTCTCTTTGCCATTATCAGTGGCCGCGAATGAAGTGGCTGGAGTGGAGGACGAGGGGGGAGGGGGAGGGGGCGGAGGAGGGGGCGGGGCTGACAAGGGAGGGGGCGGGGCTCCTCCATTCTCTGTCTCTTCAGCTGAGAGAAGTTGGATCGGTGCCAAGTCAGCTGGCTGCAGAGTGGACTGAAGCATGAGTTGGGGAGGCGGGGGTGGCAACTCATCGTCATCCTCATCCACAGCAAGGAGGGAGAGATCAGGAGGAGGCAACTCACCTCCATTCAAATCACGCAGGGCCTTCCTCTGTACTCGCATCCCTGTCTCTCCCTGCAAGCATTACAAGAAAGTAAAGAGCGACTTAGAGAACACACTACGAAACTAGAACACGCAATTTAAGGAGGCTGACTGTAAGGATCTGGTTGTGCAAAGTAGATGAAGAGGAGTTGAACTGCTGAGAATAAGTAGGGACAGAAATGGCACGGGAAGAAGAGGAAGGGAAGAGAGAGGGCGGAGCAGCCACGCGGTGGGTGGCCGAGCGCATCTGAATGCCAAGGGCAGCGGGTGCCTGATACTCGTCAGGGAATGCGAGAGCGCCTGTAGCTGGCTGAGCAGAACGATGAGTCGCCAAGTATCTTAACAACTACGCATTACAACACACTTGGAAATGGCAGATAAAGAGAACAGAAACCGATTGGCCTGGGGAGCTCGTCCAATCCCATGAATCGTCTTCTTGCGTGGACTTCTTTTCGCTTCTCTTTCTCTCTCGGGCACTCTTCTTATCTCCCCACATCCCTTCAGCATCTCCTCTTTCCACAAATCCATGAAGAACGACGGGTTAGTGTAAAGAGAAAGAGCGCGGAAGTTCGTATCCTCTCTGAAAGGAATTGATTTGAAATGAAGAAAAGAAGAAATACCTCGAATAACCTATATGGATTGAGTGCGTCCAGATTCGGTGGTGGTGCAGAGCTTTCGTAGAGTTGAATGAGTGCGGGAGGAAGAGTCTCTCTATCGAGAGTTCGCTGGTCAACCAGACAACTGCTCTTGAATGCTTTGCGACAAGCAACTCCATCGAGACTGTTGCCGGAGGGGTCGGATGCACGGTCTCCCTGGCTTCCCCCTCCGACCATGCGACTCTCCAGTCGGCACAGCCTTTGCTGAAGAGTGTTTGTCTTGTGCTCGATGCAGATTGCATCGTGGAAGATCTCTCCAATGATGTGTTCTGCGTGTTTGGAGAGAGAAGCCAACTGGCGGATGAGATTGGCAATCGTGCCATTCGCGAGACATTGGAGTTCATCTCTCTGCACTCCTTCTGGCACTCGACCTCGACTCACATCCACAGGAGAAACCGCACGGCGAGTCAGCGGCATCTCAACACAACAACCACTTCCAATCACAAGCACTGACAACAGAACAATGGTGGTGACTAAGAAAGGCACGAAGGAAATCATTTGAAGGCGAAGAGGGATTCATATGACAGAGACAGCGGGCAGAGAACGAAAGAAAAGAAGAAAGCAACGAAAGATACAGCACGGGCTCTGATAGCAACGGTAAGATGAAGAAGCAGATGCAAGCGAAGAAGGAGAGAAGAGAGGAAAACGAGGGAATAGAAAGAGACGGAGACGCGCTGTAAAGAGCAAAGCGTGCCCGTTCGATTGGGGCAGATACCCGGTCAACTTTCTCACAACGCGTTGTTACAGTATACAATTCTCAACCGCTAGAACGGCCGGACATAAAATTATCGAACTATTCACATATTTCGATAGCTGTTTATTCGTCAAGTGTGAAGGATAATTGTATGCACTAGACAAGAAAATTAGTGCAAAGATACTTAGAGAACAAAGACTACTTTCTAGCGAGTTCACAAGCAAACAGTAATCATTACTCTAATTTCCTGGCTTCTCCAAAATTTCCTTAGCCTCGTTGATTTTCGCAGCCAAATAAGGTGATCCACCTAAACATTGAAATATGTATGAGAATATTTTTTCACATTAATGCGGCATAAAATAATCAGGCAGCCCGGATCTAGCCGTCCTTGTAAATCTGGGCCGCTTGCATTGAATGACCACATTTATTGGTGAAATAAATGATTAAAAGAGAGGAGACCTCGATCAGGGTGGTTAGCGATCATAATCCTCTTGTGAGCTTCCTTCAGCTTGGATGGTTTGACAGAAGGCTGCACTCCGAGGACAAGAGATGCCTCCCTCTTCGTCATTGTCAATTCAAAACCGCCTCGTGGATACTTGTCGAACTGCCAATTATAATCGTATTTAACGTTGAAAGAATGTCTTAAAAAGAACAGTGACCACTCTGCCGGGGATCTTCTCAAGTCCTTTTTTGATTGCAGATTGGTTCCTGAGTACAGCGCGGGCGGCGAAGGCAGCCCCGGCTACGATAACACCTGCCAGTGCCAGTCCACTCGACTTAATATAATCTCCTTCAAGACACAAATAGACTTCATCGCTTACCATTCCGGAAACAGTAGAGTTCGGACAGCACAGTGCCTCAACCGAGGTTCCTACGCGCCTGCTCGAAAATTTCAAAGAAAAGTTCTAAAATTCTGACAGTCGTAGCGTTTCCAAAGTTACATAAATTGATTTCAACAACGATCAACCACATGCTCAAGGACGACAGCCATCATATTCATTCAGACCGCAATAACAACTACAACATCATTTAAAAAATAACAATTAAGATGTATTAAAGGGTATGTGCAGATCACTGGAAAAAGGGTTTAGGAGTATTCGATTTGCTTAGTCTTGCATCCGAGACAAGTGTAGAAGACAGTCTGTCCTTCATCGGCAGAGCGAGTTTGCATGGTGGAGTAAGTGGCCCGAGTGTCCCCACACTTGGGACAGAGATGCTCCACGACAGAGTCTCCTCCTTCCACATTCGCTGCCTCCGTGTCAGCTACGGTCCGCTCGTAGATCTTCTCGACCCGGCACACTAGCACCCGATTCATCTCTGAATCTATCAGCTCTTGCAAACAAAACTAGGTAAACCATCCAACTAAAGTGAAAAGGCCAAGATGGTTAAGAGAAGTTGGGCGAATATTCTCATTTGGCACGAACCTAACCTTTGAATTGAACATGGGTCCCGCAAAGCATACACGGAAGAGTGCAGGGAGCGGAGAGAGGCAAGGGGAGAATTGTCCCGCACACGGGACAGAACTCCTTCTCGGAAGATACAAATGACATCTAGGAACTCAAACTCATCTTAGATTTCTACCTTTCAGTTCCTGTAATGTATCTCAACAACGTGCCGTAACGTAGTACGATCGAGTAAACTTGGATTAACCTCCACAATAATTTATCAATAGCCCTATAAATCACTTTCATAGAAAAAACAACAATAAGAATAAAAAGAAAAAAACAAGGGCCAGGAAATATCACCACACCCTAAAAAGTGCTTGAACACAGAAACGAATCGACAACAGGAACGAAGGAGCATGCCAAGGAGACGAAAACGGGGAAAGAGAGAAAGAGAGAAAGAGAGAGAGAGAGAGAGAATAAAAAGAACAAGAAAGAGCAAAATAAAGAGTGAGAGAGAAAGAGAAAGAGAGAGAAAAAGAAAGAGAGAGGGAGAGAGAGGGAGAGATGTGATCAATAGCTTCTACCGAAGAGAGCGAAAAACTTGGGAGATCGGGAGCAGGAGGGATGAATGCATTTGTCGCCGAGAGTCTCCTTAGGCTGTTCGAGGGGAATGCAAAGAGTCTTGGCTCCCATCTGGGCAGCCCCCGCCTCGGCCTCCTCCCGGGTCGAGTCCGCCTTGATCTGCTCCTCGCACGACACTTCTCCACAGAACGGGGCCAGCAGGATGAACTTCTCGTCCAGCAACTCACGCATCTTAGCCATCTCATACACCACTGACATGTGCGAGTTCCGGCAGTCCAACACTCTGGAACAGAGAGAGAGAGAGAGAGAGAGAGAGAGAGAGAGAGAGAGAGGAACTGGGAAGCAGCGTACTTGTTGTACATGTCGGAATGGATAGAGTGCAGAAGTTGCTTGATCTGCTCCTCCAGTTTGTCCCTTTTCAGCGCCTTCTTCTCTCCGTTGTGTCGGATGACTGCCGTGACTTGCCCAGCTGCCAAGTCCTTCGGCCCGACCTCCAGGCGGATAGGAACTCCTTTCAGCTCCCAGTGATTGAACTTCCATCCCGGTGAATAGTTATCCCTGAACGAAAGAGAACTTTCGTACTCCATCGTTCTCAAGTATTGGTCATTTAAATGGGAAACGAGAGACAGAGAGAAAAGGAAGACGGAAAAAAATTCAGAGAAGTATAGACCTCAGGTCAGCTTCGGCACGAATATCTTCTGCCATAAGAGAGTCGGCGACGGCAGAAGCCTCCCTTGTAAGCTGTTCACGTTGCTCGGGAGAAGTTGAAGCGGTTATCCCCACAGGCAGAACGATCACCTGGCACAGACGAATCTCTGCCTCTGTCTCGCTCTCTGCCACTCTCTCTCCTTGTTTCTTTCTTTTTCTCCCTATCTCGAACTCTCTATCACTCTTGTCAGTCTGACCTGAACAGCAGCAACCCTTGGTGGCAACACAAGCCCATTATCATCAGAATGAACCATGACCATGGCTCCGATGGTTCGTGTGGAGAGTCCCCACGAGTTCTGATAAGCGAACTCGCTCCCGCCCTCTGCCTCGAAAGAGATATCGAACATCTTCGAGAAGTTCTGGCCAAGATGGTGGGATGTGGCACCCTGGAATTAGTGGGCAAGAGAATGGAGGCGAATGAGAGCAAGAAGCTGGGAGAGTGATGGAAAGAGGGCGAGAGATGGAATGACGGAGAGAGATGGAAGGAGGGTTAGAGGGAGAGAGATGGAAGGAGAGTGAGAAGGAGAAAGATGGAAGGAGAGAGTAAGAGGGAGCGAGATGGAGAGGGAGAGAGATGGAAAAAGAGAGAGAGAGAAGGATAGGACAGAGGGAGAGGGAGAGAGATGGAAAGAGGGCGAGAGATGGAAAGTGGGAGAGAGATGGAAAGTGGGAGGAGATGGAAAGAAGGAGAGAGAGAGGATAGGAGAGAGGGAGAGGGAGAGAGAAGGATAAGAGAGAGGGAGAGGGAGAGAGATGGAAGGAGAGTGAGAAGGAGAAAGCTGGAAGGAGAGAGTAAGAGGGAGCGAGATGGAGAAGGAGAGAGATGGAAAAAGAAAGAGAGAGAAGGATAGGACAGAGGGAGAGGCAGAAAGATGGAAAGAGGGCGAGAGATGGAAAGAGGGAGAGAGAAAGATAGGAGAGAGTGAGAGAGAGAAAGATGGAAAGAGGGAGAGAAAGAAGGATAGGAGAGATTGAGAGGGAGAGAGATCGAAAAAAGGAAAGAGAGAAGGATAGGACAGAGGGAGAGAGATGGAAAGAGGGCGAGAGATGGAAAGTGGGAGAGAGATGGAAAGAAGGAGAGAGATAATAGGAGAGAGGGAGAGGGAGAGAGATGGAAGGAGAGAGTGGCAGGGAGAGAAATGGAAAGAGGGAGAGAGAGAAGGATAGAAGAGAGAGAGAGGGAGAGCGATGGAAAGAGGGCGAGAGATGGAAAGAGGGAGAGAGAAAGATAGAAGAGAGGGAGAGGGAGAGAGATGGAAAGAGGGAGAGAGAGAAGAATAGGAGAGAGGGAGAGGGAGAGAGATGGAAGGATAGAGTGAGAGGGAGAGAAAGGGAAAGAGGGAGAGAGAGAAGGATAGGAGAGAGGGAGAGGGAGAGAGATGGAAGGATAGAGTGAGAGAAATGGAAAGAGGGAGAGAGAGAAAGATAGGAGAGAGGGAGAGAGATGGAAGGATAGAGTGAGAGGGAGAAAAATGAAAAGAGGGAGAGAGAGAAAGATAGGAGAGAGGGAGAGAGATGGAAGGATAGAGTGAGAGGGAGAGAAATGGAAAGAGGGAGAGAGAGAAAGATAGGAGAGAGGGAGAGATATGGAAGGATAGAGTGAGAGATGGAAAGAGAGAGAGAGTGAGAGAGAGAAAGATGGAAGGAGTGAGTGAGATAGGAAAGAGAATGTAAGAGAAAAGTGGAAAAGAGGAAGAGGGCACAAATTGAAAGGCTATGATACCTGGATGCCTCTCCCGTTGACGGGAACATATGCCTCGACTGTTGTGGTGAAGTCACCCCCAGCGAACTTTTCCTTCTCACTCTTTCTGCCCTTGACTACAGGAATTGCCAGGAGTTCAGTGTAGACGCCGGCGTAGAGGTCAAGAATGTCAAAGACTTCCTTCTCCGCCTCTTCCTTCGTTGCGAAAGCCGTATGACCTATGGGGGGTTCAACATGGGAGATAGTTGAACACGGCGCATACACTGACCATCTTAAGCACTGCTTTGCACAATGCGATATTCAAGTCATTTGGGCGCCAACCGAACTCCAATTTTACTTTATGAGGTACTTCAATTTATTAGTGGAGATAAGAAAGACAAACCTTCTTGCCACAAGAACTCGCGAGTTCTAAGGAATGGAGTAGGGTGCTTAAATTCCCATCTCTGAAGAAGAAAAAAGTGAGAAAATAAATATTCAGTAAGGGATGAATAGATGACTGACCACAACATTACACCACTGGTTCAACTTGATGGGAAGGTCTCGGTGAGATTGAACCCATTTTCTGTATGAAGGGTACATCACAGTCTCCGAAGTGGGCCGAATCGCGATGGGCTCAGTCAATTCAGAGGAACCGGCGCGAGTGACCCAGGCCACCTTCAACCCAATCGACATTCTCTCTCTTTCTTTCTCTCTCTCTCTCTCTCTCTCTTTCTCTCTCTCTCTCTCCCTCCTCGGAAACCTCAGGAGCAAAGTCAGCAACGTGAGTCTTCTCTCGTTCCAGCACAGACGCAGAGACGAACATTGGGAAGTAGCAGTTCTTGACTCCAAGCTTCTGCAAATTACTAATGAAGAGTAAAAACTAGAGAGAGGGATGTAGACAGAGAGAGGTTAGAGGAGAGAGGGGAGAGGGAAAGAGAGAGAGAGAGAGAGAGAGAGAGAGAGAGAGGAGAGAGAACCTTTATGCGAATGTCGAACCACTCCTGGATGCTCTCCCAGATGGCATACGACCAAGGCCTCAATACGTAGCACCCAGAGACATCGTAATACTCGATCATCTCCGCTTTCGTGATGACCTCAAGTCAATCGTGAAGAAGAGTAAAAAGCAAAGAGATAAAAATGCATTAACCTGCGAATACCATTCAGAGTAATTGTCGTCCTTCTTGATATCAATACCAAGTTTTGTCTGCTTCTTTCCTTCCTCCTCTTTCTTCTTTTCTTCTTTCTTCTTCTCAGACTGAGCAGGTTTTTTGTTCTCCTTGGCCCCCTTACCTCCTCGAGCTCCTCCGGCCACATCCTTCCCAGTGAGCTCCTTATACTTGGCCTTCAGCTCGAGCAACTTCTTCACTTCCGCATCCTTCACTTCCTGAACGTCACACGATGCTCAATACAGGAATCCCATGTCGACCCCCGTATGGACATTACCTCGTGAATAGATAGAAGAGAGCAAAGTACGTACCTTGGAAGCAGAAGCATCCCCCTTGATGAGCCGGACAGCATTACCCTGCTTTTCGATCAGAGCGAGCAGCTCGTCTTCAGTTGTCATTCCGAATTACAACTTCTAATTACACATTCAACCCCATGCTTATATTGAGAACAGAAAGTATAAGGAAGAGCAACTTCAACTCTTCTAAATCAACCGAGCCATTCAGAAGGATAATTTAATCTGATAGCAGACAATTACAAAATTCCTAACCAATTAAAACAAACACCCGGAACATTTCTATGCCACTGGACATATGGAATATAAAAATAAAACTTATATATAACAATGAAACGGGACTCAAGCAGTGGCAGAGCACAGAGAAGCAGCGACGGATTCGCGGTGGCATTTCAGCACTTCCAGCAAAGGCTGCAACCACAGTTGGGGAAAAGAAGCGTGGGTCATCATGAAATAACCTGTGCAAGGTGGTGGGAGAATCTGAAGGGTTCCTCGCCGTCCTCTTCGATGAATCTGATTCCGTTGTCGATACCGTCGGGGAGAAGAGTGGGGAAGAAGTCAACCAGCTCATGGCGAGGACGAAGGTCGTGCAGTGCATTCACGAAACTCTCCGACATACTCTCAAGGGGGAGGAAGAATCAACAAGTTTATATCGGAAGATAAACAGGGATATTCGCTGTCTTCCCATACTTGATCAAATGCAACGAGCGCCGAAACGAGAAGAGGAACAGAGAGTGAAGAAGCCTTGAGACTAGGAAAGGCAGGAGGACATGGCTTCTTCTCTCCATCTCCGCCCTCTTCCGCTCTCTTTTTCTTCTTCCTTCGCCTCTTCCTGGGCAGACAAGGGCAGGCCGTGTTGTTCAATCAAATCTAAAAAGGAGACGTCAATAAAGAAGGTGGTGCAACTTTTAGCATAACAAGTACAAAGAGATTTAAAAAGAAAAGATATACCTTTCAGCTCATTAGATGACTTAGTGCACAATAAGCGAAGAGGCGCGAGCTTCTCATCCAGCACAGAAGTCACTGCCCCCTCCAAGTCTCTCTTCCTGATATCGTTAAATGCGATTAAAGTCGAAAGTCTACATTGATAAAGTTCTTTCATAAGTTGCAAACAGGTTTATTAGGCCAACGATTTTCGAGAGGAAGAATTTCGCGTCATTTTAATATCTATTAAAAAGGATTGTACAAAAGAATTTGTTCTATCGGAGAAAAACTACTTTTAGGCTACGAGAAAGACCACGCACAGGAGAAAGAACTGACAAAAGCAAACGGTTCATCTGAAGAGATCCAGGCAGAGCGACGTCGATTCCCTCTGAGAAGTAACCGAATAATTCACAGAGCAGAGAGAGATCGTGTTGGCTCTTTCCACACAACGAATGTGGTAGAATAGAGTCGAAATGAATGAGCATTCTGGAAGTGTCAATCTTAGAGAATGAAATGAGACGCCGTCGAATGTGCGCAGCGAAGCGCTGCATGGCATAGACCTGGAAGAACCATTGCGTGGGGCATTCAGTCATATCATCAGCAAAATTGTTTGCATACAAACAAATGCCGTTGAAAGCAAGTTCCGATTAACCAGAAAGTAATCCAGAAATGTCTTATTCGTTTCAAAGAATAAAACTCAAAGATCCCAAATAATATAGAAGGAATGAGAGGAACTCAGCACTGACAGTCGGTTTAAGTGCCAGGGAATGTAGCATCATCTCCTCCGCCTCAACCAAGACTTTCTTCGATTCCGCGTGGTGTCCCCACGCAGCGAAAGCCTCTGCCGACTGCGGATTCCACTTCGTCGCTCGCTCCAGACACGCATGGGCCAGCTCTTCCTTCACTTGTATCTCCCTTACCAGCTCATCCCTCTACCCGTTCCACTCTGCCTACCTCCCGGAATTCCAGGAACAGTAAGCCCAGCCTCGTCCAAGCCTTGTCGTTTCTCGGATTAAGCTGAACAGCTCTGGCCAGACAATGTTGAACACGTCGCGCAGGGAGTCCACGCTTCTCCTCGGCATCCGCAAGAAGAGTCCAGAGATGAGAACGCCAACTGGCAGATGAGAGTGCAGACAACGAGAGAGAGTGCGAGACACATGTCCAAGCCCTAAAAAGAAAGACAGATGGAGAGAGTGAAAGAGAGGTAGAGAGAAAGAGAGAGAGAGAGAGAGGTAGAGAGAGAGGTAGAGAGGTAGAGAGAAAGAGAGAAAGAGAGAAAGAGAGAAAGAGAGAAAGAGAGAAAGAGAGAAAGAGAGAAAGAATGAGAGAGAGAGAGAGAGAGAGAGAGAGAGAGGAATAGAGGTACTAACTTGTCGGCCAAGGTCTTATCGCCTTCAAATCGGCACCGCAGAAGCAGAGAGTTGGCCAGATCCGCCCAGATGTGCGGATCTTCCCTGCGCAGAGAAGCGGCGCGAGTGTAGAGAAGAGACGCGACTCGGAGAGCATCGCAAGGCTTCTTCAGAGAGGGCCAGCCAAGGGGAAGACGGCAAGAATGGATCAGGGCATCCGGGCAGTCTGCCAGGAGGACGAAGGAGTCTGCAGCCAGCTTAGCTGCCAAGCTAGTTCGTGGCAAGAGGGCCAGGAGGGATACGAGGGCACTCGCTGTCTCTGCCAAGTCTTCTTTCTTCCTCTCGGCTTTCTTCAGCCTTGCCTCCAATTAATACTGTTTTATAGATATTCACAATCCTCTCTCATCATTAATTGATCAAACAAAAAACCTGAAGGAGGACGAGCTGGAGGGGAGGTCTGGAAGAAGAGTCCGGGGGAGTTGAGAGAACCAGTCCTCGCCCTCTTCAATAGCCTTCTCCGTATCATCCAATCGAAGTAGCACTTGCACCAACTGTTACAAATATCAAGAAAATGATGCCAGTGGAAAATAGGAGAGACTTACCGAGATGGCCCACTCGGGTTGTGCGCCGTGTTGAAGAGCAGCGCGGAAGGAGTTGGCAGAAGCCACTAACTGGCCTCTGGCAGAGTACGCCTCTCCCAGCCAAGACCAGACACGGGCTGCCTCTTCTCTGTCCCGCTCCCCACTCAAGCGGATCGCCTTCTGCAGACAGTCCACAGCACGGGAGGAGTGGCCAGCCGAGAGATGAAGACGGCCAAGCTCTCGCCAGGCCCAGCCACTCTCCTCCGCCTGGCTCTTCAACACGTATACAGTACTATTGCAATGCCTTCTTCAAATAGATCGCTTACAAGGAAAATAATGAAACTAGTGAAGAAGACTGCAACAGGTAAGAACCATAAAGACTACCACAGAACAAAACAACAAAATCGTCGATCACACGCACTGTCGCGAAATATGTAAATGTACATAAATTCGCTACTAATTCTGTGAAGTATACTTTGACACTTCTGACATTCTAGCGGTTGATCTAATGCATAGATATCGCCGCTGGGCACTTGTTGACAAGATTCTAAGGGAATCTTTCGTTTCCGGTAAACAGTTAGACTGTTAAACGAATATCTTCCCTGAGAAATACTGTTAGGTAAAGAAGCAGAAGAATTCCGTCAAGACGAAATATCGTGGATCAGGATGCGAAACGAAGACAAGCCCCTCCCCATTATTTCATTTAAAAGAAGGCGACGATTGATGATAATTTGTGTCTCCCATTAGGCCCAGTGTCTCCAATTTCTACCAGCTTTTCAACTACTTGCCTTACTGAACTTATTTTGTAATTGCTTAATGTGTCGATTATCTTAATAAACCTTGCGATTCCAACTCTCTTTCTTTTCCTCACCGTCTAAGAGTTTTACCAGTGAAAATTGGCGAGCATATTAAACCACTTAACGCCGTTCCGCGACATGGTGCGTCGTAGCCAGTTGTAGACCAAAATCCGCGTGGCTCACTGGTAATTCTCTCTCTTTCTCTCTCTTGCTCCTCGCATTTATTGGTCATCTTCTCAGTCTCAGTCAAGTCGAAGCCTAGCGCTCGCTTATAAGTCTAACAAAGGGCAGTTCGAGTGTATCTCACTGGTCCCGCAAAGATGCCGAGAGTAATCTTCTCCGCATTGGCAAAGCCATTCGGAATTCGCATTTCCAGAGCCCAGTCAAGGTTCGAGGAAAACACCGAAAGATGGCGCAAGCTCAAAAAGTTAGCAAAGGAGCCAGGGTCCATCAGTGACCTTTCAGACAAAGAGCTGAAAAATGACATCAAGGAAGCAAAGATCCTTATCAAGGAAATGAGCGGCGCCGAAGAGTTAGCAGAAACTGCACTCAAACAATGGCAAGACGCCATCGCCGATCTCGACGATGAAGAGCAAGTCAGAGAGGAAGATATCATCTCAAAGATCATGGAAGAAGAGTATGGGAAAGTACAAGATATCGACATCCTGCTCACAGCCTCAGCAGAGCAACGAGGAACTCTATCCTCTCTGCTTGATCTTCTCGAAGAGGAAAAAGCAGAGAGAGAAGAAAAAGAAAGAGCAGAAAAGGAAGTAAAGAGAAGGGAACAGCCAACTTTCATGACAGATGAGCTGACCCCTAACAGAAGGCAGACACTGCTCAAACAGCTAGAGACCATGGAAATGGCAGAGCTGGAAGCGTTGGAAAGATCGCGACGAGTAAGAGAGCAGGTGAACATGGGAGGCACCCCCTGTCAGTTTAATGGAGAGCACAATGCAGCCGGAGATATCCCCACGGGGACCGAGCTACAGGTCCAGAATGAGACAGGAGAAGTGCCAGCAACGAGAGAACTCCTGAGAGATGGAGAGTTGCTAGACAGACAGAGGAATGCGACTGGCACAGTACAGTCGGGCGAGAGAGCGGCCAGACACCTTCACAGAGAAGAGAGAACGCGCTCGGCGCCTTCATCTCCAGGCAGACAGCTAGACGGAAGCTCGAGAGATGGCTTGCCGTTGGGAGAGCGTGCCTTCGTGCCCCAGAGAAATGGGCAAAGAATTAGAGAGGACAGAGAAAGTACTGTTCCCTACATGAATGCATGGGATTACAACGGACAGGGAAGAAGCAGGGACATGAATATGATTTATCCCCCACCGTCCGCGCTGAATTCCAATCAGGGAGCCGGCGGCCATTTACCGCCAGGTTTTCACCAGCAAATGTACGCTGGAATGCAACAAGTGCTGCAGCCATTGCAGTTGCCGGAATTTGATGGCAAGCCAGAAGAGTGGCCAGGATTTTGGAGCATCTTTGCTCACAATGTGCATTCTCTGGCAACGAGTGCAACCATCAAGTTGTGCTACTTGAAAAAAGCATTGAAAGGCCCCCCGCTGGACCTCGTCTCGCATATCATTGTAAATGACGCGGGATATGAGAAAGCAGTTAGAACCTTGCATGAGCAGTACGACGACAAGCAAAAGATCTTCGAAGCAATCATCAGGAAGATTGACATGATGAAGCCTGCACCAGATGGAGCAGAGGCCCAGCTGAAACAGCTGAGAGAGATAAAAGGTCTCCTCGGATTTGAATGGCAAATGCAGCCAGTCAATGACAAAGACTATCGAACCATGCTCGGAGTCTTCAAAAAGTTCAGTGATCGAGTACGAATGAAGTTTGAAGAATTGCGATATGATAACAAAGAGGCAACTCTTACGCAATTGATGAAGCTCGTGGAGCAACACCTTGTGCGATCCATCGAATTGAAGATGCTAACAGGGAAAGGCGCAAATGAGGGAAGAGACAGGGAACGGCTCAAAAGCGTTTTGGCAACCAGTCAGACGGATCTAGGAGTAGATCCCTCCATGTGCCCGTTCTGCTTCAAGCACGGAATTTCGGGAGCAGAAAATTGTGCAAAAGTGCCCGACAGCAAGCAAAGGTTGCAAATGCTGAAAGAAGGGGGCAGATGCACTGTGTGCCTTGATTTCGGACACTTTGGTAGTGTCTGCACCAAGAAGTGCGCTCATTGTAGAGGTAGACATCACGTCGCCATCTGCTTCCGGAAAAAGCATACAGAGGACAGAAATCAACCCTGGAAGAACCATCGTTCGAATGATTCACGGGGAAGATTCAAAGACCGTCCGAGTTACGGTAACCGACAGGGAGAACGCAACCAAGTTTTGCAGACAGTAGCCGCAGTGACGGAAAGTGACTCAGCTTCCCTCCCTCGCTCTTCTGCGGAAGATAAGCAGACTAGCGTCCTAAGCACGGCAAAGGAGAAGATGGAAGAAAAAGGAGAAGAGGACAGAAATGAAACTGCTCACTCTCGCGTTGCCTATTGTGGAACCTGACGGTAACCAATCTGCAGTGGACACGATAATTGATCCAGGAGCCATGATTAGCATAATTAGCAAAGAGCTAGCTGATAAGCTGAAACTGAAAGTGTCCAGAAAAGAAAGGACACAGATTGCAGGTGCTGGATTCACTGCAAAGGAGGAAGAATGTGATGTGGTTCTCGTGCACATGATGAGAGACAGATTTGGTGTGCAATTAGAAGCCTATGTTCGTCCTGACCCAGTCTTGCCAGTGCAACCGGTCGTGGCATTATCTCTCGAAGATCAGGAAGTGATTAAGAAGAAGCAACTGATAATGGCCAAGCCAATGAAGAGGCAGAGACCACAACTGCTTCTCGGAGGAAAAGAAGCCCTCCGGGCCATGACATACAGTGGCCCGCCACTCCTCACACTCCCAAGTGGTTTGGATCTCATTCCCACTCATTTTGGATACATTGCCGCAGGGATGAAATTGGCCCCTCAGAAGAATGGAGTGTCCATCTATGCCGTTCATACCGTGACTGTTAAGATGAAACAGAACGCGGATGAAGACAGTGAAGAAGTGAACGTTGAACTGTCAGAGAGCGCAGAAGACGCGAGACAGCGAGAGAGCGCGAACGCGAGAGAGGACGCTGTCGGAAAACGGCAGCAAGAGATGGCTGCTCACGAAGAGTGCACAGACGAAGAGAGACAGCGAGGAGAAGCTGTTGTGCACAAGGAAGAGAAAGATGATGTCCAGCAGGAACAGAAAGAACGAGAAGAGATCCAGAATCCACCCGAGAAAGTTCAGGAAAAAGGAGAGCCCCTTCTAGATGTCCAGAGAAGAAGGACAGTCTTCTTCTTTCAGCTGGTTCTCTTACTAGTCGCATTTTGTCTCAGAGTGGGCGTGACTTCTGCAGACCAGCTAACGATCAACTGTGCCCCAGCTGCCGTGACCGTGAGAGCACAAGAAGGAGAGAAAGTGCAGGTGTGCACAGATCTCGGAGAATGTATCACAACACGTGTGCAAGGCAACTACAGCCATGTGAAATTCAAAGAAACAACAGCACTGCATGAATATGAAGTGAAGGCCAAGATGATCACAGAAACGGAGACGATCCAGAAATCAGTAATTTGTCCACCAACGGACATTTGTGAAGCAATCAGAGGGCAGTTAACTCTTGCTCACCTATTCGCGCCGGATTGCGCGCCGATTGAAGCCGCGCTGACCTGGCTCTTGCTACTCTATGCCATCGGCATGTCAACCTTGCTAGTGTTCTACACTATGTGCACTACGCCGTTCAAGCTAGCCGTGCCATGCAAGATGTTCATCCGCGTCAATCTGTGGATCATGAGAAAGACAGGGCGAGTCATCTTCAAATGCTGCTGCTATTTCTCTCGCCTGTTTGGCAGCAGACGCAAGCGTCCCAAAGAAGAAAGGGAGAAAGAAAGAGGTAGATGGGCGAAAGCTAAATCACAAGAATTTCTGCTGGGAATAGTGATTCTCGCAGTCGCCGTGAATGCGACAGGAGTAATGGGATGTCAAGAAGTGACATACATCCAAGAAGAAGACAGATACTGCAACGCAACGCATTGCGAAGAGATGCAGCAAGTCATTCTGAAGATGAACTGGCTCAAGCGCACAGCTTGTGTGTCAGTAAAGAAGGAGAAGGAGACAGTGGGCCAAATAAGAGTGAATTTGCTCGGAGTATCAGCCCGATGCAGCAAGAGAACGCTCGCCTACCACCGGAATGTTGAAGTGAAGGTGATGTCTTCTAAAAGATGTTTCCTGGCAGGAAGTTGCTCAGGAGACTTTTGTGCGAAAGTGAAAAGAGAGCAGAAGATCGACGAATTGATGATTACCATCATCACCAAGTGGACCGTGAAATAGGCAGGGTGTGGGGAGTAGTGAAGATGGTTTTGAATGTTGATGTGCAAGTTGGCCGGGTACGGTAGCAGTTGAGCAAAGGGTTGTAGAGGAGGGAGAAGACATTTCTACGATCGCTGGTCGTAGAGTGTTGGTGACTTCGTTTTTGAAGGTGTTTGCCATAGTTTTTTTTTCAGGAGTTGTTTGTTGAAGAATTGGTTGGTTGTGTTAGTTTCTAACACTTACATTTAGAATTGCTAGTTTGTCTGCATGGCGGTTTTTTACGGTTTTAATTCCAGGATATCTGATGAGCGGATCTAAGTTTGGCGGCCGTTCGGCTCAAGAGCCAGCGGAGTTAGAGCCAGATGTATGGTTGCAGTCTACCCGAGTAGCGCTCCTTCCTGTCCGCTCGGAGAGGAGCCACGAGTCTCCGTAAAAAGGTAGTTTTCTGTTGCATTGACCGTAGGGTCAACCCCCCACAACCAGAGCTGGTTGCCCTCCCTCATGGGGAGGAAGATGGGTCCTCATGGGACCCGTTTGTCCGTTTGCAGTCCCTTGATGAGGGGCTGTAAGCTAGTGTGGTAAGAGACGGGTCCTCATGTGACCCGTATCCGTTTGCACTCCCTTGATGAGGGACTGTAAACTAGTGTGACTAGTTCGGCCAGTTAAAGGTGGTTTTAACGCCGTTCTGTTTGCAGTGATGCGGTTTCACGTGAGGCCGATGGCTGAAGCGGTCTCCGGGCGGGAGCAGGCGGAGAGGAGCGCTGGGTCAAGAGGAGCCTGGTTAGTAAGCTGTCACCCTTCCACAGTTTGGATTCAGACCCGGTTACCTTCTCCTGTATGAGTAACCGGGTAGTTAGTGTGAAGCCCTTGCTGAAGCGCTACCGAGAGCAGGCGGAGAGGCTCGTCGAGTGAAGAGGAGCCTGGTTAGTATACGTGTTATGGGCTACTCCTCCATACATAAGAGAGTAGTGTCACAGCAGGTAGTTTCGTAAGGGTCGGGGACCTCGCTTCCTCACTAAGTTACCAGACCCGTTCCTTTTTTTCATGAATGAGGGATCTGGTTGTTAGTAGGAATATTGTTTCTTCCCTAGAGGGGATTCGGCCCTCCTACGGGGTCCTCTAATTGTTAAGAATTCAACTCTATCAGTTGAAAGTAAATTTATGGTCGATCGAATTGCAGTTGTCCGAAAAAGAGTGAGGCTGATGGCAGAAGAGCGCTCCGGGCGCTATAAGGCGGAGTCTCTCCACCATGGTTAAAGGGGGGGACAAGTTAAAGGCTTAGTGCCCACATTTACTTGGCGTGAATAAGTAAGTTCAGATATCAGTGAGGTTGTCCTACCTATGGGCTTGAGACCTCAAGTAGTGCCCATACTTTTGGCTGTTTATGGTTCAGTCCTTAGGAGTCAATGCGGCATTTTCCTTCCTCCCCCAGAGGTGAGCTCAAGGTATCAGTTAAGACCCCCTCCAGTTTGCGATGCAAATGGACATCCGGGTAATGTCGAAAACTCTGAATTAGATTCAAGTAGCTGAGCAAAGGCAAGATAAACAGTTATTGTTTCACTGTCCAGCCATGGCTCAAAGGGAAATAACATAGCTGATGTTTTCTTCCCTCAAGTGGAAAATTCGGGTTCACAAGTGCAACCCACATTCGTGTCGTAATAATGACAGTCAGAATCGAGATATTTCAGTTTGGAAATTAAATCGATAGTTATAGTGAGAGGTGTTGCCATAAAGGACTTGGTCAGTTAAGTGGTTTTTTAACTGTATATATCTTGCAGTTGATTCGGACGGTGCGAGCGGCACGATGACTCTCCCTCCTGGACAGAGCGGAGAAGACGGACTCGTAGCAGGAGGCCCTCTACCCCATCCAGAAGCTGGAGCAGAGAGGAGCAATCAGGAAGGAAACCGTTCCACCCGCTCTACCAGTAGACACAGGAGAGATGAAGGGATCAGGTCAGACACGGCCTTTTTCACACTTTGTTAAAAGGGTTCTGGACCACTCCGGAGGTTAACCTGGAAACTTAGAAGAAGTAATAGGCAGTCAAGTTTCTTCCTGGGCGGGCCAATTAGCAGACGTTTAGCGGTGGAGGCCATGGGGCAAAGACAGACTAGGTACGTCCTGGGAAGTAGAGTTACTTGCCCACGGATCTCTGGGCCGTGTAGAGGGAATGCGGGGATATTTACTTGGCCTGCTCCTTGAAGAGTAGATTTCTCGGTGTCTCAAGGGCACAAGCTGCTGCCCTACCATCTCTAAGTGTCGGTTTTTCTCCTCCATTCTCATCTTCACAAAGGGGACTTTCGTTTTTCTACCGGACCAGGTCGTGTCCTATTCGATAAAGTTCTTTATCTTATGGTAGTTTGAACGGGACACTGGTGAGGGGGTAATCTGGGTTATATGGGAGGGACGACCATATAATTGATGATTACCATCATCACCAAGTGGACCGTGAAATAGGCAGGGTGTGGGGAGTAGTGAAGATGGTTTTGAATGTTGATGTGCAAGTTGGCCGGGTACGGTAGCAGTTGAGCAAAGGATTGTAGAGGAGGGAGAAGACATTTCTACGATCGCTGGTCGTAGAGTGTTGGGTCCCACCCACCCACCCTGAGTGTACTGTTTTCATTTTCCAGGTTGTGTCGGGATTAGAGGCGGTGGAGAGAGTGGCTACGACGTGGAGGTTCATCGCCGGCTCGGTCATGTCGGCCCCTCACGCCCTCTTCCTCCTCCCATCTACCTTCTCTCTCCCTCTCTCTCTCCCTCTCTCTCTCTTTCTCGAGGATTGGGCGGCTTCAGGTTTCTAAGGGTTGGACGTCCAACCTCTCCCTTTTCCCCCTCATCCTCTTCTCTCTCTCTCCCCCCCCCCCCTCTCTCTCTCTCTCTCTCCCACTCCTCACATCGGCCCCTATCACAAGGCCCTCAACGCCGCGAGGCCACGCGGATCTTCATACATCCTCAACTCCTCCCACATGCCGCTATCCACTCCCCATTGCTGCTCGCTCATGTGCTTTTTGTATTTTGCTCTGCCATGCATTGCAAGTTTGTTGTCACCGCGCTCTACCGGACCAGGTCGTGTCCTATTCGATAAAGTTCTTTATCTTATGGTAGTTTGAACGGGACACTGGTGAGGGGGTAATCTGGGTTATATGGGAGGGACGACCATATAACTGCAAGTAGTCGATAGGTATCCGGGACATTCATACTGTTCTGAGAGTTGTGGAGGACTTCAGTGCCTTTGTTTGCTCGACAGAGCTGGTTGTCTCTTCTGGAGAACTTATGCCATGCCCACCAGTGAGAAACTGTACATGTCTTTCGAGTGTGCAGAGTGGGAAGTATATGCACATCTAGAGTGGCAAGTGGCTAACCAGCTCGAGAAGTTCAACACGAAGCGATACATGAGAATCGGCTTCACAACATTTGTGCCAGGAGGGCACAAGATCTCTCTCACGGGATTGCAAATTCCACCAATCAAGACGGAGAGAAAATTCATAACAGACGGCAAGGGAACAGCAGTCCTTGAAGAGAAAGGAAAGCCGCTCATCAGCTGTGAAAGCGAAGAGAAGGCAAAAGAGCTTGAATGTATGCTCGAAGAAGAATGCGAATGCCATGCAGCAGTCGACAAACCGAACTGTTCATGCAAGCAAGTGGATCTGGAAAAGAACTTCCAGGTCGAGAACAGTCTCCCACTCCGAGAAGGACAAGTAGAGATAGGAGAGACAGAAGGATATCTCCACACAGAGATACAAAGTGGGATGGCAGCAGAGATACTAGTCTCTCTCACTAATCTCTCTTTCTCAAGCATGATCGTGGACACTGAAAGGTGCGAAGTGAGAGCAACAGAATTGGAAGGATGCTTCTCATGCCGAAAAGGCACAAGAATGAACGTGACATGCAGAGCAGAGAAAGAAAAGTACGATATCTTGCAGTGTGCAGGAGACGCGGCAGTTTTCAAGTGCAAGAAAGAAGGTGAACAGACTGAGGTGTCGCTGCACTTTGAAAGGAAGGAGGTAAATGAGAATTGCAGCCTCAGTTGTGGATCAGCAGTACACGTGAAAGGAGTACTGAGAGCGGAAGGCGTGACTTTAACGCAATTAATGGAAGCTGCCAGAGTAACAGAAGGAGAGGCAGAAAACCTCTGGACAAAGATGGAAGAAATAGTGGAAACCACTATTAGTCATTGGAAACTCCTGTGTGGAGCAGGAATGGCTGCAGTGACAGCCATGTGGCTGACAGTCACATTCGGACCAATGATCATTGGCCGATATATGTGCCGGAGGGTACATATGAAGACTCTCTAAGGAAGAGTAAGAGCAAAGGACCAGGGACAATTTCATTAATTCTAATCCCTTGTCAATCGTCTATTTGGAACGATTCTCTGTTTGAGATAATTCTATCAGTTGTAAAACCAGGACAGATTTTGTATACGTAAGTACGTATATACTTGGCAGGAGATTACTGTATCTATTACAGTATCCTAAGCGCATAATAATAACGATTCGATTGTGTTTCACGACAACGAGAGATGACTTTCAGCAAGAAGCTTCTCATGGACAACGGTCACGATCAGGCGAGTAAGACGTCGAGTGTTGTGAAAAAATGCTTTTCGCATTTTTTGTCCTTCTTGCTCTTGTTGGGAATGTCGCGAAATATGTAAATGTACATAAATTCGCTACTAATTCTGTGAAGTATACTTTGACACTTCTGACATTCTAGCGGTTGATCTAATGCATAGATATCGCCGCTGGGCACTTGTTGACATGATTCTAATGGAATCTTTCGTTTCCGGTAAACAGTTAGACTGTTAAACGAATATCTTCCCTGAGAAATACTGTTAGGTAAAGAAGCAGAAGAATTCCGTCAAGACGAAATATCGTGGATCAGGATGCGAAACGAAGACAAGCCCCTCCCCATTATTTCATTTAAAAGAAGGCGACGATTGATGATAATTTGTGTCTCCCATTGTCTCCAATTTCTACCAGCTTTTCACCTACTTGCCTTACTGAACTTATTTTGTAATTGCTTAATGTGTCGATTATCTTAATAAACCTTGCGATTCCAACTCTCTTTCTTTTCCTCACCGTCTAAGAGTTTTACCAGTGAAAATTGGCGAGCATATTAAACCACTGAACGCCGTTCAGCGACACGCCCTACCCACAAAATTATCTTACCTTCTTTTTCAGTTGTCTTCCAATTTTAATTTTTTTTCTCCTCTCATTCAACTTTTTTCTGTCCCCGCCGATCACATAAGCTCGGTAAAATTTCTATACACTTTAAACTTAGAAGAACAGAAGTTGGAGAAAAAGAGTCGAACCATCTCAGTAAAGAGGGAGAGTGCAGCGATTCTCTCCTCGGAGAAGCGACCAGTCGAGACCCTCAGTTCAGCCAAGAGTGCGTACTCAGTGCAGGGGGGCCGGATGCTGGCTGCACGAGAGACAAGAGCAAGGGCTATCTCGGGGTTCTTTCTGCGAAGAGCAGAAGCCAGGAGAAAGAAGGCCCGGCTGCATCTGCCATTCAACTTGGCCACTTTGATGAGAAGAGAAGTGGCCTTGGTCTCTTCGCCCCTCTCCAGTCTCTTCTCCGCTGCCATCAAAAGATCACTCCATTCTGCGTCTTCCTCCCCTCCGAGATCCACAGCAATGGCTTCAGCTTCTTCCGTTTTCTCACTCCGGGCTCGGAATCTCCGATTATCATGGGCAGAGAGAGTGGCCAGAAGACATGGTTCCACAGGAAGATGCAGTTGATGTCGTAGAAGACATTCGCAGAGAGCAAAGCGGGGAGGAAGGGGAAGCAGAAGTGAGGCAGAGTGGAGGGAAGAGGGATCTCCCAGACGGAGAAGACATTCTGCCTTCATTGCTACCACACTCTCTCTGAGAAGAGGAATGGGAGGAAGATGAAGGAGAGCCATAAGATTCAGAAATTCCTCGTATCTCTCATCTCGAATGAGAAGAGGGAGCACAGCGAGGCATGGAAGGGGACGAGATTCCGCCAGGGACGACACTGTCAAGGTCTCCAGAGTCTCTGCTGCTGATTCCAGCTCCCCTTCTGCCACTTCTACCACCAGACGAATCACTGCATCTTCTGAAAAGATCGCGACTAACTCGATCTCCTTGAATATAAATGAGAAATGCTAACCGGAGGAGCAAAGTTCCATTTGCTGAGCACACTCCATAGACTCGGAATGAACTTGACCCTGCACCGTGCACTCGATGGCAAGAATGTCAACCATTCTCTGCCTCAGCCATTCCTCAGAGTCTTTCTCCTTATCATAGACCTTGCCAGCTTTGAGAACAACTTCCCGCAGCTCCGCGTATTCACCTAACTGCAAATGAAGACTCCTTTAGCTATTACACAGAAAGATCTATGTTACTTACTTTGTGCTGAAGACGTGATCTGAGATGGAGCAAATGGAAATCGTCTGATCCCTGCAGCTGCTTCAGGCAGAGAACGGCCTCAAATATCAACATCTACTTTTATAAAAGAGATTACAAGAAGGAGAAAAAAGTGTAGAAACCAATTGCTGTTCAGGCGGTGAGAGTGATTTGTTGGATAATGCAGAAGAGATGTGAAAGAGGAG
>CALZFC010000163.1:40000-92500 GCA_945643635.1 Allodiplogaster sudhausi | reverse complement strand
GAGAGAAGCTCTGCTTGGTCATCCAGAGGTCTGTTTCTCCCCCTCCCTCTCTCTTTCTCTCTGTTTCTCTCCCCTCGCCATCTTTTTCTCTCTGTTTCTCCTCCTCTCTGTTTCTCCCCCTCTCTCTTTCTATCTGCTCTGTTTCTCCCCCTCTCTCTTTCTATCTCCCTATCTATAGCTATATTTTCTTCTTTCTCTCCCCTCTGTATCTTCATGATCTCTTCAGAGATGTTCGTCGTGGCACGACTCGCTGGCCGTCTACCCAGACAGTGTACGAGAGACTCGGCTCTGTGGCCGCCACCCCTCGTCACTCTCCGTCTCCCATGATGCACCAGCCTCTCTCCTCTCGGTCTCTCTCTCTCTCTCCCTCTCTCTCTCTCTCTCTCTCTCACTGTATCTACTCCATTCAGTTCCTCCCATGAGTACATGAACTCTCCTTCCTGGCGCGGTGGTCCCTCGTCCGAGAATGGGGAGTCGTGCATGGAGAGTCGTCGGATGTCTTCCCCTGCAGTGAGTGCCTCTCCTGGTGTCCCCCAGCCGTCTTCTCATCGTGACTATGAGTATTATTCCCGTGGCCAGCCCCGACCTGATGATCGAGGAGTTCGAAGTGTCTGCTTCAACAAGGTTTACAGCTAATTCGCTCACCCCTCCTTGCTAATTAATTCTCAGCCTATTAATTTTGCGCTTTTCATAGCTAGTTCTGTAGCACACTGCTAGATTCTGAATCTCTCTCGCTGTTTTTGCCTCTTTCTTTATCTTTCTATTTCTCTCTTCTCTCTCCTCTCCAGGTCGGCGGAAGTGTTGGAGTTCGTGTCGTTGGTGGCAATGACGTGGGCATTTTCGTCTCAGCCGTTGCTGCGGATTCGGCTGCTGCTGAGCACGGAGTTTGCTGTGGCGATCGCATTCTCGAGGTAGACAGGGGCGAGAGAGAGAGATGAAGAGAACGAAAGAGAGAGAAAGAGAGAGAGAGACGGAGAAAATGAAAGGGGTTAGAGACAGAAAGAGAAAAGTGTCATGTTGTGCAGGTGAATGGGCGGAGTCTCGGTGGAGTAACTCGTGAGACTGCCGTTCAACTTCTGCTTTCGTTGGAAGACCGCGTCTACTTGAAACTGGAGCACGCTCGCACTCAATTCGAGGCTGTTCGCCAGTCTCAGATCGGGGACAACTTCTTCATTCGGTTTGTTTTTAATCTCTGTCTCATTGTGCCCATTTCTCTCTGCTCATTGTAATCAAGTCTTTTTTATTACTTTGAAAATATTGTACACTTCTACTATGACACTTTTCTTAATTACTCTCTTCCCTTTGAACGTAGTAAATGAATGTGGTGGAGGAGTTGATATTTGCATAGAACGCGTGAATTTGCAGGGCTCATTTCACGAAAGAGAAGAAGAGTTCGGACTTCGAATTGACGATCAACGAGGGGGACATTTTCCATGTCACGGACACTCTTTTCGGAGGAACAGTCGGGTTGTGGCAGGCGTCTCGGGTGTACTCTGCGACGGGCAGACCCGACACGGGCAAGGGGGTCATACCCAATCTTGCCACTGGTCAGTTTACACTCTTTCTATTACTCGTGTATTTTTTTTATTTACTCTTCTTTTTATTTATATAGAAGAACAAGAGATCTTTTAATAGTGTGCCAAACAGAATGAATTGCAGCCAGGGATGTTTAGAAACAGACCCAGTTCTGCCCTTCTTCGTGTGGGCTAGGCATATGAAATTAAATTTTAGTGGGCCGGGTGCTAATAGGACCGAACAGAGCATAAGCCCCTGCCTGCACTTTGCAAAGACAGCGAGCAAGAAAAGCTCAGAAAACTTTTTAATTTTTTTTATTCTCCTACTTACCATTAGAACATTTTTTTAAATCTATTGCATTCAACAATACAGTTATTCAAGAAGTGAAAAAAAAATGTGCTGATAGATAAAAGTGTGATAAAAGATTGGGATTTCGATTCCAAAGTTTGTCATATATATCTAAATATTCACGTACAAAGTGCAAATTAAATTTTTTAAACCCCAAATGCTTTATTTGTAAATTTAGGATATTTTACTTTAAAAAAAAAAGTTCTCAATTTATTTTCTTTTGCCCAAGCCGGGCACAGGGGGTCATTCTCTCTCATGAAGCACCCATCTTTTCTTGACCCAGACCAGCGCGGGGAAAAAGATATCGCCTACTTGACATGCTGATGTACTTACCCTGATTTTTTTTCTACCCGGAGCCATACCCCACCCAGATATTGACAAGGAATTTCTGTTTCTATTCTCCCCGCCTTGCTTTCCGGGCCGTAGGCTCCCTAGTCTACCCTGTTTTTCCAAGCAGTAAACAGTATCATTTATTCTCTGAGCCAGCCGCAGCCCGGCCCGGCTCTCTGGCAGCTTCAGACATCCCTGATTGCAGCTGAATCGTATGCTCGCGAAGCACGAAGAGTGGCAGAACAGCGAGGGAACAGCAAAGGAACTCTGCTCAGGAGGAAACTCGAGTCACGCAGAACCAAGAGTCTCCCGAAGAATCTCCTCACTGATCCCACCGAATTCGCTGCCAATCTCCCTCTTCCCGCCTACGAGAGAGTCGCACTCAACACTCCCAGTTTCCATCGGTTTCTTCCTTCATCTCTCTCTCACACTCTCTCTCTCACTCTCTCTCTCTCTCTCTTTCTCTTTCCTGCAGTCCCCTGGTGATGTTTGGCCCGCTGGCAGACGTGGCCCGTCGTCTGTTGCTGTCTCAGTTCGCCCTCCGTTTCGGGGAAGCCGAGAGTGAAGGAGGAGTAATTCGACTGGCTGCCGTGGATTCAGTCATTGCAGCAGGCAAACACTGCATTCTCGACATCTCCATCGAATCTGTAATTCTTTCCTCTTTCTATCTCTTGCCAATCCCAGTTCCAATGCTTTCCATCCCTCATCCCTTCCTTCTCAGGTCGAGCGTCTACAACTCGCGCAGTACGCCCCGATTGTCTTGCTCATCGACGTAGAAGGCCGCTCCAGAATACGCGAGTTGAGAAGGAAACTCGACGCCCCGAAAGAGTCTTCACGCAAACTGGCAGAGCAAGCGGCTGCCATCAAGAAACATCACTCTCATCTTCTCTCTGGTTCTTCATCTCTATCTTATCCGCTATGCTCCTCTCCCCCCCCCCCGCCTCTTCTGTCTCCCGTTTCACAGTCTCTCTCTCTCTCTCCCTCTCGATCTTTCTTCTCTCTCCTCTCTCTCTCTCTCCCTCTTTCTTTACAGCAACAGTGGATGCGACCCAAGAAGAGGGCTGGTTCGAGGCGCTGCGTGACTTAATCGCGCACCTCCAGCAGCGTCGTCTGTGGATGCCCGAGTTCCCTCCCTCGCTCCCCCTCGAGGATCTTCTTCTCTTCTCTCTCTCCAAGAGTACCTTCGAGAGCGATTCGGAGGCTTCTGCCGCCGTTCCTCAGCCCTCTTCTGAATACGCTGACTACACCCGTAAGAATGAAGATCTGACAAGGTGAGAATGATGTTTCTTTCTCTCTCTCCTGTCTCTTTATCTCTTTCTATCTCCTCTCTTCTTTCTCCCTTTCTCTCTCCTCTCTTCTAACTCTCTCTCTCCTCTCTCTTTCTCTCTTTCTCCCCCCCTCTCTCTCTTTCTCTCTCTCTCTCTCTCTCTCTCTTGTTATAGATCGATCTACGAGTGGCAGTCAAGTGCTCCTGTCTCATCCCCCTCGGTTGTCCCTGCAAGTGGTCGCTTTTCCAGTTTGCCCCGCAGAACTCTTCTGGAACAGCAACAGTCGGATGTCTCAGGGCGATCTCAGCCTGGAATGGATAAGAAGACGGCCCCATCTCAGCAACCTTTCCACTCTCTTGGCTACTTCAATGTCAAGCAGATATGCCTAGCGGTTTCTCTCTCTTCTCTTTTGCCAGATATCATAGCAAGCTCTCGATCGTATCATTTAGCTTCTTAATGACGACAACTCTACATACGTGGAGAGCCAGCTCGTGGATGACATGAATTCAGCCCGACTTCGGCCGAACGAACTGGGGAAGGACTTGCTGAAAGAAAGAGAAGGGGAAGGTACGAGAGAACGAGAGGACAGAGAAAGAGAGATGGACCGACGGACCCTTCTGCCGCCGGAAACTGAATCTGCTCTCCGCAAGGCAACTGAAGAGATGGCCTCTGGCAGCAACAGAAATTGCAGCTCTTCTGAGAGGCCCGCTGTACCAGCCAAACCATTCAATGATAAATCACACAGGTATTCATTTCTCTCTTACTATCTTCTATCTCTCTCCCTTTTTTCTCTCGCTGTCTCTCTCTCTCTCTCTCTCTCTCTCTTTCTTTCTCTCTCTAGATGTACTGCAGAGACTGGTTATATTGAGTAGAAGTGATTGGCGGGAGAAGCCGGTGTCCACTGGAGTTCCATCCCCCCTGCTCGACCCTCCGCAATCCCGGCCCGTGGCGAGTCCTGAAGGAGCGGCTTGCACTCGTCAGACTACCCCTCCTTATGATGTCCCGTCAGTTCCGTTCCTATTCAATCTTTGTTGATAATTGTACTGAAAGCCACATGCTTCAATATAGTCTGCTAATGAAATATTTGTTGTGTAAGAATAAGAAACATCTTTTGTATGTTTGGACTCTGCCCTAAAGAGCAAGGGGTGTATACTAACGATGAATTACTTACAGTTGCCCTCAATATATTTGCGTGGTATTTACTTCGCTTGAAAGCCGGTTTTTTTTTCACAGTGAAGGGCACTACTAGAATTGTGTGGATATATTTACCCCTTCACTTCACTGTGGCTTATTGCAGAGCGACGAATGGAGGAGTAAAGGAAGAAGAGGACGAGCCAGTTGTTCTGGAGCAGACGAGTCGGGTGATAGGAGCAGAGGGCGGGTCACTATCCTGCCCTGCCTCCAATGTCCAACTCCTCATTCCACCCGGGGCCATCCCAGCTGGAGAGCGACACGAGATCTATGTGAAGGTTAGCTCAGAGACGGGTGATGGATGTGAGAGTGGAGTTGTGTAGGTTTGCGAGGACGGAGGGTCGGGAGGGAGGCCGCCAGTGGATGAGGGCAGAGGGGAGCAGTTGTTGTCCCCCCTCGTGATGTGCGGCCCGCCCGGTCTCTCCTTCCTTCTTCCTCTCGAGTTGAGACTCCCTCATTCTGCCGGAGAAAAGGCGGGCGACGAGTGGAAATTCTCACTCAAAACCGCTGATGGCGGTCAATGGAAACATCTCGATGTCACTCCTCACTGCGGCTCCTCCCACATCGCTCTTGCTATTCACAATTTCTAGACCTTTCCTCTTATCTCTAGCTCTTCTTTTCTCTCTCACTCGTCGCTTTTACTTCTTCGTTGCTTGTGCCTTTCCTGTAGAAGTCTTTTTGAACGTGGGCATCTTGTTTGCCTTAACTTGCACGAGTGGTACTTATCGAGTTGACTAACCGAATGAACACTTATCTCCTTTCCTTTAAAATCTTCCTTTTGTTTGTCCACTTTAACAGATGTTTTTCTCCCTTTATTCCCCTAGGACGATCTCTTTGAGACTGGCTAGTCTGTCGTCATTCTTTTGGTATCCTCGGCATTATCAGTTGATTCATTTGGCAGCCTTGCATTACTCATGCCAGTATCTCGTGCTTTCCTCGACTTTCCCTGATATTCAGTTGCATGATTCTTTCTCTGGATTTCACTGTTCAGCTGCTCATAATATCTTTTCTGCTTGCTCATTCTAACCCCAAATCAGTGCTTCTGTCATAATATCCGCATTTCCCGTCACGTCTTAACAATAATAATAACAATAGTAATTATGCATTTTGCTTACACGCGAGCTTTATAATACTCGTTAATTGGTTAAGATAAGATATATAGTCAGAAATAAATCTCTTGGAACAATATTCTGAAATAAATCTCGGTAATTATTGTAGCTGTTTTTAAAATAATAATACATAAGAA
Source organism: Allodiplogaster sudhausi (assembly GCA_945643635.1). Lineage (NCBI taxonomy): Eukaryota > Metazoa > Nematoda > Chromadorea > Rhabditida > Diplogasteridae > Allodiplogaster > Allodiplogaster sudhausi. Next base: position 86,602 of record CALZFC010000163.1, on the reverse strand, counting down.
GCTCCGAATATCCTAATCGCTGTGGAACCGTTCATTTCGCTGGAATTTACCTGTGTGAGAAAACGAAAATAGAAGAATGAATCAGCAGGCAATAAATCTAAAGAGAAATGAGAAAGTGAGAGAATAATGAAGACGGCCTACGGAGGGTTGTCATCGTGGGGATGCACGTCCGAAAGGTCTAGTCTTGGACATAGAAAGTGCTGCTCTTTGGGGTTCCTCGCCGACGGAGTCAACGATCGATGGCGAAGGGCCTTCAACTATTCCTCTTCTAGTTTCTTGCTATCACATAATAATAAATTGGTCATTGAGTGGCGACAGGAGTGAAGACGAAGAAGAAATGACAGACAGTCGTAATTGAGTTTAGCAGAAAAGTACCGATCTTCTCGTTGTCCCGTTCACAGTCCGTTTTGAACTCTTCGCTGAATTATCGGCTGCTTTTCTTAGATGACAACAGAGAAGAGTCGAGAGGACGTCCAACACAAGAATCCCAACCTGCAATCTTTCGCTTATTAGACGCTTCAATTCCTTTGAATACTTTGAAATTGAAATGATCGAGACGGAATGCTATTTAGGGAACCTCGCAGATTGTGATGACACTCACTCCCATCCACAGCCCGAGTTGACCACCGAAATCGGACAGAAGGTTTGACAACTGAAGCAAAAGGAGAAGAATGCATGGAAAGAGACGAGGAAATAACGATGGCTGGCAGAAAGAGAAGGAATGACGGACTCCGTAGGCTTCGCTTTCAACGAGGGCCTCGTAATTGAGTTGCTCGAAGAAGACTTCGACCATTGCTGCCTGAGAAGGACAGCAGCTATTTTCCATCTCATGAAGAACACATGCAACAGATAGCAAGCAATGCTGCGTGTCTCCTCTGCACCAATCCAGTACTGATCTCATTCACTAGCCTGCTCTCTGAAATAGCTTAGACAATGGAGAGGAGAAAGGCCTCGTGGACAGTCCGCTCTCTCTGTTGCGGCTGCTGGCCAGCGAGAAGCAGAGTACGACACTGAGTACACTTCTTGCCTCAATATCAAACATCTGTGAGAAACAGAAAAAGGGGAGACGAGGGACACTGATAAAGGGAAGTAGAGGGAGAGAGAGAGAGGGAGCGAGTGAGAGGGCAGACAGCGAAAGAGGGAGGTCGGGAGCGGAGAGAAAGAGAAAGATAGATATATACATAGGTAAAGTGAAAGAGAGAGAGAGAGCGGTAGAGTGAGAGAGATGGAGAGAGAGGTAGAGTGAGAGAGATGGAGAGAGAGGTAGAGTGAGAGAGGTAGAGAGAGAGATGGAGAGAGAGGTAGAGTGAGAGAGATGGAGAGAGAGAGGTAGAGTGAGAGGTAGAGTGAGAGAGATGGAGAGAGAGGTAGAGTGAGAGAGATGGAGAGAGAGGAAGAGTGAGAGAGATGGAGAGAGAGGTAGAGTGAGAGAGATGGAGAGAGAAGTAGAGTGAGAGAGATGGAGAGAGAGAGGTAGAGTGAGAGAGATGGAGAGAGAGGTAGAGTGAGCGAGATGGAGAGAGAGAGGTAGAGTGAGAGAGATGGAGAGAGAGGAAGAGTGAGAGAGATGGAGAGAGAGGTAGAGTGAGAGAGATGGAGAGAGAGGTAGAGTGAGAGAGATGGAGAGAGAGGTAGAGTGAGAGAGATGGAGAGAGAGGTAGAGTGAGCGAGATGGAGAGAGAGGTAGAGTGAACTGACTTGCAAGGCTGTTTGCATTCGCATCCAATGCGGTCCATGAATCGAGCAGCATGTCGTGTCTGCTCTTCCAGGCAGGCACCTCAAGGAAAGATGACGATACTGGAACTGCATAGTTAAATGTGATGGAGAAAAGAAAAGAGATGCACTCACGAGACTCGGGATCATCGAAGGCGCAGTTCTCACTGCTTCTGAAGAGCGGGAAGCGAGGGTCTCCGCATCCACACTTCTCTACCAAATGCCTTTGGATGCAGCTTCTCTGACAACCCTGTAAAGCTTCACTCATCCCTAGTGGCAGAACATCCCGAAAAAGGGCAATAGATGTGGTTATGTATGTACATACATGTAGTGGACTGTGATAGGGCTATGAGAAAGAACGAGGTGGGAGCTTCACTTTTTCCTGTCTCTCCCACTCATTATCTCTCGATTGATTAAGCATGACCTCAGTGGAGTATTGCTTATCACGATAAATGAAGTTATCATCCTTGCCATCTTCAACACAGTCCCCGTAGGGCTCTGGTAGGCGAGTGATATGTTTCTGAAAAGAAGAGGTGAACTGCTGGGGAAACAAAATGGAAAGGAAGAAAGTGAGAAAAATATCTTGCCAGCCGAATGGCGAAGGACGAAACGAAGCCAGTGGGGGCAGAGTATCCGAGAGTGTCAGGGAAGGGTTGTTCCACTGGGGAGTGAACTGTCAATCGAACACCCGCTGCCTCCGTCGTCGGCAGATACTCAGAAACATTGACGAAGACTTGGAAGCGAAGTCCTGAGTCATTGCAACTTTAACGGGCAAATTCGAATTAAATGACAAGAAATAATAATTTCTAATGTGATTGCGGCAGATACCGTAAGTCGGGCCCGCTCTCTCACTCGTGACATTCATGTTATGGTCATAGTTGAACGTGTAGCAATTCCCGAAGGACGGATCAATATGCAAGGTAAAATCTCTGAAGATATATTGGTTGTATGTATGTACATACATACATATGTACATATAACGCGATTTGCGAGAGAATCGCAAGGGATCTAAAGAGCCGGGGACCCAGCAAAATTAGATTTCGCTCAAAAGCTCATTATAGGTACTTTTGAACACAACGAAACGATTGGAATGGGTCCGGAAGTCTGAAAACGCCATTTTGACGAGCTATGCGGGATATCAAATTCGAGTGCTCGGTGAGACCAGCCGAGATGTCCGCACATTCGCGGCTGCAGATTCGCGCACAAGAAAGCAGTATTTGTGAAATTTTTACCATAAATAGAGAAGATATTGCTTTCGAACTTTGTTGAAAAAGAATTTTAAAATATTCAATTTTAGAGCCGCTGTGGCTTCTAGACTTTGGAGAGGCGTCGTTATCTTATATGGCATTTTATCAAGGGTTTTCTATCTCATTTCATAGAGCTGAAAATTCTCTTTCGAATGAGCTATAGTATGTCAGATATCGACGAGGTCTTTAATGTTTGCCAGTCCTTAAACCGTTGAAATGCGCGGGGTTCGGCGCCTGCAGAGCGACGCGCACTTTTATATGCGCTTCCCACGCCGAAAGTGCAACTCAATCGATAATTTGTCAAAAGGAAGCCGAGGGAATTCATTTTTAAGGTTATAAATGCAATTTAAATGCAAAAGAAAAATCTTCTTAAACGGGCAAAACTCATGGACCATCACGGGAATCGAACCTGGGACGTCATGATTGCAAGTAAAACTATTTCGCAATACCCTATGCCTATCTCGAGGTGTCTTGGAGATGCGTTTATTATGAAGCGCCTGAACATAACACTAAGAAATGCTGCGCTGACACTGAATTCAACAGTTTAACGACTGGGAAACATTAAAGACCTCGTCGATATCTGACATATTATAGCTCATTCGAAAGAGAATTTTCAGCTCTACGAAATGAGATAGAAAACCCATGATAAAATGCCATATAAGGTAATGACGCCTCTCCAAAGTCTAGAGGCCACAGCGACTCTAAAATTGAATATTTTAAAATTCTTTTTCAACAGAGTTCTAAAGCAATATCTTCTCTATTTATGGTAAAATTTTTATAAATATTTCTTTATTGTGCGCGAATCTGCGACCGCGAATGTGATGACATCTCGGCATGTCTTTCAGAGTTCTCGAATTTTAAATCTCGCACAACTCGCCAAAATGGCGTTTTCAGGCTCCCGGACCCATTTCAATCGTTTCGCCGTGTTAAAAAGTACCTGTAAAGAGCATTTCAGCGAAATCTAGTTTTGCCGGGTCCCCTGCCATTTTGATACTCTCGCAAATCGCGTCATATATATCTACATATATGTAGATGAAAAAGTACAATTAAGAACCGACTCTTCAATAGAGCATTCGTTGCCATTGAAGGAGCATTTGGTAATGAATTCAGTCTTTGGATGGGAGAGAAGTTGCTTCTCCGTTTCATTCAGACGATTCACAACAAACTGGATGCTCTCTGAAGCCTTTGCCTTCAAGGCAACCACGTCTTTCACGCCCTAAATCGAAGCACAAATAAAACCAGCGGTGTTCACAAAGATGGCAGCTTGCCTTGAATCCAAAAGCTTTTTCTTGCTTTTCCTTGTTCTTCTGAGAAACCGAAGGCTCGGTTGGAGGGAGGAGATCCCAGATGTTGGTGAGAAGAGAGGAGACGCTCTGATTGGCTGCCCAGCCAGGCTCCGCCCCCCTCTCTTGCAGACGGAAGCATGCTTTGATCTCAATGGCACAGAGACAGGGATCGCCAGCTGCCACAGCCAGCATGGGGTACAAGCAGTCGCCCAGCCAGGAACATCTACAAGGACAAGATCATCTCAATCATTACAAAGAATGAAATAACCTGGAGCAGTTTCTCTCTTCCCAACTAGACGGGGGATAACAGGGCCATAGAACATCGTTGTTCTTGTTGTAGAAACAGAAGCACATCGAGGATTCGTTGAAAGCCTACGTAAAACATTCATTCTTTGGGAGGAAAGGGAAGGGACTTGAGAATAAAGCCTTAACAAACAGGCTCTTTCACGCCCCGACATTCGCTTCCTTCGCAATTGCAAGCAGCGTTGACCACAAGAAGTCCTTTCTGATGGGACAGAATGTTCTGGAAGGAATGCTGGTTCTGCCGTCGCACACGAATCTCAACAACAGAATATGGAAGGGGCTTGAGAAAGGCATTCTCACTGTGCGATCTTCGTGCAAGTCTTGGAAAGAAGAAGGACGGAGAGCGAAGCAAAGTTGGTGGAGGCAGAGACATTCCCGCTCCTCCGCCTCCCACGCACTCCCACTCCGGAGACATCTCCCCCGCCAGTCACAGACACCACATCCACTCACATCCCATTCCGACTCCACTGCGCACTCCCCTTCCACGCAGATACACTCCTCGCTATGGCAAGCACGGCGAGACAGAGACACCGATCCAGCAGCACAAAACTGAGAGAGAGAGTGAAAGATAGTAAGAGAGTGAGTGAGAGAGAAATAGAGAGATAGAGATAGAGAGAGAGAGTGATACTTCGAGGTGGTCGTGTGACCGAAGGCAGAAGCCATTGGCGTGGCAGAGACAGAGAGTATGGTTGGTGGAGTGGCCGGGAGGAGAGGCTCGGCTACAGAATCCAACTGAGTCACACTGCTGGCAACGAGCCAACTCCCACTCTCGGGATGGAGAGCAACTCCATACGGAAGATGACGCTGCTGCATACATACAGGTCTGCAAAGCATTTTGTGGCAGCGTCTCTCTCTCTCTCTCTTCTCTATCTCTCTCCCTCCCTCTTTCTCCCTCTCTCATCCTCTCTGTCTTTCGTTCTGTCTTTCTTTCTCTCTATCTCTCCCCCTCTATGTGCCGCTACCTCATGCTATCACCATTATATACATGCATATGTACATATATAACTAACTAGCTGACTAAATTGACTCATTCTGATAAGTTTAGTTGACTAAATTGACTCATTCTGATAAGTTAACTAGTTGAATTAAGCTGACTAAGTTAACATGTTTGACTTTATTTTGCTTTATTTGAAGAGTAAAAAAACTAAGTTAATTAATCTAACTTATGTAGCTATTCAAAATAAAATTCTAAGTCAAACGAGCAAGAACGAGAGCCTCTCTCTATATACATATTTCTCTCGCTCTGTCTCGCTCTCTCCATCTCTCGCTGTCTCTCTATCTCAATCTTCTCTATATACATATTTTTCTCGCTCTGTCTCGCTCTCTCCATCTCTCGCTGTCTCTCTATCTCAATCTCTCTCTATATACATATTTCTCTCGCTCTGTCTCGCTCTTTCCATCTCTCGCTGTCTCTCTATCTCAATCTCTCTCTATATACATATTTCTCTCGCTCTGTCTCGCTCTCTCCATTTCTCGCTGTCTCTCTATTTCAATCTCTCTCTATATACATATTTCTCTCGCTCTGTCTCGCTCTCTCCATCTCTCGCTGTCTCTCTATTTCAATCTCTCTCTATATACATATTTCTCTCGCTCTGTCTGGCTCTCTCCATCTCTCGCTGTCTCTCTATCTCAATCTTCTCTATATACATATTTTTCTCGCTCTGTCTCGCTCTCTCCATCTCTCGCTGTCTCTCTATCTCAATGTCTCTCTATATACATATTTCTCTCGCTCTGTCTGGCTCTCTCCATCTCTCGCTGTCTCTCTATCTCAATCTCTCTCTATGTACATATTTCTCTCGCTCTGTCTCGCTCTCTCCATCTCTCGCTGTCTCTCTATCTCAATCTCTCTCTATATACATATTTCTCTCGCTCTGTCTCGCTCTCTCCATCTCTCGCTGTCTCTCTATCTCAATCTCTCTCTATATACATATTTCTCTCGCTCTGTCTCGCTCTCTCCATCTCTCGCTGTCTCTCTATCTCAATCTCTCTCTATATACATATTTCTCTCGCTCTGTCTCGCTCTCTCCATCTCTCGCTGTCTCTCTATCTCAATCTCTCTCTATATACATATTTCTCTCGCTCTGTCTCGCTCTCTCCATCTCTCGCTGTCTCTCTATCTCAATCTCTCTCTATATACATATTTCTCTCGCTCTATCTCGCTCTCTCCATTTCTCGCTGTCTCTCTATTTCAATCTCTTTCTATACACATATTTCTCTCGCTCTGTCTCGCTCTCTCCATTTCTCGCTGTCTCTCTATCTCAATCTTCTCTATATACATATTTTTCTCGCTCTGTCTCGCTCTCTCCATCTCTCGCTGTCTCTCTATCTCAATCTCTCTCTATATACATATTTCTCTCGCTCTGTCTCGCTCTCTCCATCTCTCGCTGTCTCTCTATCTCAATCTCTCTCTATATACATATTTCTCTCGCTCTGTCTCGCTCTCTCCATCTCTCGCTGTCTCTCAATCTCAATCTCTCTCTATATACATATTTCTCTCGCTCTGTCTCGCTCTCTCCATCTCTCGCTGTCTCTCTATCTCAATCTCTCTCTATATACATATTTTTCTCGCTCTGTCTCGCTCTCTCCATCTCTCGCTGTCTCTCTATCTCAATCTCTCTCTATATACATATTTCTCTCGCTCTGTCTCGCTCTCTCCATCTCTCGCTGTCTCTCTATCTCAATCTCTCTCTATATACATATTTCTCTCGCTCTGTCTCGCTCTCTCCATTTCTCGCTGTCTCTCTATTTCAATCTCTCTCTATATACATATTTCTCTCGCTCTGTCTCGCTCTCTCCATCTCTCGCTGTCTCTCTATTTCAATCTCTCTCTATATACATATTTATCTCGCTCTGTCTCGCTCTCTCCATCTCTCGCTGTCTCTCTATCTCAATCTCTCTCTATATACATATTTCTCTCGCTCTGTCTCGCTCTCTCCATCTCTCGCTGTCTCTCTATCTCAATCTCTCTCTATATACATATTTCTCTCGCTCTGTCTCGCTCTCTCCATCTCTCGCTGTCTCTCTATCTCAATCTCTCTCTATATACATATTTCTCTCGCTCTGTCTCGCTCTCTCCATCTCTCGCTGTCTCTCTATCTCAATCTCTCTCTATATACATATTTCTCTCGCTCTGTCTCGCTCTCTCCATTTCTCGTTGTCTCTCTATTTCAATCTCTTTCTATACACATATTTCTCTCGCTCTGTCTCGCTCTCTCCATTTCTCGCTGTCTCTCTATCTCAATCTTCTCTATATACATATTTTTCTCGCTCTGTCTCGCTCTCTCCATCTCTCGCTGTCTCTCTATCTCAATCTCTCTCTATATACATATTTCTCTCGCTCTGTCTCGCTCTCTCCATCTCTCGCTGTCTCTCTATCTCAATCTCTCTCTATATACATATTTCTCTCGCTCTGTCTCGCTCTCTCCATCTCTCGCTGTCTCTCAATCTCAATCTCTCTCTATATACATATTTCTCTCGCTCTGTCTCGCTCTCTCCATCTCTCGCTGTCTCTCTATCTCAATCTCTCTCTATATACATATTTTTCTCGCTCTGTCTCGCTCTCTCCATCTCTCGCTGTCTCTCTATCTCAATCTCTCTCTATATACATATTTCTCTCGCTCTGTCTCGCTCTCTCCATCTCTCGCTGTCTCTCTATCTCAATCTCTCTCTATATACATATTTCTCTCGCTCTGTCTCGCTCTCTCCATTTCTCGCTGTCTCTCTATTTCAATCTCTCTCTATATACATATTTCTCTCGCTCTGTCTCGCTCTCTCCATCTCTCGCTGTCTCTCTATTTCAATCTCTCTCTATATACATATTTATCTCGCTCTGTCTCGCTCTCTCCATCTCTCGCTGTCTCTCTATCTCAATCTCTCTCTATATACATATTTCTCTCGCTCTGTCTCGCTCTCTCCATCTCTCGCTGTCTCTCTATCTCAATCTCTCTCTATATACATATTTCTCTCGCTCTGTCTCGCTCTCTCCATCTCTCGCTGTCTCTCTATCTCAATCTCTCTCTATATACATATTTCTCTCGCTCTGTCTCGCTCTCTCCATCTCTCGCTGTCTCTCTATCTCAATCTCTCTCTATATACATATTTCTCTCGCTCTGTCTCGCTCTCTCCATCTCTCGCTGTCTCTCTATCTCAATCTCTCTCTATATACATATTTCTCTCGCTCTGTCTCGCTCTCTCCATCTCTCGCTGTCTCTCTATCTCAATCTCTCTCTATATACATATTTCTCTCGCTCTGTCTCGCTCTCTCCATCTCTTGCTGTCTCTCTATTTCAATCTCTCTCTATATACATATTTCTCTCGCTCTGTCTCGCTCTCTCCATCTCTCGCTGTCTCTCTATTTCAATCTCTCTCTATATACATATTTCTCTCGCTCTGTCTCGCTCTCTCCATCTCTCGCTGTCTCTCTATTTCAATCTCTCTCTATATACATATTTTTCTCGCTCTGTCTCGCTCTCTCCATCTCTCGCTGTCTCTCTATCTCAATCTCTCTCTATATACATATTTCTCTCGCTCTGTCTCGCTCTCTCCATCTCTCGCTGTCTCTCTATCTCAATCTCTCTCTATATACATATTTCTCTCGCTCTGTCTCGCTCTCTCCATCTCTCGCTGTCTCTCTATTTCAATCTCTCTCTATATACATATTTCTCTCGCTCTGTCTCGCTCTCTCCATCTCTCGCTGTCTCTCTATTTCAATCTCTCTCTATATACATATTTCTCTCGCTCTGTCTCGCTCTCTCCATCTCTCGCTGTCTCTCTATCTCAATCTTCTCTATATACATATTTTTCTCGCTCTGTCTCGCTCTCTCCATCTCTCGCTGTCTCTCTATCTCAATCTCTCTCTATATACATATTTCTCTCGCTCTATCTCGCTCTCTCCATCTCTCGCTGTCTCTCTATCTCAATCTCTCTCTATATACATATTTCTCTCGCTCTGTCTCGCTCTCTCCATCTCTCGCTGTCTCTCTATTTCAATCTCTCTCTATATACATATTTCTCTCGCTCTGTCTCGCTCTCTCCATCTCTCGCTGTCTCTCTATCTCAATCTTCTCTATATACATATTTTTCTCGCTCTGTCTCGCTCTCTCCATCTCTCGCTGTCTCTCTATCTCAATCTCTCTCTATATACATATTTCTCTCGCTCTATCTCGCTCTCTCCATCTCTCGCTGTCTCTCTATCTCAATCTCTCTCTATATACATATTTCTCTCGCTCTGTCTCGCTCTCTCCATCTCTATCACTACCTTTTCCGGTGCAACTGACACATTCTTTGTTGATATCGAATCCACTGTTTGGAGGACAACGACCGCTGATGCCTTCGACAGAATATGAGTAGTGGGGAGAGAGTGAGGGAGATGAAGAGACGGCAGAGTGCGAGAAAGAGAGGGAAGAGTGAGAGTGAGAGTGCGAGAAAGAGAGGGAGGAGTGAGAGTGCGATCTCCTCCTTCTCATCTCTCGCGATCGATCCACTTCATTCTCGTATGCTTGCAGCTGAAGGAATGAACTGCCTTGGAAAGGATTCTATTCACCCACCGTGTCCTTCAGCCCATTCATCTGCCGAGCCATTGAATTCTTGTATGGATTCAGGTTGCAGACAGTGACGGATGGAAAGGGAATTCGCTCGAATTTGATCTGTACTCCCACGATGATTGGCTTGCTCAAAGAGAGAAAAGGTTTCCTTCGGTCTAACCAAGGTGGAATCCCTTTGGGCTAACAAGAAGGTAAAGAAGCAACATGCAAGACACAGAGTGAGGGATAGAGTATGCGAATAAGTAGAAAAGAGAGAAGGCAGAAGAGGGAGCTAAGAGTGCGAGAGAATGAGAGAAACGAGGGAGAGAGAGATGAGAGAGTGCGAGAGAATGAGATATGCGAGGGAGGGAGAGATGAGAGAGTGTCAGAGAATGAGATATGCGAGGGAGGGAGAGATGAGAGAGTGTCAGAGAATGAGATATGCGAGGGATAGGGAGATGAGAGAGTGCGAGAGAATGAGATATGCGAGGGAGAGGGAGATGAGAGAGTGCGAGAGAATGAGAGATGCGAGGGAGGGAGAGATGAGAGAGTGCGAGAGAATGAGACATACGAGGTAGAGAGATGAGAGAGTGCGAGAGAATGAGATATGCGAGGGAGGGAGAGATGAGAGAGTGTGAGAGAATGAGATATGCGAGGTAGAGAGAGATGAGAGAGTGCGAGAGAATGAGAGATGCGACTGAGGGAGAGATGAGAGAGTGCGAGAGAATGAGATATACGAGGTAGAGAGATGAGAGATTGCGAGAGAATGAGATATGCGAAGTAGAGAGAGATGAGAGAGTGCGAGAGAATGAGAGATGCGAGGGAGGGAGAGATGAGAGAGTGCGAGAGAATGAGATATGCGAGGTAGAGAGAGATGAGAGAGTGCGAGAGAATGAGATATGCGAGGTAGAGAGAGATGAGAGAGTGCGAGAGAATGAGATATGCGAGGTAGAGAGAGATGAGAGAGTGCGAGAGAATGAGATATGCGAGGTAGAGGAAGATGACCTTCTGAAGCGATGGACGATGAAGTATGCCTGGAAGGAGAAGAGAACGACGCAGACGAAGAAGAGAAGCAGCCAGAGCTGCCGCCTCCTGCCCTGCGAGATGTAGGCACGGGGGATTCCGTGCGCACTGAAGAAGAACACTCTCCATTCTCTGTCTTTCACTTCACGCTCTGGCAGATCTGCCGATAAATGATCTGTTGCTGTAATCAGAACAACCTCGACTTTATGTGAGTCACCGTGCTTCTTAAAGGAGCTTGAAAGTCGCTAACTCCTAATACGAAATGCCTGCTCGTTAATTAGTTTAGAAAATTGGCTCTTTGCTGATGCATTCGCAAGCTCAATACAGACATATTCACAGAATCATCCTAATAGCGAAAATTTTGAATTTTCTCACTCCTTTTAGGAGTGAGACGAGCTTTCGAAAAAAGGAAAATGGAAGATAAGAGAGAGGGAAGATTGAGAGAGAGAGAGAGAGAGAGATAGAGAGGGGAGAGAGAGAGGAGCAGAGAGAAGAGAAGGGTATCCGAGCCCAGATGTGTGGCGGACAAATGAGTATATTTTCTTTTAGTAATGAACGCCTTCTGGGTTGTTTTGCTGAAAACCATGAAAGGGAGAAGCCACGAAAGGAAAAGGGAAAACCTTTTAGTCGATTGGTAACATTTCCGAGTCTCATTCTACCTCACCCCAACAAATAAAAAGACGACTGCTTATTCATTGTTGACCTTCTCAAACTGTTAACTGCACTTCGTAGTTGTGCATTTTGGAATAGGGCCATAGGCTACTCTTGCAGTAATGTCTTCTCTCCATTTTTCTTCCCAGTCGGTCGACAGCTAACCACCCTATTCTTTATTGCTGTCTTTTTCTTTCATCCTTGTCTCATCTCCCTATATACATGCATATCTCTCCCTCTCTCTCCCTCCCCCTCTCTCTCTCTCCCTCTCTCTCCCTCCTCCCCCTCGCTCTCTCTCTCTCTTTCTCTCTCTTGGCCTGTTCCTCTCATTTTCCATATTTATCTACCAGTCTGCAGTCTGAATCCTTTACTCCATAGATGATTGCTCTCGCAATAGAAGGGCACAATTTGACATGAAGCCTGGAGCCCCTTCGACCTCTGCTACTTCACTTTCCTCCTCTTAGTTTCTCCTTTCCACATTGCCTTGCCTCTCTCTCATTCTGTTTCTCGGTTTCACTTTTTTCTTTGCGATCATGCATTCATCTGAATAATAATTTACATATATATTTTTCTTAATAAATTTCATTTGTATAGATTACAAACAATCCTCCATGGCAAATTACAAGAGAAGTGAAAAAAATAAACAGACAAACAATATACATATATGTAGTGGTCAGGAAATTGCATCAAAAATCCCCATCAACAGGGATCTGAAAAAAGTTTCATATGATCTTTTCGATGTTTTACTGACGAGAGTGGAACAGAATTTGCGGAATTCTAAAGGTTTATTTTTTACATCCCTGCCTTTAAATATTACGTGAATACGTGGAATTTCAGCCATGAAATTGCCGTATATTAATTCGGATTTAAAATGGCTGGGAGGGCTTACCTTGTATTCTCAGCAAATTCTCGAAGATCATATTTAAGAGTTCGTGTGAGACGAGAGAATCCGCTCATGAAGGAGGCGAGGAGAGCGTGCCAGAGGCCATGCAAGAAGAAAGACGAAGAAGGGACCGCCCTCCTCAGCTTCCGGCTAAGGACTCCCTCCGGCTATGCCTCCCTCTCCCCTTCCTAACACTTCCCTTTTCTTCCCCTCCCCCTCACTCCTCCCTCTTCCTCCCTCCCACTCTCTAACCACTCCCACTCTCCCTCCAACAATCATCTACAGCTTATCTACTGTTCAAAGATCCTTTCTGTGTCTTTCACAACATTACATCAAATGTTAGCATGCACTCTTAATTTCCTTATATTAAAAAAATTTACCATCATTTGTTGACAGGCTTTTGTTGCCAGGTACTCAGATCTTTCAACAACAGCTGCCGCACATGTAATCTTGGTGAAAGTAGCGTTGAAGGGTCGACGAACATGACAAACAGCGCTCAGCGCTCGTCGACCCTTCCACGAACCTAATGTTTTTCGGCTTTACATTTTCTATTTCATTTCTTCTAATGTCTGTGCCAATCATGTGGAATATTGAGAGAGAGAGAGAGAGAGAGAGAGAGAGAGAAGAGAGAGGGAGAGAGAGAAAGAAGGAGAGAAAGAGAAGGAGATAAAAATAGGGAGAGAGATAGAGAGAACGAGAAAGAATCAGAAATAGTAAGAAAGAGAGGCACGGCATGGAAGAAAAAAGAACTTCACAGAGAGGACTTTCACCATTCTGGACTTTCATTACTACTAGTCAAAAGTTGAACAAAAGTGGATGAGCTTTATGCATTATGTGGGCCGTTTATGTTATTAACTAGAAACTAGAGAATATTTAAGACTTGATTATAAAGCCTGCCATCATTAAGTAACTTGCAAGGTTGGCGAGTGTTAGGATTAATGAGAGAAACATCCTAGCAAGTCTCTATTAATGAAAGCAACATCCTAACAAGTATCCAAAGATGTTTTTACATACATATGTAGGAAAGCGACAGTAATGTGCCAGGAAAAATAACGGGAACAGAATTAAATACAGGAGAACTAGCAGCTCAAAAAAGACTCGTTGTCTTTGCGTGCAAGTCGATGGCAGCCGAGGGGGAGAGGGATGAAACGAAAGGAGAAGCTTGTTGTCCGACTGTAGGCGAATGCCGACCATTCCTGCCAATGCCATCGCTGAAACACAATATATTAGCTATTTATGAGAAGAGCAATTTGAGAAATAATGATGTGGAACAACAATAAGTATGAATTTGAGATATTTATTACGGTAGCTTTATTCCGCATTTGCTTGAACACCATGGATACACCGTGCATTACTTTTATATTTTAATAATAATAATAATAATAATAAGACACGCAATATTATTTTTGAGCAGGAAATGAATAGGTGTAGAAGTTGAATTGCAAAAGAAAGAAACCAGAGCGAAGCAGAGGATATCCCCCGCAGTTCACGATGCACAGCACTGCCAGCGTACGGTATTTTGATGCTACCACTTGTTATTTTTCACAAGTCACTTTTCAGTCTGCGAGTTGATGACGTCTGTTCAAAGGCATCTCGAGGGCATCTTTACTCTCTCTCTCTCCCTCCCCACTCTCTCATTCTCCCTACCCTCTCTCTCACTCTCTTCTCTTGCTCGTTCATTCCATCCCCTTCTTTCCTCTCCCTACCTCAGCAAGACAGTCCGGGCAGAGAAAACGACTAGTGATCGAGAGACCTGCAAACTACTACCTACCATCCATTTACTGGGACTGAAATATTCGGCGCTCCCTTCTAATACTCTCGCTCTCTTCCAAACACCCGTACATCTCTCTTCATCTCTCTCTCTCTCAGCATTTCTCTCCAACTCTCTCTCTCTCAGCATTTCTCTCCAACTCTCTCTCTCTCTCTCTCTCTCTCTCTCTCTCTCTCTGTGTTCTCATTGCCACCCTACCCTGTCAACTCAAATATGTTCATGGAGTTTCTGTGTCTGTCCGTCTTTCCATCATTGATCGATACGGTTAACAATGTGTTGTAGTGGAAAGGGCATACCAGTAAGGAAAGAGAAGAATGAGATGGAAGGGAAAGACTTATGTGCTACCAAGTCTCTTCTTGCATTAAATATGTGTGCATGTCTTTCATAAAAGAAACTGCAAGAGGTTGTATGAATACTTCTTGATGAACAAACTAACATTTACATTATTCCTGTCGATCGCACTCCTCTCTTTCCCTCTTTCTCTATCTCCCTCTCTTTCACTCTCTCTTTCTCTGTCTCTTTCTCTTTCACTCTCTCTCTCTCTGTCTCCCTTTCCTTCACTCTCTCTTTCTCTGTCTCCTTCTCTCGCATTCTTTCTCTATTTCACACAACTTCTTCTTCCTAATTCGTATCCAAATCTATTTCTCTTGTTCCCATCAGCTTGGCGGATCAGAGAAGAGTAACAGGCGAAAGAGTGCAAAAGAGCAGAGACCGCGAAGGGAACAACTGAAAGACTTTTGATGCGCGAAGAGACGAAAGAAAGAGAGAGAGAGAGAGAGAGAGAGAGAGAGAGAAGGAAAAGAAATAGAATACCATGCAACTGAAAGACTTTTGATGCGCGAAGAGACGAAAGAAAGAGAGAGAGAGAGAGAGAGAGAGAGAGAGAGAGAAGGAAAAGAAAGGGAATACCATGCATGACAGGACGAAGTTGTGAAGGCCTTGTAATGGTTGGAGGAGTGGCGAGCGGGGCCATGAAGGGAAGAATGAAGAGAGAGAAAGAGAGCGCGAGAGAGAAAGAGAGCGCGCGAGAGAAAGAGAGAAGAGAGAGAATGGAGGAGAGAGACAAGCGCGGTGGCGGCAGTGGCTGGGAGGAATGAACGTGGTGCAAGGCCTTCTCTCGGCCGTGTCCCCCCTTCCCGATGGGGATCGGGCTGATCGTCTCTCTTACTGCATCTCCACCGTCGGCCTCGTCGTCGCTTCTGCCTTCGTCTCCGGGTGGAGGTCACTATTCTCTTATTCCGCAAAAACCACCAATCATTTTCGTTGTCCCTGTTTCTGCGTATTCATCGTTATGACTAAATATTTTTTTTTAGCTTTGTCGGATCGCCAATTCAGTGCTGGTTCCCTGCTTACTACAAAGGTTAGAGACAGAGAGAGAGAGAGAGAGAGAGAGAGAGAGGGAGAGAGTGAGAGAGAGAGCTAAAGTACGAAGAGGGATGGTTGGAAAGAGTTGAGAGAGCAGAGGGGAGACGTAGGGGACATAATGGAGGAAGATTCCGAACGATGGAGGTGATTCAGGATGGTGGATGGAATACGCCTTAGACTTCTGCTATGTCCAGAATACATACTTCGTTCCATTCTCCGACCAGAAGATCAAGAATGCCTTCGACTTCGGTGCCCACATGGTCCAGATTCCGCAGAACATCACTGAGAGAGAAGAGAAGCAAATCGGTCCGTTCATTCCAATTATCACGCCTTCCTATCATTCTCTTCGGCTCTCTTCCTCTCCTTCTCTCCGTCTTTCTTCCTCTCCTTCTCTCCGTCTTTCTTCCTCTCCTTCTCTCCGTCTTTCTTCCTCTCCTTCTCTATGTCTTTCTTCCTCTCCTTCTCTCCGTCTTTCTTCCTCTCCTTCTCTCCGTCTTTCTTCCTCTCCTTCTCTCCGTCTCTCATCTTCATTTCTTAGCTGCATACATTATCCACATTTGCCCAAGGAAACAGCAAAGTTACTTAATGCGTAACCCAGTAGAGGACCATGCTGATGATAGTGAAATTTAGCAAAACTTTTTAGTGTAGAGAACCGGCGAGTTAATCGATTGGCTTATAGTGCTAGCTGGTTGTCTTCCGCTACTGCAGGCATGCTAATCGCTTTATATACGTCAACCTCTCTCTATCTTGCTCTCTCTCTCGCCCTCTTTCTCTCACCCTCTTTCTCTCTCTCTCTTTCAGGCATCACTCCCTCCCTCTACCTCATTCTCTTTTTATCTATCTCCCCCTCTTCCTCTCTCGCACTCACTATCTCTCCCTCTTTCTTTTTTATCTGTCTTCCATAATTCTCTTCTACTCATTTAAGCATATTTACCGTCACTTCAGGATGGATTTCGTCTTTTAAAGGAACTGAAAAAAACAGAAAAGTACAATATACATATATCGCTTGAAACAAAAGTGAGAATTTGCTTGAGGCTACTACCAGTGGGTTCCGTTCATCTTAGCTCTCCAAGCCATTCTCTTCTATCTTCCAATCCTTCTGTGGCGTGCCATCTACGAAAGCGCAGGTGAATTTTTTGTTGTTACTAAAATGTATTTAGTGAGTCCTCTTTGTAACTTCCTTTCATGTGATTTGTAGGATTCAAGATACGAGCAATCTGCGAGACGTGCTCGATTTCATCAAACATGGATGAAGAGGAGAGGAAGCGGAACATGTCAATAGTGGCGGGATTTCTCTCGAACGAGAATGCCCTCTCGCTGTCCTTGCGAAGGAAGTCCACGAATGTCTCTTCTGGTGGCGGTTCTTTCATCGTCACCGCCTACATTGTAACTTCAGTTTCCCTTATAATAAAAGGGATGTTCGAAGCCTTCAGGAGCGAAAAATGCTTTTAGTTGACTAAAGTGCTGTTTGCGCTGAACGCAGTGGTGCAATTCTGGCTGCTCCAACTCTTCCTCGGAGTGGATTCCATGGCTTGGGGCTGGAATGTGACGATGGATCTGCTTGGCGGCAGAGAATGGCCTGAGAGCGGCAACTTTCCTCGGTCAGCTTTCAGGGTGCTACCATTTGTGTAATGAACAGATTATCATTTCCCCATTTAAATTTCTAATTCATGTACATGGCATTTACTGGATTTTTTTCAATGTAAAAGAAGGGATGATACAATGACATATCGCCAAAATAGTTGATCTGGAAGCGTCATCAATGTTTCAAGCCGTATCTCGTTGGAAAGGAAATACATGAAGAGATATTTATATATGTAGAATCCTCTTGTTTTTTCCACATCCAACACTATAATTGAGGGTAAGGTGACCCTGTTTTGAGTGTTAAAATAAGCTTCAAAGATTCGACCTCCAACAAAAAAATAAACATCATTTTATGTCTTTCCAGCGGACGTTTGGAAATAGCCGTGTTTTATGTGGAATTTCATATAATTTCAATACAAAATAATATTAAAAACCAATATGGTCCGAGAGGACATATCGGCTATTTTAGAGGAACATCAATGGGATAATGAAGTTGTCCTGTTTGAGAGTAACAATGTGTGACTTCTCCGTCCGAGTCCTTGGCAACCTCCATCACCACTCGGTGCAGTGCGTGCTGATGATCAACATGTTCAACGAGAAGATCTTCGTCCTCCTTTGGTTCTGGCTCTGTTTCATGGCCGCAGTCAGGTACTCCCAACTATGACTGGCAAGAAAAGAAACGAAGATCTGCTCAGTGTGTCGAGTCTCATGTACTGGCTGGCAACGTCGATGACTGCTTCCTATGGACGCGGGCTAATCAACAGCTACATCTATAAGGTATCTCCTCCTCCCTCTTCTACTCCAATGTCTCTTTTCTCCTTTCAGCTGGATCCATCCGTAGATCGCAGCACGCAGAAGAAGTCTCTTCTGCAAGAGTTCGTCTCGGAGAAGCTGCGCGTGGACGGGGTCTTCCTCATTCGTCTCATTGCTGCCAACTCGGGCGACTCAGTGGCCGCCACTCTACTCAAGGTTACTACTCTGCTTCTTCGTCTTCTCTCACTCTTCCTCTCTCTCTCTCTCTTATTTTCCGTTCTCTAATTGTCTCTAACCTTAAAAGACTCTCTGGGATGCCTTCGTGGACGAGCGCGGACAGCGTCCACCACCGTACCACGAGCCACTTCTGCTGTCTAAGAAGAAAATAGACGAAGATGATCTGTAGTTGTCTGCTACCCCTATTTTTCTCGCAGTTTTGGGCATACATTTTATTACAATGCATAATAAAGTATAGTTTAAAATATTTGGAATTGCGTTGAATAGGGTGGAGTGCTCTCCCGCCCTCTGAATGGGTTATCGTCATAACCTTTTAATATTTTTAACCAGTTATTTCTATACTGATCAATGATTGTTTACAAGAAAAAAAGGAGCGTCGTAACTGACGAAGATGTTCTTCCTGGACGTCTTCGTCAAGGGACTCAAACCCCAGTTTGATGACGACGCCGTCGATCGATTGAATTACTACTACACACCCATGCTCTTGGTCATCTTCGCCCTCACTCTTTCTGCCAAGCAGTCAGAACTCCTTTCAATCACTCTTTAGCTCTTTCGTGAATGCCTTGCAATACATGAATATCATAGTTCTAGATCAATTCTAGTTCTAGACTAGTGTCATTCTTTAATATACCAAATTAACATATCAGTAGATAATTCTTTTTAAGATACGTTGGCCAACCAATTCAGTGCTGGATCCCAGCTCAATTCACAGGTTTGCATGGAAAGTACAAGGCTTACAAGTGGGTTTTCCTTGAAAAAGCAAAATGCAAATGGTGTCAAAATAATGATGACTGAACGTATGTTGAACGTATGTGTCTTGGCAGGAGCCTGGGAGCAGTACAGCGAAAACTATTGTTTCGTGCAGAACACTTATTTCCTCCCGCTTCATCATTACATCCCAAATGACATCGACGAGAGGAACGACAAGGAAATCGGTATGCATTTATTATAATTAGCGATCCAATCAACTCCCAAGAATGAGCAAATCTACTCTCTCTCTCTCTCTCCTCTCTCTCTCTCTTTCTCTCTCTCTGTCTCTCTCTTCTCTGTCTCTCTATCTTTCTCTCTCTCCTCTCTCTCTCTCTTTCTCTCTGTCTCTCTGTCTCTCTCTCTTCTCTGTCTCTCTGTCTCTCTCTGTCTCTCCCTCTCAAACGGTATCCTGATGTTCCATTGGCAGAATGTAATGAATGGTTGATTGGAGGGTACTACCAGTGGGTGCCATTCATCCTTGGCTTGCAATCAATTCTTTTCTACCTGCCGGCCCTTCTGTGGCGGCTTCTGAATTGGCAGTCGGGTAAGCACCTTCCTCCAGGCATCTTAATCCATCGAGTTGTAATGCTGCAGGACTGGCAGTGAAGAGTCTTGTCCGGATGTCGAAGGACACTGGGAATATGCGATCAGAACGAAGAGCAGAGTCGGTGCAAGTCGTGGCCAGCCACATCCACGACTCTCTTCGCATCTCTAAGAAGATGGCCAGCTATGGTGTGCCATCTCTTCCCGCTTTCACTCAACTCATTCATTTCAGCTCGGCTGAAGTTCATCCACAACGGCGGGTACTTGACGGGTCTCTATCTCTTCATCAAGCTGCTCTATCTCATCCAAGTGGTCGGCCAATTCTTTATCCTCAACAGCTTCCTCTCGACGCAATACACCTTCTGGGGATTTGGCATCCTTCGCGATCTCGCGTACGGGCGGGAATGGGAGGAGTCTGGACACTTTCCAAGGTGAGGCAGCAGGGGGGGGGGGGGGTGAACGAAAGAATTGTCTCTCTCGAGGGTGACGATGTGCGACTTCGAGGTACGCGTGCTCGGCAACAAGCATCGCCACACTGTGCAGTGCGTACTCATGATCAACATGTTCAATGAGAAGGTATTCGCAGCCTCGTTGAACTGGTCAGCAGCCACTCTGACTTCGCAGGTGTACCTGTTCCTGTGGTGGTGGCTGCTCGGAGTGGCACTTGCTACACTCACTTCCCTCGTCACGTGGATCACTCAGATCAACAGCGAGGCACGCAACAAACAGTTCATCTCTCGCTATCTCATTGCCACTGGTCTCATTGACACCGAAGACGTTGCCGGTTCGTCTCTCTCTCTCTCTCTCTTTTTCTCTCTCTCTTTCTTCTCCTTCACTTCATCCATCTGCTTTCAGTGGAACGATCATTGAACAGCTTCGTCCGTGATGGTCTCCGGAAGGATGGAGTTTTGGTGTGCCGACTACTCTCTTCAAATGCCGGAGACCTTGTCCTTACTGATCTAGTGGCAGCCCTATGGAGGCGATACTTGGAAGAGTACCCCTGTTCCTCTTCTGCTCCCCTCGAACAACCAGATGGTTTCCAGGAAAACCTCAAACAACCTCTTCAATAGATTTCGATCGAAAACCTCTGATAATTATCAGCATCGTTTTGTATTGAGAGTACAAGCACAGCGAACATTCTCTCCTCAATATGAAGTACATGTCCAGTTTATTCTACCTTCAACATAGGCATACGTTCTTTTAGTATAATGAATAAAAAGAAGTAGTTTCTATGAACACATTTTATCCTTCACAAGGCATTGATTATTCGATTTGAACTCATATATAAAGCAATTACAGTCTGGAAAAGGGACAAATATAATCATAGTTGCACGTACGATTATTGATTATAAAGAAATGAAAGGAAATGAATACTAGAAAATGAATGTGTTACAAGTTCACTTAGAAGAAGCGAAGCGTCTCCACTTACTTTTCCGTTTCATCTTCCGCTTCTGCTCAGCAGTCACCCTTCCTCGGACGAAACATTTCTTCCGCATGTTGAGCTTTATGAAGTTGTTTCCTTCTCTCTTCTTACGAGTGACGCTGAAAAATACTGAATGAGAAACTCATACATAGCGTTAATTCATTCTTATCTGTTAGTTTGATAAAGGATAGCTACCGTTTCCTAGTAGCATGTGGTTCTGACGATGGGGTCTCGTCTGCTGCACGTTTGTTCTCCTTCTCCTCGCAGTCGCCTTCAGTCAAAGAGCCCTTGAAGGGCGACGCCGTTTGGACGAGAGATAACGCATTCGTGAGAGTGAGTTCATTTCTGAAGAGTGGTCGACAGGGCGACCCAACTTCCAACGGCGCCACATCATTCTTTCGTGGAGTTATCCGCCCAACAACACCACTAACCTATAGTACCATGGAATATACAGTTGTTTCTACCAGTTTAATATTATATATATAATATATGTATATATATATATATATATATAATATGTATATATATATATATATATATATTACAGTGAAATTTACATTTCAATATAGATGACAGTACCTCGAGAATTCTGGAGGGGCTCTTCGGTAGTACATTCACATCCGGTATAAGACTACTCTGAAAAATGGATTAAACTGCTTATAACGGCGTAAATGTTCATCAATAAAAAATCGAAATCAATTAATTACTCAAAATCGTTAACAACAACCTTCCAGTAAATGACAACATTAATAAATAAAACGTTTTTAACCAAAAATGCCAGCAAATCACCGGTTTAACTTATTTAAATAATATATCTCTAGTGCCTTTAGATTTTGGTCAGAAAATTTTTTCCTGAATTTGGTCTACTTTTTAAAACGAATTGAAATCTTTAAAAAATATATATATTATATTCGAAGTCCCTCTGGGCCAGTTTTCTCTTGAAAATATTTTACCGAACAATTCTGGGACACCCAAAATACAATAATACCAAAAGCTTAATGTGACTAGCCTCACTTGAAGTGCAAATTTTCATCCCTGCAAATTTTGAAGAGGAAGTCGAAGAAGTCTCAAGCAAAGCAGAGGAAGTCTGAAAATTAGCGGAAGAAGACTCGATTCGAGAGCGCTTCTTCGGGAGCTCGAGTGGGCTGGCAGCAGCTGCTCTCTTCATTCCAACTGCTCGCGCAGCACTTCCTCTCCGCACGACAACATCACAGTCCTCCTCGACTCGACTGCTGCTCCCGTACACTTCCATGGAGACGCTTGGCGGTGCCAGTTGGTAGTCGCCTTTTTTGGGAGACTCTCCGTAAATCTCTTTGAACGCCTTCTTCCACTTTGTAGCCATCCTTCAATAAGATGTAACTAATTATTCAAGCATGGATAAAACTATCCCGAAAAATTTCAAACCATGGTGTACGATAATAATTCGGGGCGCTATTTCTGTCGCGGCCGTCTTATGCACGAGATTACAGAAAAGTAGAAATTCCATGCGGCAAAGCGATTGTTTTGCCATTGGGCAGAGATTTGAACTGCAGAGTCGCTCATGAGCAATTCGTGTTGTGAAATGTCAATACCTTTTCTGTTGTCGCTTTATGTATTCTCCGCTCTTTTCCATTCCTTCTTTGCCAGGCGGAGCTTCGAAAGGTATCGAGTGTTCGTTTTTATTGCTCACGCTTGATAATTTTAAATTACCATTGTGCCACATCCTTGTTTTCTGGCTGTCGGCCGTGAAGACACGGGCTGACTGGCTATTGGATCTCCCTGTGTCTCTTGATTCTCTTGATCTTCTCTCTCTCGCTCTTCCTCCATCTCTGAATTCGCTTCATCCTCACTTGCTTTACAACGGCTTCAATGCTGTGCTCTGTTCTTTTCTCTCCTTCTCCAGTCCATCAGTTACAATCCCCTTCGCTTCAATGAGCAAATAAGCGAGAGCGCTTAATTTCAGGAGAAAATGCTGTATTTGTGGCATCTCTTTTTTTAATATTATTTACTTCATTGATGAAGAGCAAACATTTTACATTGGGTATTTGTTATCTTTGATTGTTTCCACATTTCGGTCCCGTTGGTCTTATTCAGTGTTATTTATTCGTCGCTCTTTTTATGCTTGCTACTTATAATCTTACTTAACTGCTGTTATCTTTGCCTGTTTGTAGATAAGAAGATGTCTGTCCCGCCGCAAGTTCAGAAGATTCTCGATGACCTTGACAAAATGTTGCACAACAAGGTAATCGCACAACTCGCGAAGAGGTTGTTTTTGTTAGCATACGGGGGCAAATTAGTTTGGGAAGGGGGGGGGGCAACGGAGATGTATGCTTACATACTTTTTCTATCATGATGTGCAAAGAAATTCTGGAATTTGGTCTTCATTGAAAATAAATTAGTATTCCTGTATATATCTCTTCACTAATGTATAATATGACTCACATATTGCATTTTATTTTGACTGAAAACTTATTACTAAGTGCTGTGAGCCGGTAATGAAGTTCAGCTTAAAATGGGGTGCGAGCACGGAGCCGCCCAAAACCCCGAAGAAGGATGAGCGAGGGGGCGGCGGACATGATAAAATTAATATTAAATATTGCTAATACGTTCAATTTTATGTAACTTACGTCCGAACTATCACTTTTAAGCCAGGAAGGACGACGGAGAATTTGTCTAGGTAGTCGGATTTTAAGCTATGTTCACCTTGTTGAGTCATATATGTCGAAATGTGTTAGTAGAAGAGTCTGAAGGTATGCCTTTGTTGCAAGAGCCAAGAGAATTGTTGCAGAGTGCGGTGACGGATGCGCTGGGAGTGGTGGAGACGAAGACAGGAATGCGTCGGCTGCATATCGTGCTCGGCCTCGTTGCTCTCCAGGGCCTTTATCTCATCTTCGGTCACTTCGCAGGTCTTCTCTGTAATACCATCGGCTTCATCTACCCGGCTTATGTCTCGTCAGTTTTAAAGAGTTTAAGTTCTCCTTGCGGGGTTGCAAGTGAGTGTGTTTGAGGATTCTGGCGATTGAGAGTGCATCGAAGGAGGACGACACGCAGTGGCTGACGTACTGGGTTGTGTTCGCGGTCCTCTCAGTGCTGGAGTTCTTCTCGCAGACGATCCTCTCTTTCTTCCCCATCTACTGGCTGGCCAAGGCAGTTGGCCTTGTCTGGCTGTACTTGCCCGCCACCCGCGGCGCTTCTCTTGTCTACAATCGTTTCATTCGTCCCTTCGCCATCAAGCACCACCAGGGAATCGACGCGGCTGCCAATCGGGTATGCAGTTGAGAAAGAGTCGCGGAGAGCAACTCAACTGTTCTTTTCAGGTGGTCGATGCTGCCCAAGGCGCCTTTGGAGATCTGAAGAAGCGATTGGATTAGGAGCGATCCCTTCAAATTGAGTCAAGTCTTTTTTTCTTATGGTTCATTAGCCAAATATCGTACCTCATAAGAACTTGCTCTATGGCTTTGATATTCAATTTGGTTTTAGTTTGACAGCAATTTGACATACTCGTTGGTCAGTTTTCTACGTTGCATTATTTAATTGAAGCATAAAGGATCTAGTTAGAAGATATTGTGATGTGCATTTCTGTGAACTTGTTGACGGCATGGCTGTACTTCGGATGGATTGCATTCGTGATTGCTCTATGGACTGACCTTGAGATGCCGGCTGTTCCTCGAGTTGACAGAATAAAAGTGATCTACACGGCAGCGAAAGCACTGAATGACGGGTACCGTGTGTACGGAGTGCCTCGAGTGCCTCCCCTGTCCCGGGTGAGTGCCTTCATTCCCGCTGTACACCGTCTCACAGTCCAGTTCGACCCGCTGGCGGATGGCTCGGCCGGCGCTCGCACTTTCATCAAGGAGAAGCTGGCAGAGACGGCAGCTGCCACTCCCTCTGTTGCCTTCTACGCTCTTCCCTCTCGTCAGAAGGAGGCTCTTCTCACTGCCGAGTACGTCGATGGCAAGCAGGTCTGTCGATCATTCGGTCACTCCCTTAGAGTTTTTGGAGTCGAGAAATTCGTTTCGCCAAATGAATTATTGAATTTAATCACTTCTTCGTTAGTAAACACAGTAACCCGATGTTGGTGGGTAGATCATGATTTTAGTAAGCGAGAAAATACCATTAGAGAGGAGAAGTTCTCGATGTAGAGATTGACCCAGAGTTGGCATCAGGTGAAACATGTCGTGGACGGCCGGCGAGCGGATGAAGTGGCCCGATTCGCTGCTCTTCTTCTCTCTCGCTCGGGTGACCCGGTCTGCAAGATGTCAACTCGGCAGTCCTCGCGTGTCCCTTCCATCCAAGGCCAGTGGAGACCTTCCTTCCATCGCCATCAACACTCCTCTCACATTCCTCCTGCCACACAGTTCTTCATTCAATCAGTCAACCCTGCCGCCGCCGATCCTCCCTGATCTTCATTATCAATAATGATGGAAACAAAATGAATTCACTTATGGTCTTGTTGATTACAATAGATCCCGACTCTGATATTTGCCTTGTAGAGTCCACTTAGTACTTTGTTCCTCGTTATTTCATATATACTTGTTTATATACATGTTACTTGAAGACAGCAGAAAGTAAGTGAAGGGGAGGTTATTCGTTGCACATTAGAAAGCGAATGAAGACTACTGCTGCCAGTCTGCCCAGCCATCATCAAGTGGAGCAGCCTGGGGCCATGAAGGAGCGGGCTGCTGAGGAATGGGAGGGTCGAAGGGCTCAGGGGTCGAGTCGACCGCCAGCTGATGCTTCACTACGGTGAACTCAACTTGTTGAGAGGAGGGGTTGATTAGCTTGAAAGCCGTCACTACACAAGGAACGTGGTCGGTGGCCGTGGCAAGACGGGCACGGAAGGACACCTCCGAGGCACCGAGAGTGCGCAAGGTCTCTCTCACCATTGGCTCGTCTTCCGGATGGAAGAGGCTCAGCCAACTCCGGCCCAGCACTGAGTCGGGTGTAAGAGACAGCATCTGCAGCAGGGAATAGAATAGACACTACGACAATCGAAGCGGCCAAACCTCTTGGCAGGTCGACTCGACGAAGGTGATCTTCGCGCCTTCCTCGCTGACACGGGCCATGAACTGGAGAGGGCCATCTGAGCAGGACGGCATCGAGGCCACTTGGAGACGGGCGATGGCAACCAGGCATGACGCACTCGAAGGACACTCCACTCCTACGGGGGAGACTCCTTGATATACCCCGTGCAGTGCATCACCACGAAGTGGTGTCCTCCATGGCTGAAGATTGGACGACGGTTGCGAAGGCTGCAAGAGAAAAGAGAGAGAGAGAGAGGGAGAGAAGAACTGACGAGCGAAGAGAGCTGAGAGGGCAGAGTCGCATGCGACAGATGAATCCCCTGCGACAGCTGATGTGCACTCGCGAGTTGTCTCTCTTGGGAGGGAGAGCGGGGTTCCCAGAGGAGGAGGAAGAAGACGAGGCATTCGCAGCCGCCGCAGCAGCCGCAGCCTTGACATTGTGAAGACGGGAAAGCGCGGACTCGCTGCCCGCCAGCTGCTCACGCACCTTCTCCTGGTCATCCGGGTGGATCAACTCGTTAATGTTCCGACCAAGCCAATCATCCTAAACCATACACAATCTTCATCTCCATCATTATACCGTTCGTACGCTTATAGAAGCCCCCTTCAATTTTGCGAAGACTATCGAGAATATGCTGAACAAATCACCCGAAAACAGAAAACCGCGGAATCCTACTTCACAGAAATTGATGCATCTACCTCTTGGATTTCAGTGGGGGTTTTGTTTTGCAAAAAAATGCTGAATCGAATGTAAAATGAGAGGAAACCTTGGTGAGGTTTAGAACGGAGCAAATGGAATCGGAGACATAAAGGACACGGCCGGCTTGGCAGTCTAGAACAAAGAGAAATCCATTCGCGGCCTCGAGCACCAGATGTTTGAGTTCTTGTTCAGAGAGGAAGGAAGGTCTGCCGGAAGGGGAAGAGGCACGCAGCCCTTTCATGTGAGTCACTGCCATCCGCAGAATAGTCAGTTTGTCCGGCTTCCGGCCAAGAGACGCACACTTAACACTTCTCATTTGAAACCGAGATTCTTAGAATCTTCCCGCCCGCTGACCTGAGGGACCATCTCTGCCAGTTCATTGATGTAATGGGTCATCTTATTCCTTCGCCTCCGTTCAATCTCACTGTGATTCTCCCTTGCGAATCGCTCTTTATTGTCTCCTCCCAACTCATCAATCCTCGCGTACTTCCCTGCTGGAACTCCCAAATCGCAGTCGTCGTCCATACTGTAACCACTTTTGATACAACTGAATAATTTGCAAAAGCAGGTAAGTAGCATCGCATCTAAAGAAATAGTCTGCTCAAATAACGGAAGGAACGGACCCAACGCCAAGATTCCATTCCATGAGAGCGGAATCCCCTGCAGAATCCATTTCGACTGCCCACAACTTCTTCTAAACGACAGCGGCAGCCTCGTGAGAAAATAACCTGGCAGAAAAAAAGGAACTTAAGTTAGTATTTTCTTTTTTTCGGTGCCACTTAATAGGGTCGCTTCATTGGGCGGGCAACGAACCCAGCTCATCACAATTATAGTTGTTTCCGTTGTGCTCTCTCAATTCAGAACCATCTACAACTCCATCCCGTCTAGCCATTATTGTGAGTGTTGAAAGAGAAGGAAGAGAAGGATAGGCCTGAGTTAGAGAAGGGAGAGTAGATGTGGGAGGGGATTCGCATCTCAAGACTGAGTCTGCATGTCTTATCTCACGGTCGGCCCCCTGCAGGGAGCGGGCGGACTGCCTCGACTTGGCGGGCCTCTCTTTGTCCTCTCTCCTTCCTCCTCCACCAGTAATCTTGTTCTCTCTCTCTCTCTTGTTCTCTCTCTCTCTCTCTCTCTTCCTTCCTTCTGTATCTCCTCTCTTGCACTGTCCTCGCTCTTCGCACCATATCGTTGTACTCCATCTAATCGTTTCTCTTTAACTCATAAATACATTCCTGTTTTAGCGAGAAGGATGAGAATGGTGCTGCTACGAGTGAAGGTGACTTTCCCTCGACGTCATTCGGTTGATCCCCAGTTCCTCACTACCTCTTCAAGCTGCACCAGTCACTACTACCCTCATCCTGCATTCCCCGTGAACGGCACCTCGCATCATTTCTTTGGTTATCTAGCTGTATGAGGTAACAGGTGCCATCATAAAGCTAGAAGACTAAAGGGATGAGATGGAGACAAGCCAAGCCTGTCCTCTCACCCACAGCTACCGACGATCTTCTTCCACCTCAGGTATGCAGCGGCGTCTGCGAACGCATTTCCAACTTCAATTTATAACAATATTTATATTTTATTGCATAGAAGTCTGGATTAAAAAATATCACTAATAAGAGCAACAACCTAGAGTTTCTGATTACAAAAATAAGCTTCTTTCGCTAGCCTAATGTAACAAAGTGCCTCGTAATAACGGTTCATTCAAACATGAAATAACAAATGATCTCATCTGAGAGTGAGAAAATAAATTCGTGAATATTCCTAGTTAGCAACGTCAAGTCGTTGACACCCGTAATTAATTAATATTCGCTCACTTCAAGGAGACGGCGTTAAGGCTAGCCCGTGAATTAGGCCACAGAAAGAAATGAACAAGGAATAATAACGATTCTGTGCAAGTTGGCAACAAATGAACCAGGATCAACAACTGAAGAATGTGATGTGAGATTATTTAAGGGAGAAAGAGGTGGAAGAAAGGATAGTCCTTGGTCCAGAACGAGGGGAAGAAAGAGAGAGCAGTCCACCCTAGATGGCGAGTGCTCCAGCCTGCATGTGCACCTCGAGGAGTTTCCAGGCCGTGGCTGGATTCAATTCTTCCATATCTCGACACAAAACCCACACGTGGTGGACTCGCACTGGCGAATCCTGAAAGATAGCACATGTAAATCTTTCTCATAACAAGGACTATTAAGAAGCAGCATACATCGATGCTTGACAAATAGCGGATGTAAAGAGTGAACATGCGATATTAATATAATAGTTTGCTAGGGTTTTCGAATAGTCAACATTTTTTTCTAGTCAAGCGATCTAAATAAAATCGCCCGTTGTGAGTAAAAATGGCTAATGGATCAGGAAGGGAGAGATTCCTATCGAAGTGAAGTGAGTGGGCGCTTTCTTTGAAAGAGGCCATGAGGAGATAAGGTCTTGGCCGCGGAAGATGGCGAGGGAAGACATGAAACGGTACACTAGTACAGAGAAGGTCGGAAGCATCGCTGTTCTACATCATGACCAGACAGTTTGGTATCTAATACATCAAAGCTCAATAAAGATCAGTGACTATATCATGAAAACTTAAAGTAAGGTACAGTTTCACTAACAAGACTTGAGGGTCAACATTACTGCAAATCATGGAAACTAGTGAGAGAATCATAACCATATACCGAACCAGGCACCTCATTCATGGATTATGGACGACTCCTAAACCCAAAATTTGATCCTATTTAACAATCCCGCGGTTCAGCGATAGCGTAAACACCCTCAGGCAACATGTGCCTATGTTACGTACCTTCAATTACCCGCCCACGAGTAAAACTGCATGAAATTCGGTAGCCCCTCGAAGAACAAACTACAAAATTTGGTTTTCAAAAATTCCACATGAACAGAATTAAAGCGACTCTCTTGCTAAAAACTTTGTGATGACCTTGTAACTGTATGGTGGCCAAAAGTTTGGTAGCAAGAAAAACCTTTCAATTAAGTTCATCGGCAACTTTCCAAACCAAATCTTGCATCTAGATTTCTCAAGTACTTTGTACCCATATTCCAGCAATCGATTTCAATTTCAGACGGTTTTACTCTTGAGCGGGGCTTTTGAAGTAGCGTAGCCAATATAGCGGACACCCACGGGCATTTGTAGCTGAATTCATAATACCGCCGTAAAACGGGAAGGATATATGAAACCAAGTTTTGGATTTGGTAAAAGGAGGACAACTTATGAATGAGGAGTCGGAATGCAACTGAATCTGTGGAGGATCGGCAGGCAACGTGGTCAAAAACATGTAAGACCTCTGATGCTTACATTTGCTACCAAACATTCTTTCTGGTCTCCCTGCTGAGAAATTTTATCGCAGGCAAGTCGCCAAGATGAGGCGCCTCCCAGTCAAACCAAGTAATTCTTTTCTTTTAAACTATCCAGCCCTACGGTTTTCGTTTATATGATTTCAAACCATGCTAAAGTAAAGCTTCTAGTTAAACAAAAGATTTAAACCATTGCTGATAGCACTGAATTCTTTCTCGCGATTTGAGAATCCCCATTTTAAGTCAGAATAATTGTAAACGAAATCAGAAGTTCCACGAAAAGAAAAGAACGAACCGGGTCGCCTTCGACAACTTTTCCGTCCATGTTACGGACAACGTTGATCATGAAGGCCTGGAAGGTGATGACCAGAACGGGCCCTTGCTCCATCATCTTACCGGATACCAACTGCAATTTAATAAATATTCGTACCATCTGAGTGTTTAGCACATCGCAAGAGAGAGAGAGGAGAGAGAACAGAGAGAGAGAGAGAGAGAGAGAGAGAGAGAGAGAGAAAGAGAGAGAGGAGAAAGACAGAGAGAGAGAGAGAAAGATAGAGAGAGAGAGAGAGTGAGAGAGGAGACAGAGAGAGAGAGAAGAGAGAGAGAGAGAAGAGGGAGAGAGAGACAGAAAAGTACTTTACCTCGACTTTGTTGATATCGATGACTTTGGAGTCTTTGGTATGAAATCCAATCTTTTGATATTCCTTCACGACGGTAGAGAGCGCAATAAATGCCTAAAATTAAATATATTTCAAATGACATAAAGTTTATTCTTCATATATTTGATGATAACTGGGATATAATTACGTCTAATTATCTAATATAAATAAACCAAGAAATCGCTGTATAGGCCTTCATGTTATCAATTCCCGAAAATTGTTTCACAATGGAGTTTTGTTAATAACAGACGTTTAGATTTCAGTATTCTCTTCGCAAGCATCATAAGAAACAGTGGAACCGCACGAACCCTTTCGTAACACCAGTCTTCTAGAACGTCAAGATCTCCCCTTATCAACGCTTCCAGAATGTTCGGAATGATCTCCTTCTCGCAGAATCGAAGCCACTCGATTTTGTCAAAAGTTGCGTCGATCTTGGCAATTTCTGTCAATACCTCCGAAACTTCGTTTTGTCCACCTGAACAAGTCAAATATGATTGAACAAGGCAGTGTTGAAACGATTAAGAAAGCAGTCACTCAAAACCTTTCTATCCAAAAAAGTTATAATAATAATAAACTGACTGAAGATGTCCGAGACCTTAGCAGTGAATCCCCTGACAAATCGCGCCGCCAGCCCTTCGCTCTCATCAAACCTCGTTTTCCAGTCAATTAATCCTAAAGGAGATTATTCATAAGTATATTCCCTAGTAAATTCTTTGCTTCCTCTCCTACTCCGTTAGACTTTCCCGATTCGAAAGGCTCCGGATGAACCACCGCAAACAAATTGGAACAGATCAGGGAATAAAAGACACTTTGTTCGGACACAGCAGAACATTGTTGGGTAGAGGGCACGGAATTCATGATAGGGATTGGTTCCTTTCAACCTACAAACGGCACGGAATTCATGATAGGGATTGGTTCCTTTCAACCTACAAACGGCCAAATGGCCTACCCGGGGGTTACAAAGTGAAAGACGTAAGGAAAAAAAACAGGATTCCTGGCCTTCGGCCCGGGGGTTACAACGCTGTCATTGGTCAGACCTATTTCAGCACTGGAACAGACAGACTTGCAAAAAAACTACAAAATCGAGAAGCGCAAAATTCGAAAAGCAAACCAAAAATACTTAATTTGGATTGAAACGAAGGTTTTCACATGAGATATATATCAGAATCTTCCGAGGTTACGGTTTCTGACATATCATTGGTAAGAATCTTTATTCAGTTCTCGAGACGGTGAAACCTACTCATTATCAAACTCTCGGGAAAGTCCCGTCAAAAGGCGAAGCATATTTAAACCTTGCTCTCCATTGTATTATGGTACTATGCTATTCTACGCTCTATTGTTTCATCTTATATCATTAGGTCCAAAGTGCTGGAAACAAATACATATGCTTCACCAATGCCTATTTAATCATATTTCTTAAAGTAAAACAACTGACGACTAAAGTAGGCGTTTTCCTCTGAAAACTTCTTCCAGCCAGCAGCCCACTTCGACTGTTTATGAAGTTCGATCCCAGTTGCCTCACTATGAAGAAACCATAATATAGTAGAAAGCGGGATTAAAAAGACAACTAACTCGTTTGGAGCCACGGCCCTGTCCTTCATCCCTTCCGACCACAGATTCTCTGATCGCTTCTTCAACGTCTCTTTAACCAGAGAAATGTGGTGGAGCTAAAAGGCAAAATATGGCTTGGATAATCAACCTGGTTTTTCATACATCCGGACATCCGTAACGCTGTCGATCTCGTCTTTCACGACCTTCATTGACTGCAAAGGAAAACGGAAATCAATTCGAAAAAAGCACATAATACTTTCTACCTAAAACAATGAAGGATAAATAGAATATTGTCTTAAAAAAACTGACACTTGAAACATGCTTGTAGACTTGTGTGTCGCCAACTTTCTCAGCAACTTTTTCTACTTGTTCAGCCGCAGACTTCGCTTGTCTCAGAATCTCTTCTCCTGCGGCTGAGAGTTTCTTACCAGCTTCGGTCTCCTTTACTTCCGCGAGCATCTAAAAAAATTCTTCAACAAAGGTCGGAATAAAATGGTTTAACCTTATTTATTTGATCTGCCAGCTCTTCGACTTTCTTCTTAACTACTTCTGAACTCTTCAGTCGCTCTTTCTCGACGAGTTCCTAAAATTTTGAAAAATCGCCTGAATCCATAATTCGTAAGATACTGACAAATTTTCGTCTAGCATCGCGAAGAGCTTCACTGTCGTTGAGTTCCTGCATCCGCTTGTTAAGCAGTTCCTTATGATCTTGAAGCTCCTTGTTCTTCTGCATTTCTTCCTTGACATTATCAATTAGATTTCCTAGGAAGCCCTTGCGGGCAGGAGGCTGGGAACTGAAGGAACACCGGGAAACGGCGGCAGGAAAAACAGGAGAGAAGCGAGGTTGGAAACGATGCCACTGGTGTGATGGAGGCCGCGGTCCGCCCCATCGTAGAAGAGACGCGGCTTGTCGCATCCTACAAGGGGCAATTATTTCTATCCAGATCATGACCATTTGTTAAACAGAAACCAATCAAAATAAATTAAAATGCGAGAAATTTTTGAATGCTATCAGCGCAGCCTGCTATTTTTTCGACTCATTCACATGCAATTAGTATATTACACTTCGCACCAACATATATTTATAGCACACTTTCAAAGTGTTAGGTTAATCGAATACAAATAGGTTAACCAGTTAAACTTTTTTTTAGTGAATCGTAATATCAGGAACAGATGAAGAAATTTCCCAGCTGTAAGTATAGCGGCCATCGTTATAGAAATTTTTTTCCTTAAGTGTTATTATATAATGGCTTGTACAATATATTTATTATGAACAGCATATTTCGATGTTTACAAAGGAAAATCAAGTCAAGACACCTATCGCATAGCGGTGGATTTCTTCGAGTTTGAATATTATGTTGGAGTTGACTGATCAAGTGTTGTTAGAGATATTGTGATTTAACCATAAGGAACTGTCTCGTTTAGATGGCCGAGGAGCATGATGAGAGTGCCTTCGAGTGGGAGTTGAGTCGTGAGAATGTTCAGCCTCTCCGAGGAGGGCGGGATGCCGCTGCTCTCTCGGCCGCTCTCTCCTCTCTTTCCTCCTTACGCCATTCTTCTATCCTCGCCCGTGTCGATGAAGCTTTCGCTGTGGTTCTCGCTTCTTTCGATGACAAGTCCAGCGGAGACTCAGCTGATCCCTTAGATGCTTGCCTCAACTTTATTTCCTGGTTCGAACAACACTTCCCTATCGGACGGCAGAAGATATTCTATGGTTATCTCTGGACCATGACTAAGAGGTTTGTAATACAGTTCAGAGGTAGGGCCAGCCCAGCCTGCCTGGGCTGGCATTTTGAAGCACCCAATTTGGACCAAATATCAAGGAACCCTTTCTAACCCCCGGAATTTTCCAAATTGTTTTTTTTTTAGATTAACAGCGATATGCGACTATGCTGATGACGAAAGAATGCTGAAGATGTGGAGGACACTTGCTGCAAATAGTCTTGGCAATGATTACAGCGTATTCCAACATGCAAATTCAGTGAACTCTTTGAAAAGGTTCGTGTTGAAGATTGTTTTGGCTGAGAGTGAAAGCGACTGCTTGTGCCTTTTGAGGTGCGCGCAGTTCTACGTATTGTGGAGTGAAGCGTGTGAGAATCGAGGAGCAGTTGAGGAGGCGAGGCGAGTTCTGCAGAGAGCCGAGAGGGCAGGTGCTCTGCCTCTCTCCCTTATCAACGATGCTTCTGACCAGCTTGAGATGCGCATCCTTCGAAAGCTTTCCTTGCACGACAGTAGCGACGACGATAACTCCGACATTGTTTGGGCTCTTTTACAGTACTTTAATTTTGAAGCATTTCCAAGTTGTTCCTTTAGCAGTCTCTTCTCTTTTGCAGGAGAATGAAGAATCAAGGAAAGCGCTGACGCGTCTTTCTGGTCTGTATGCGTTGGGAACGGCTCCCGTTGTGAGACTCCCTTCTATTTCTGGGGAGAATGCTAGTTCACGACTGAAGAGCACCACATCTGCTGTGAAGAAGAAAAATCCTAAGAACAATTCAATTTTCGAGGCTAGTTTCCATCGCATTGCTTCTCGTAAACCATGCCGGCATTATGCGTTACGATGGTTGTTGGAGGTGTGCATGGAAGTGGAAGAAGAGGGATGGTGGTTGGAAGAGATCTACGATCTTCATTGCGAGCCAGAGAAGCTACTGCAGCCTGAGAACCTCAAACCGTCTCACTCTCTATTTTCTGTTGGAATTTGAGCTCTTTTTTTCATTTGTGGCTTTGAGACTACGTAGGTTTTAAAACTCTAATATATACTATAAGTCTTTTGTATTGGAAGAAAGAATGGAGCTGTTCAGTCGACGTCTTCGTCTATCACTTCATCTGCGACTGCCCCCTTCGAAGTGTGGGTCGATGGAGCACAACCGAAAAGACCCAAAGCTCGTCTTATGCTCAAGAAATTACTCATTCGTGATCTCTCTATCGAGGTATGTCTAATATTCTAATCATTTTTAGTTTGTACGATTTCGTTTCACTGTTTTACATAGAGAAACATTCTTCGTATCATTCACTCGATTCATTAGCCTATCGCATTTTTATTCCAAGTCTAACAATTGCAGGAAGCTCTCGTAGAAAAGATGAGTGTCCTATTCGAACCGCTTTCGCCTATTCCGAATCAAATTAACCGTCCGAAGCAACTTCACCTCTGCAAGGCCGATATTAAACCACTGAGTTTCGACTGACTTTCTCATCTTATCAGTTTTTAGCATATCATGTTATAAACAGTATCTCAATAAATTATGACGACGCTTTGACTTAGCCTCAAGTTTCTAATTATCTGTTCCATGAGTTGACTTGAAAGGAAAGCTGTTTATTAGCATTAGTTACAGTATGCAAAGAAAGAAATGCTTAGAGAGTGCATCCGTTGGCAGTTTCGACCAGAGTGTGAGAATGGAGGATTCTCAGTTGAATGCCGTCGCCTTCCGCTGCTTGGAATGAACCCCGTGCATTCATGCAGGAAACTCTCAGGCGGGGGATCGAACACAACTCGGGTCCAATGCATCTGAATCCGACTCCCTTCTCATCAATACTTCCTTTGCTCTTCCTAAGACGCAACTGACGTGGAATGGCTAATGCCATTGTAAAATATTTGGTCGTAACACTTGTTGATGATCTGATGGTAAACAGAGGAAGCGGAGAGAAGTTGAAAGTGGGCGTGGCCAGTGGCAATCTTAAGTCTTTTGTCAATGATGGATGCGTCGGATTGATTAAGAAGTGGCATTCTGCTTCCCCTCTTGAATGGGTCATACACCCCGAGTCTTCGTCGTTCTCTCTTCGATGGTGGTTTCTCAAGGTTTCAACCTATTCCTTTTCTATCAAATTTTCAATTTACTTGCTTTATACTTTTTGAAGGAAATACTAACTCTTTTCCAAAATCGTAAGTGAATTATGCTATTGTCAGCAATTGGAAATGTAATCTGGAAGAAATGTATTTAAGATGGGTGTGGATCAAAAAGGTTGGGAGGAACCTGTCGGTGAGGAGGTTTGATCCCGTATGAAAAGTGAATCCAAAGACTCCTGACCAGACTTGGCCTCACCACTAGTTTGCCCCATCGGCTCTCTCCGAGTAGACGAGAAGAAGAGAAGATGGACGAGGCCGAGAATGACTCTTTCTTCCCTTGCAACAGACACTTCAAGTACACCATTTAATGCGCATCTTTTGCACCTTGGAATGCTTAATAATACCCAGAGAAGAGAAAAGAAGGGAGAACAAATAGCAGAGTTGTCACGGGTGAGAGAGGTTGCATACCGTTGAAATGGACAGCGGTCTGCGACATATTATAAGCAATGACTGCGGCCTGGGGGAACCTCTGAAAGGCACTCTTAAATTCCTCATAGAGCGAGTCCCCTGCCCTCGGAATAAGGATGTCGTCAATGTCTGGGAAAAATATGAATTCAGCCGAATCCTGCAAGACTCTTAGTCTTATTCCATTTCAAGATCAAAAGTAAACCTTGTAGAGAAGAAGGCAGTCTGTCATGGCGGAAGCTTGATTGCGAAATTCGAGATGAAGATTGGGGTCGAAGGAGTCGAAGACAGGCACGGACG
This sequence comes from Allodiplogaster sudhausi, assembly GCA_945643635.1. Lineage (NCBI taxonomy): Eukaryota > Metazoa > Nematoda > Chromadorea > Rhabditida > Diplogasteridae > Allodiplogaster > Allodiplogaster sudhausi. Next base: position 49,798 of record CALZFC010000163.1, on the reverse strand, counting down.
GCCAGGGAGAGAGGCGGAGGCTGCCAGGGGCCAGCGTCTCCAGCAGAGACAACTCTGCACTCAGCATGCTGCGCACGTACAACACCACGAAGGCACCGAAATGCACTGAGGTCTGTAAGAGAGACAGGGGAGGAGAGAAGGAAGGAAAGAAGGAAGGAAAGGGAGAGGGACTGACAGCGAGGGAGAGAAGCAGAGTTGGCCAGTCATCGTGCAGAAACAGTGGAGTCACGCATATGACTGACTCGTGCTTCTCAGAAAACGGAGGACGCAGTTCTATCTGAACACTCGTTCATCTCCTTCATTCTTCCGCTGGGGAGAGAACGAGAGAGGAAGAAAGAAAGAGAGAGAGAGAGAGAGAGAGAGAGAGAGAGAGGGAGAGAGAGAGAGAGATACAGGAAGTCGTGGATGGACGTCGTGTGTTGTTATCCTGAGAGTGCCGGCTGGAAGTGTTCCGGTAGCAATGAAAGGAGTCCATGCACAGTAGAATGGAATGTCATCCACCACTGCCTCCATCCTGAATCTCACTCATCATTCAGACCAGGAATGAGAATGGCAGAACCTGAGTTGGACAGCATAACTGCCGCTTGAATTATGAGCCATGATTGATAAGTGACGACGTTTCAAATGGAGAAGTTGATGTCCATTAGCCAAGAGGACAACTGTATTCGGAGGGTAGCTGAAGAGAAAGAGAAGAGGGAAGGTTGGTGAGAGAGACTGAAGAGAATGAGGAGGGGGGAGGTTGGTGAGAGAGACTAAAGAGAATGAGGAGCGGGATGTTGGTGAGAGAGACTGACTTAGCTGAGTTGTTGTAGAGAGTGGCGGAGAGGATGACCAGAGCATCGGTCTTGGCATAGAAAGCACGGATGATGTGGTTGTGTTGTTGGTCGAAGATGAAGAGGGAGACCACGACGATGCAGACGAAGCAGACACTGAGCAGAAGAGACCGCCAGCGAGGAAGCCGCATGCCCCCCTCGATCCCAACCACTTCACTCCCCCTCCCCCAATGACACTCTTACTCTTATCCGCCGAGTCATCTTCCCTCCATTTGTGCCTTTCCGGCCCCAATTAGACAACTCACAATATTCTTCAAGGCTTAACCTGGGATTATTCGGTTCTACATTGTCACTTTTTTGTACATTCTCATTCAACATTTTACCCTTACGGAGCATTTCCTCCTAATCTCCGAACGTAATGATTGAATATGTATATAGACTCAACAAAATATGTATATTTTAGGTTCGTTGTACAATGCAACTGGCTTCATTTGCCAGCAGAGGTGCAAAGTGGCCGGCCCAAATTTCCAGGGCCCGGGGCCGGGCCCATAATAAGTTGGGCCGGCCCGCAGGCCCTATTGGGCCCGATAAGCACACAAAGCCGTGCAGTCAGGACGATTGGTGGCATTGTAAAGTGCAAATCTTCCTTCATTTGTTCATTTTTCCCCCTAAAACTCTTTCTTCTATACATTAAAATGGATGTTCATAGCACGAGCATGAAAAATTCTGAATTTCAAAAGTAATCGGACTTTTTTCCGCAGAATTTTTTGAAACTCGGGCTCAAACGGGCCCACGGGCCGGGCCGGGCCCAAAATTCTAGGGCCCGGAAATGGATCACGGGGAGTTAGCTCAGTGCAAATGCGACACTTAGATAAAAGCTACAGTATGAAAGAATTCGTGTCAGGAAACCTAAAAATTCAAAAATATGGCAGTTATTGATTGATTGTCGAAACATCCTTGAGCGGACGCCATAGTCATCCGTGATTGTTATTGTGGGCTAATTATTTGTTTGCATGCCTTATTTTTCAGGATGAATTCGTTCGCGTCAGCGCTCGCACGGATCATGCAAGAGCCGCACCCGATGCTGCCTCCTCCGTACCAGCCGCAGCCTGCTCCCAACATCTTCGTGTACCACGCTGGTGGCAGCGGCGACAGCAACAACGGTCTCGGTGGCAACTCTGCCGGGGGCGGTGGCAGCAGCAGCAGCAACTCTCTCGGCGGCGGCGGCGGCAGCAGCAGCAACTCCCTCGGCGGCGGCGGCGGCGGCAACAAGCAGGAGCAGCCCAGCAACCGCCACATCAGCAGCAACAACAACAATAACAAGAGGTTTGAAAAAAATTTATCGTGATTGAATCGTCTCTTTTTGTTGTTGTTTTAGAGCGGCAGCCAAGCGTGTGGCCGACAACGCTTGGCGCGAGAAGGAAGCTGCCAAGCGGGCCAGGAAGGAGCGCGACAGGCTGGCGGTCGAGGCGGACAAGGTTTTTAAATAAACTTCCTTTGAGATAATTTTACACAGAACAACCTTCTTGCAGCTCCAGTTGTACGTGAGAAGGAAGAAAGAGGAAAAGGAATCACTGAGACTCTGGAGGCGCGAGCGAAGGAATTGAAGAAGACCATTGGAGAGGAAGAGAAGGAGAACGAGACGGAGAACCAGACCCAGCCCTGAATTTTTTGTTCGCGTCCTCCCCGCCCGCGATTGTTGTTGTTGTCCGCGCCCGCCTCGTCGTGATGTCCACGATTGTTAATTTTTTTTAGTTAAAATGCATAAATTAATGCTTTTCTACTTCAGATTCTTTTCTCAACCGGGTAAGATGGAAGGACATGAGAGTGGGGAACATGCGGGTGCACCCCCACCCATTTCACAGAATGCCTCGTCGTCTAATTCTGTGCATGCCTCTCTGCATGTTTCTGTTGCTTCCCCTTCTCTACATGTCCCTGTTCGTGCTTCCCCTTCAGGCCATGCCCCTGTTCCTGCTTCTCCTTCTGTGCCTCTTCTTCTCTGCATGCCCCTGTTCGTTCGTCTCCTTCTGTGCATGCTCCTCCCGCTTTCAGCAGCCCTAGTCCGAGCACTCCGAGAGGTAGAGTACAGTTTGGCATGGCAGCCACTCCTTCTGTATCACGCAGCATGAGCGTGACGGCGCTCAGTGCCGGTCGCACGCCAAGAGCTGCACGAGGAATGCGTGCTCATTCGAGCAGTGCCGGTCAAACTCCGAGTCGAAGGCAAGCTCGTACGGAGCTCGAGAGGATTCTGGATGCTCGCGAGGGCCAGCTACTGAAGCGAGAACGCGACCTGGACGCGCGCGAGAACCGCATAGCCATGCGAGAGCTGCAAGTGCAAGCACAACAACAGAAAGATATAGCAGTGAAGGGGACATCTTCATGGGAATCGCGAAGAAGCTGTTCATTGACAAGCTAAAAGAACTAGCATTACAGCTTGACAACCCCAACACTCAGATGGCAAGCAAGGAGAAGAAGAAGTTGGCCAAGGCCTTGGAAAAGGACATCAGAGAACTGACAGCGAGCGTAGAAGAATCAGAGGCCCAAATGAGAAACACGGCTATCGTGCTCAAGTGTTTGGATGCAGCAGATGGGCGTAACATCATTCCCAGTCAGGGAACACGCAAGCAGTGCACAGCCATCACCTGCCTTCTGAGACAGAAAGAAGCTGAAAAGCTGCAAGAGAAGTACAGAAGCTAGAGTGCAATATATGCGAGCGGATGGTTCATTTCTGTTGTGAAGGACTTTTGTCACTACCAGACATGTACGACAAAGAAGGAATAACATGTCGGCAGTGCATGGGGAATGGCTCATTCTCACAACTGAAAGCAGATATGGAATCCATGCACTCGCACGCTGCAGCAGAGAATGCTCAACAGAAGTCTACCATAAATGAAGCTAAGAAGAAGCTAGCTGAACTGAGACAAAACGTCACATACGACGGTCAGCATTTTCAAGATCTAGAGCGGCGGTTCAGAGACCCTGGTGCCGACCTACAAGCGTTCTACCAAGATCTCACGGGCAACCACATCATGAAATGCCTGAAAAAAGGAGTTCCCGAAAAGCTGTGGGCTGGTTTCCAACAGAGTGCAGATGTGTCAACCAGAATTGAAGCCATGAAGCTGCTAGGAATAATTGCCAAATACGCGCAAGCCCAAGATTTTTCCAACAAGCAGCTGGTTCAATTGCAGTTTATCCTCAACCGGTTTGAAGAGCTGTGCTCAAAGCTTGAAAACGGAACTCTGTCGAGAACCCCGAAGTTTCACATGCTTCTCCAGCATGTCGTGCCATTTATGGCTCGCTACGGCAGCTGGGGTGACATGAGTGAGCAAGGAATAGAATCGCTGCACGCAGCCTTTAACAAGATACAGCGTCAATACTCATGCATACGGAACAAGGAGAATCAGTTGAGGGCAATACTCAAGCATTTCAGCGTGCAAGCAAAGACTCTCTACTAAACATCACCAGAGCAGCAACCTAAACCCCAGAACCCAACGGCCATCTTTAGGGCCACAATCAGATCAAAAAAGTATAAAAGTAAACATATAAATAAAAAATGCTGTGAACCTCTATTTTATCACTTGTTCCTCGAGTTGACGACTCCTTCACTGCCGGGACAGAAGCGGAAGGAAGCAGGTGGTGATGCTATAAGTATACCACAAGCCAACAGCACACACGATTTAAAAAAAAGAGCAGGTAAGAAAATTACGCATCTAATCTGGCCCGAAGAGCGAGTCGACACGCCCGGCAGCTGGTCGAAATGCGAGTAGACTCGATACCAGCACGCGGATCAGCCAGCAGCAACTATAATCACATTTTTATTTCAAATTTCAATAAGCTTTTCATTGATAAAGAATATCAAGAGAAAGAAAAAGGTCATCAGATGCGTTAGACATGGCGTCCTTTAATTTAGTGTTACCATATACGTATTAGTGTTACCCTCTCTTCAATTCATGAAATGTCGAAAGACGCTGCGCTAATAGCACACTACACGCACCGAGCCCCACCCAGCAGTACACTAAAATGTTATCTAAGTGTCGCCTTGACACGCCGTGGGATCGGGCCGGGCTGGCCGAGTCCTTGGGCCCGACGGGCCGGGCCGGCCAAAAATTTTTGGGCCCGTCAGCACCTCTGTTTGCCAGGCATGCTTTTCCTTAAAGATCTATAATGCATATATATATATATATATTCTATAAAAAAAGGTTTACAAGCAGTCTTATTTAAATTAAAATATGTTGAAGTATTGATCAAAGATGGTGGTGTTAGCGCAGCAAAAGTGTTGAGTGAGATGTGCATTTTAGATTCCCAGCCAAGTACAACTAGCTTCAATCGGTTTCTTTTTGGCATGCTTTTCAGGATAACCGATAAAGTGTTTTGTAATTGAAGAATGACAGTGCTGCCCGACAGTGGCTGTGTTCGATCTCCACCGAAAGACTTCGGTCTGGATGAGAAGCTGGAACAACTTCGCTCTCTTCGGTTGCAATTCTTCGAACAGAACCCTACTTCCGGGGAGAAGGAGCGAGTTGCTGCTATCCGCGTTTTAATCGAACATCTCTATCAAGTTATTGTTTAGCTACTACCTTTTCTTTATACCACTGATAGATTTCCTTTTCTAGAAGTTAATGGAAAATGGCGTAGGGAATTGTCCGTCATTTCATTTGGCATTCGGCCAAATTCTGAATGTGTTCGATGACTGGGATATCAGAGCTGAGCACCATCTTTCCATCGCTGCCCGACAAATGCCACAAAATCCAAAAGCTTCTCTGCAATATGCGATTTGTGCCGCGAAACGTACTGAGACTGTTCCTCTTGCCATACAGTTCATTCAGGTTCGTCTTCCATCTCTCACATTCAGACATTCCTTTCATGCAACAGTAATCACGGTGATTCAAGGCGGTGGATGAAAACAATTTGGTGCTCGTCCCGGTGCGGGTAGTGTGCCTGCGTTAGCGTCCCTGTTCGTTATTTCGGATTCATCACACGCAAGCACACTACCATAAAATCGCACCAAATATAAAAAAAATATCGAAGAAAATACGGTAAAAAAACACACCAAATACGGTAAAAATCGCACCAAATAAAGAGCTGTTATAGAGTTTGACGCGATAATGTTATTACTGTAAGATTATTCCGCCAACTTTTGGCAACGTGCCACGGCTGGGTAACAACGCGAAATGTATAGAGCTAAATCACCGTGGTAAACCAAGAGTATTCATTGTTAGGGGTCTGTAAAATATTTTAAAAGGTGATGTTCTTTTGCTTGCCATTAAACGTGCATCATAAAAAAACCTAGCAACGCATATTTTGCACGTCAAATTCGATTCTTACTCTTTATTAACATATAGCATTCAATCTTTCAACGTCGATTAAAGATGAGTTATTTTGTCCCTCAGATGAGTCTCGAACAAGAGCGTTCTCCAGATGCTCTCTCTATTCTATCTGTTGCTCTTCGTTCCACTCTTCACTCTCTTTCTGCTGCCGAAGCGAAAACGGTTCGGTTAGTTCCGAATTATTACATATGCAACTATATTCGTGTCATATGTTTATCCTTACTTATCCTATGCCTCTATCGTGCTTTAATCTTCGTTAAAACGAGGAAACATCTTATTTTCTTTAGAAACCATCCTCAAAAGATTCCCTCTGTTGCAGAGAGAAGGCATTAGCTGCCGCCCGTGAAGCAGTTTCAATCTGTGATTCTCACTCCGATGCTTGGCTCGCTCTCGCCAATGGTCTTCTCTCCGACTTCTTCTTCGATTCACAGAGATCGCCCAAGACACTAGTCAATCCCTCTCTCTCTCATTCTCTCTCTCTCTCTCTCATTCTCTCTCTCTCTCTCATTCTCTCTCTCTCTCTCTCTCTTCTCCCTTGTAATGTGGTGAGGTCGGAATGTGTTCGCAGGAGGAAGCAGTGCACTCGTATGAAAAGGCGTTGTCCCTGGGAGAGGAGCGGGCGGATGCGTATGTGAATCTGGGCACTGCACTTCGCTTCTCATGTGACATGACGGGAGCGCTGGCTGCCCTGGAGAAGGCGGTGACCCTGGAGAGAAGACCCGAGACCGTGGCTGCCCACTCCGACCTCTCCCGTCTCCTCCGCAATGTATACCGATCAGCTGCCATGGGTGCGAAGAGAGGGGGTCGAGTAGGTGTTCCCTCGGCCCCTCTAGTCACTCCTTCTCGTGCTTTCTCTGAACCCAATGTCGCCCTCTCTCGTCTTCGTCCTGGTGCCAATGAAGGAGTGGCAGTGCAGGGTTCAGTGGTGGAAGTGATCCCGTCACCTTCTGCCTCCTTCACGCCCTGCCTACTGCTTCTGACTGAACTTCCCTCTCTTTCTTCCTCTTCTCTTTTCGTTCTTGCTCTCCACAATATCTCTTCATCCTGGGGAGTCGTGGTGGGGGACTGGCTGACAGTGCGGAATCCTCATCTTGTGTTTCTGCCCCCCTCAGGGCATATCCCCGGCAGCCCGCCCCTTTCCCTTCTCCGCGTCTTCTCTCCTCTTTCTCTTCTACGAAATGGCAAACGACTTGGCCGGTCACATCTTGCCCTTGCTCAAGTATCCATTGAGAATGAGGCAGCTTCATGATCTCCCTGACTCTCTCTTTATTTGTTTCCGTTCCTTCGCTTGTCAGATTGTCCCTCTGCTTATCATGCTCTCACTCTCACTCCTATTTTCGCGAAGGGTTGTTGTGCAATTGCTGTTTATGTGGAGAAGCAGTGACGAACATCTCAAGTGTTATAAAGAAGGCTTCCCTCTATTCCTTCTCGTTCTCGTCTTTTCCCCACTCTTTCTCTTTACTGATGATTGCCACGATAATTGGTCCATAAATTTTGCTTTTTCCCTGGATGTCTCCAAGGATTTCGTATAACTTTGTGGCCTAGAGTAATAACGAGATAAGAAAGTAAAGGCAAAGCCTACAAGAATGAGAAGGGGCAGGGGTGCCACTCATTGCCCCGGTTATGGGGTAGTCGGTCTCTTGGCGTCACGCTTTCTCCGTTTGCACTGGCTCAGCTTGTCATACTCTGGGGGATGTCTCTTTCCCCTCCATCCCCGCATCTTTATCCCATCCAATTTTCTTCCTTTCTCTACCTTTCTCAGACGCAGGCCTAACTCTCTCTCTCTTTCTCTCTCTCTCTCACTCCTCTCTCTCTCTCTATCTCTCTCTCTCTCACTCTCCTCTCTCTCTCTCTTCTCTTTCTCTCTCTCTCACTCTCTCTCTCTCTCTCTGCCTACATCTCTTCTAGCCAATCTATACATTTGAAGGGAGTACATCTGTATGTATGTATGTACATACATTGGTGAAGAAGATACCGCGTCTAGAATGAATCTCATTTTGTGTCCATCCCAAGGGCTATCGGTTTTTGCTGCCTTTAGTAGTTTTCTATCCTTGTCTCCTAACCGTCGTAGTATGGTGCTCTAACATATTGAGTAGTGTTTATCTCCGTAGTCTCCTCTTACCTGTTCGCTCTGCTTTCCATTCTTCGCTGGTCGTGCATTTGAAGGTCTTTCAGTTGTCTCCATGGCGTGTGCCCCTTTCGTAGCCACAGACACATCGTTTAGGCATGAAAAGGAAGCCGGAATTGAGACAAAGATGAGGGTAGAGAAGTCACTAATAACGAGAGAGAGAGAGAGAGAAGGAGGAGGAGAGGGGTGGGAGAGAGCGAGAGAGAAGTGACTGGCGTGGATGAGGGCGTGTCCATCAGTGGCTCTGCTCTTGCTTCTGAATCTCGTCGTTCTTGCATAAGCATGGCGAGCGTGCTCCTCTCCGCATCCCACTTTCCTTTTCTTTGGAATTGCTTGTCTTTTCTCGCGAAACAGTTCCGTCGTCTGCCCTCGTCCTTAGTTAGTTTAGTTTCATTCCTATTCGCTCTCAGCTTTGTTCACTCTGTCTCTTACATTTCGTCGGCATTTGTCTACTTAACCTTTTCTCCTCTATGCTTTATCACTCTCTCATCCCTCTCTTTCTCTCTCCCTCCTTTCCTCTCTCTCTCTTCTCTCTCCCTCTCTCGTTTCTCTCTCTCTCTCTCTCGCTTCTCTCTCTCTCTCTCTCTCTTTCTCTTTCTCTCTCCGGAAGGCAAAGCTTTCTTGAGTCCGGGATGAATCTGCAGAGCTGTCAGTCCTTCTTTCGCATGCTAATTGCTGTAGCTGGACGTCGTGCTATCCACCGCGAAAGTCTTGACAGTTCTTTCTTCTTTTATCCTTTAGGTCTCTTCTTCCCTTGTTCTTCTTCTCTCTTCCTCTCTCTACTTCTCTTGTATCCTTTCCTCCTCTGCTCATCTTGCTTTGTTCTTCTGCCCTGCTTTCTCGTTCCCACTCTTTACCGCTTGGAATGTTTTTTGCTTGTTGACGCCCCCTCCATCGGACTGCCTCAGCTCCTCTTTCTCTTCCTCATTTCAGTCTCGTTATTCAACATGCAAAGGTTGTTACTGACCCTTCTCGTCTTCTATGCATTCGGATAACTTCAAATCTCACCTTGAAATAAACAAATAATAATTCCTCGACTACTGCGATTTTGAAGCTATAATTCCACTCAAGGCAAAGTAGAGACCGGTCCTTCAGATGCAGGAGTAGTTTGTCTTTCGATTTTACTGCAAGTGGGAGGGGTGTTTTCTGCAATCAAAGAGTGTTACTTCTATCGTTTCTGATGAAGTATTCTAATAGAAGAATTGTGATATGATGGTGCTTCTATTTAATCAGATAATTTTTACTGTCCTTCTACAACAAGGAAATTGATGCAACTCAAAATGCATAATTAGTAGAAAATTGAGTGTGGGAGGGGGGGGGGGGTGAGTTATGAGAAGAGGAGGCAGCTCCACTCTTCAACAATGCATCTTCTTTGAAACAATGAATAATCCATCTTCCACTATTTCTTACTCATCGCAACTTTTAATTGAATACTTTCAGCCTCCCAGAAATAGTTTAGTTTACGCTATGAATGCATGTATGGAAGGCTATTCAGAAGGAAAGATGGATTAGGAAGAGAGTGAATAGGAACGAAATGAGGAGAGGAGAGCATCGAGACTGAGAGTGCAGG
>CALZFC010000163.1:0-35000 GCA_945643635.1 Allodiplogaster sudhausi | reverse complement strand
ATTCTGCAGACTAACAATGGAATGGAATGCCGTTCTGGAGAATAACCACTATCACTCTTGCTTTTAATCATTACCGAAGTCCTAAAACGTACATATGCTCAAGTGAAAATTACAAGCAAATAAAAAATTTATATTTTGCATGTTTAAGAGAGCCTCTCTGTAAGACTCAAGGAGGCTTGTATAGGCGCCTGCCCTGAGGAATTTTTGTTTAGTTTAGCGTTGTAAACTTTATGAGGGATATATCTAGTGTTCATAACGAAGTCTAGGCGGTCAGAAAGTTTAGAAAAATTTTTTTCACTAAGATATAAGTCGTAATGTTCATAAATTTTGGATGACCATATCTAACGTTATACATAATATTTCTCAATATTCCTTTCACTGGTCGATTCCTTGTCGAAAACTACACAAAAAAGTCCCAGATGACCATATTCGAAAAATTAAAATTTTTATAACTTTTGGTCAATTGAATTTTTTGAAATGTCGTTTTCAGGCAATAACTTTTTTTATCATTATGACTTGCAGAAAACTGAATCTTCCATAAGAAAGAGGAGAAAAAATTACACATAATATGTGTCTACGAGGAAAAATCTCCGATACTTTTTTGGGTATCTGCATTTGACTTTTTTGGGTATCTGCATTTGAATATGGGTTTCTGAGCAAATTTTGGCTTTGGCTGCAAACCATAATTTCTTTCAAACTTCATCAATTTTAAAACGGAATAGTCCATTCGATGTAATTTTTTATCCTCTTTAAAATAGTATATACTTTGTTTGCAAAAGAAATTAGTCTAAAGGCCTAAAATTGACTTTTTGTGTTTTTGGCCTATTTATGGTGTTAAAATACTCGTTCTTTGGACCATTAATTTGTCATATAGACCGACTTTCCCCATAATATTTACTTTACAAGAAAGATCAGTTAAAACTGAGTCGGATACAGCTTTTTCATCAAAATCTGAGGATACATTCTTCTGGCAAAAGTACCATGGATGGTACTCAAAAGTAGAAAATGAACATCAAATTCATGTTTCTCGTCTCAACAAACATTATTGTAGAGTTTTCCGAACATAGTTTCCATTTTTACCAGCTTTCGCAGAACAGCTCAAAATAGTCGAATCCTGTAGTCGATTTTTTTCGAAATTTCAAGATTTCTGAAATATGTACAGGTTTTGCTCTTTCATCGGTGGATATATTATGTAAAAGTCTCTGCTCTTTCGAATAGTTATGACCTTTCTGGCAATCCGGCTCACAAATGACCTGATAGTTGGCTTTGAAGGAGTTTTCGTACATTTATTTCGCCATCTTGGCTCGTAAAAATGAAATTTCTTGACATTTTGAGTACTTTTGAGTGGTAGATCATGAAAGAACTGCAAAGAATTCGGGAATAGCCATTATTGGGTGCTAGATATTTCAAAAGAACTAATTTTAAATATTTGCTAAAAAATATTCAGCAATATCGCCTTCAACAGTCAGCATTCAAATACGTATTCCCAAAAAAAGTATCCTCAGATTTTGATGAAAAAGCTGTATCCGACTCAGTTTTAACTGATCTTTCTTGTAAAGTAAATATTATGGGGAAAGTCGGTCTATATGACCCATTAATGGTCCAAAGAACGAGTATTTTAACACCAGAAATGGGCCAAAAACACAAAAAGTCAATTTTAGGCCTTTAGACTAATTTCTTTTGCAAACAAAGTATATACTATTTTAAAGAGGATAAAAAATTTACATCGAATGGACTATTCCGTTTTAAAATTGATGAAGTTTGAAAGAAATTATGGTTTGCAGCCAAAGCCAAAATTTGCTCAGAAACCCATATTCAAATGCAGATACCCAAAAAAGTATCGGAGATTTTTCCTCGTAGACACATATTATGTGTAATTTTTTCTCCTCTTTCTTATGGAAGATTCAGTTTTCTGCAAGTCATAATAATAAAAAAAGTTATTGCCTGAAAACGACATTTCAAAAAATTCAATTGACCAAAAGTTATAAAAATTTTAATTTTTCGAATATGGTCATCTGGGACTTTTTGTGTAGTTTTCGACAAGGAATCGACCAGTGAAAGGAATATTGAGAAATATTAAGTATAACGTTAGATATGGTCATCCAAAGGTTATGAACATTACGACTTATATCTAAGTGAAAAAATTTTTTCTAAACTTTCTGACCGCCTAGACTTCGTTATGAACAAGGGATACATCCCTCATAAAGTTTTCAAAGTGAAAGAAAACAAAAATTCCTCAGGGCAGACGCTCCTTGATCATTACAGAGAGGCTCTCTTAAATGTTCCTTCTTAAGCGAATGAGTTAATAGGATAAAAGTTCTCAGTACTTACAGGTACAAAAAGTATATAAAACTTGAGAAAAAGCAAAATAAGATGTGTACAAGAATCATTGACGGGGAAAGGAGCAGCCGAGTGTGGTGAGGCGTTGTGCGAAAACCTCAGAACATCTTCACTAAGAATGAGAGTCGACTTCCACGAGATGACCTCTCTCTGCTTAAGAATCATCCAGAAATATCCAGCTGCACCCACAATTCCTTCTCCATCAATGTAATTCTTGGAGCATCGACACTACACTCCGGCCTGGAGAAGGCGAGTCACGACAGTTATCTGCCACTTCAGGAGGAATTCCTTGTAATGCGATCTGGTGGTTTCCCGTAGCCTTACGATATTCTGATCCAATGATCTTTAAATCTTATAGAAGGGCCCAGACATTCATTGCAAAACAAAAGCGCTCTTGAAGCGGATGGAGTTCACTTCATCAGAGCCACGCAAAATACAAGGGTACAAATCATCCTCACCAGTTGGTAGGGTCCGGGCCCTGCCCAAAAAAGTTAGGCCGGCCCGTAGAACCGTTTGGGCCCGATTAGCACATGTCATCCAGCCAGGACAACTAGTGGCAATGTTAGGTGCAAAACGTTATTAACTTGTTCATTTCATTCTAAAACTTTTGCTCCTACACATTAAAATGCATGTTCGTAGCGAGAGCATGAAAAAGTCTGAATGTTAAAATAGACTGTTGCTCATCGGATTTTATTCTTAAACCTGAATTTAATAAGATTGGGTTCAATCGGGCCTGTGGGCCGGGCCGATCCGGGCCCAAATTCTATGTAGGTCCCGGAAACGTATCGGGTCGGACGGGCCGAAACCTTGGGCCCGACCCAACATTTTTGTGCCATTTTCCATCTCTGGTCCCCATCTATTTTGATTTCCTCTCAAATCACGCCTTTTGAAAGTCTGAACTGGACACATTCCATCTCTATGTATATATAGAGCACGAAAATCCGGAAAACAAAGGATCCATTTCTAAACTCAATTACCTCATAGTAACATTTCTAAGCAAGAAAGGAAGGAATGGAAGAGAGATGACACGAAAGAATGTGAATCGGAATCAGTTAGTGCGTTCTTGAATTTGACGGAAGTGGCGATGGCCTTGAATGTTCTGGAACTCGTATTTCTTCCTGAAACAAAGATTTCATCTTCAGGTCATCTTAAAATCATTTGCTGATTGCAAAAAATTTGTCTCCGATCGTGTTTTTTTTTCCTTTTTTTTTCACAAATGTTGGCACATCTTTATAGAGATGCACATTTAGATGTATGTATATACATACGTAAGTGCAAAAATAAATAAATTGTTAGCTAGAAGTGACCTTTGTGCAAGAACCCTTCCGGCAGGACAGATCGAGGCAGTCTTCTTCACGAAGTCAGTTCCATGTGTTGTGGATACAGCGAATGGTTGTTCCGAGATGGCAAGGGACTGACCGGGACGCATTGCGATCTCTCGCTCTGTCTGCACAGCACACTCCACTCTTTACCACACATTTTCACTCGACGTATTTCATTTACTCTATTTAACATTTTATTCTACGATACGTTATCAATGCATGCGTTTCAACTTCGAATAGCTAACCAGCAATGTTCTTCTATCTCGTGTGGCAGTTCAATACTCATGGAACACTTTTCACAGAAACCAAAATGAAAGACGCCACGCATGCAGTTGCATGGGAACGGCAACCGACCTTTTCGGATCATCCAATTTTACATTTTTTTTAATACATAACGCCCACGAGCCAAGTTAAATTTAAAATCGGCGAAAATTACCTCTCCGTATCCCCTGGCTCGTGGGCGGTGTTATACATACATATGTACATATACATGTATGTACCCATCTTATTTTCTGACACACAGTAAATTTGATTATAACACATTTTTAAATGAAATCTTTGGTACTCTTCTCTTTTTCAAGATTAATCCCTTAGAAGTTGAGTGTGTATGGGACTTGCCTTCTTCCGGTTGTAGTCTGCAGCCAAGGAACTCGCCCGATTGAAGGGCTGCATCTTTTGGACGAATCGCACCTTCTCGATCCGTCTGCAATTCGGAAAGAGTGATCTTCAGATTGACGGAATCTTTGGAACATTCATAGAAAAGGGTGTTCGAGAGATAAGGAGGAAGAGAGAGGAAAGAGAGTGGTAGATGGAATGGACCTTCTTTCGAATGAAGTCGGCAGCATGAGTTGTCTGCCCCTCGAACTGGCCGGTGTTCATGGCTGCATCGACTGGGCGCCTCGTCACTTGTCGCTCAGTCTGATCTTCCTTCTTTTTCGCCTCCCACATTACTTTAGGAAAGAATGACACACTCCCCCTCTTTGGTCAGTCTTGCTTAGACTGGAGCTGTGTGCAAACCATTCAACGCTTTCTCATAGCTCGCGGTCAAGTTGGAAAGAATGCGGCATCCTCCCTTTAAACTGTCACGAAGAAGAGATCGGCTGACCTGACGACGAATGAAATCAGAGGCATGAGTTGTTGTTCCCTGGAAGTCGCCTCTGGCAATTGGTTGCTCTTGAGGACGAAAAGCAACCACTCGCTCACCCTCAAGTTCATTCTAATTCAATATTCACTAATCATGAAGGGTGCATATTCTAATGTGGAGAAAGAGATAGAGAGAAGAGAGAGAGAGTGCAAGAGAGAGCAGCAGAGGAAGATCAGGGAGAGAGAGAAGAGAGAGAGAGAGAGTGCAAGAGAGAGCAGCAGAGGAAGATCAGGGAGAGAGAGGGTGAGCAAGCGAGAGAAAGAGAGAGAGAGAGAGAGAGAGAGAGAAAGAGAGAGAGAGAGATAAGAGAGACATTCTTCCGGACGAAGTCGACTGCATGGCTGGTCTCTCCGTTGAACTCCCCCGACTGGATGAGCGTCTGCTCAGGCCTAGCTGCAACTCCTCTCTCGACCTGCCAAACATCTATTTCCCTCTCACTCGCTCTCTCTCTCTCACTCCTTTCTCGCAATTCATCCTCCCTCTCTCTCTCGCTCCTGTCTCGCACTTCATCCTCTCTCTCTCTCTCTCTATACGTCTACCCTCCTCTCCCTCTCTCTCTCTCTCTCTCTCTCTCTCTCTCTCTCTCTCTCTCTCTCTCTCTCTGCTCGGCCTCAACCTCGCCCTCTTTCACACCTTCTTGCGCACGAAATCAGCCCCATGCGTTGTTTCCCCATTGAAGTCGCCTGACTGAAGAACCGTCTCCTTTGGACGGACTGCAACTCCTCGTTCTCCCTATAAGATATTTTTAGGTTATCTGTATATAAGATCTGTTGTTTCAGAGAGCTAGAGGAGGGGGGGGAGAGTGAGTTATTTAATAAAGTGAGAGGAAGTTTGTACGTGTACATACATATCTCACAACTAACTTTCTTAGGTTGTGGTGCCTTCAAAATTTCCAGACTGTACGAAGTGGGCTGCTGGCCTTTGTATTTCGGCTCGGCCTCCCTGCGAATGAAAAGTGAATGTACTAGCAGGAATTGAAATTGAAAAGGAAAGAGATGGAGAGACCCGCTTGAGGTTGAAGTCAGCCTGCTGAGTGGAGATGCCTTGGAATTCTCCCGACTGAACAGCTTGAGTGGCCGGCCGAATCGCTGCCGCCCGAACTCCCTGAACATGCCATCCCCTCCATGAACCTTCTTCGTTCTTTGCCCACCTTTTTCGGGGCATAATCCGTTCCATGGGTAGTCTCTGCATTGAAGTTCCCTCCGGCGTGCAAAGTGGAGAGGGGTCGAACTGTCTCTCCACTAACTCCCTAATTTCATTCCATTTTCAGTGCTTTTCTTCCATTCTCAAGTTCTCATGAAAACCACGCTTGGATCATCCGAAAAGGTCGAAAAGAAAAAAGAAAAGGCAGTGCAGCTGCACTCCTTCTCTGAATGGAGAACCTCACTCCTTCATTTAAAGTATCCCAGTCATCATCATCTCATATTTGGCATTCAGAGATTTTTAATGTTAAATTTTAATTTAATTTGTCCGCACTGCTCAATTGCTGCAGCCCAATGATAGTACGTATGTATGTACATATGTATGAATAATGAACAAAGAAACATCATGACGGCAGAAGTGGGATGAGGATTTCTTGACCAGAAATATGTAGGAACTTGAGCATATGATTGTAATTTAAAATGTCAAATGTCCCTTGACTCTGGACGGCATAACCTTTTTGTCGATATAATCAGCCTGCTGAGTTGTGATACCAGCGAAGTGTCCTCCAGGAGCCTGCGCAGGAACCTTTTGACTTCAATGCCTTTCCACTCTGTTCTTCATGAACAGGAAGAAGTGCTAGGAGTGTCTTTCATACCAAATTGTCCCTTCGTTCGGCCGGTCGAGAACGCTGTGCATTATTAAGGAGGAACTGCTGGTTGTACTCTGTGTCGCCCTGGAATCCTCCACCCACTTGCCAGCCCTCGCTCACGTGTTCACATAAGTGATTCCTGAAGGCTATTGCAACTCCTATATTTTCACCAGTACTTTGTATTTTACATAACTCTATTTCTTTCCGCATCACTCACAGCTGCCTTTCGCCTCTGTCACCCCTATTCCTCTCTCTTTCTTTCTCTCTCTCTCTCTCTCTCTCTCTCTCTCTCTCTCTTTCTCTCTCTCTCTTTCTATCTCTCTCTATCTCTCTCTCTCTCTGTCTGTCTCTCTCTCTCTGTCTGTCTGTCTCTCTCTCTCGCTGTCTCTCTCTCTCTCTCTAATCCGCAAGTGCAGATCTGGCAGATGCAAGGCTCTCCAGAAGTGGTGGTGGCCATGGCGGGGTATCTGCCAGCTGCTTGAATCCTCGGCATGAAATGGAGTGGATGTACTCCACTGTTTATTCTTCCTATTCCTCACTCGCCTTGGATGTTCTCTCTGATTCCTCTCGTCTTCTCCCTCTGATGTCTAGCTCCCTTTCTTTTCTCCGTCTCTTCTCCATTCCACTTTCCTTGTCTTGACTACCCTTGCTTTCGCTAGGCAACCTTTCTATCCAAATCGTTTCTTTCTATTCTTCTTTGGTGCGCATTTCCGAGTGACCATGAAGATTCCATAATTTGCCTAGGCTATTTTGCTCAATAATCTCGAAGGATCACTTTCCATATACAGCTAAACTATATGGGCGTTCATATCCGTATTTGCTGGAAAAGTGGTAAAATACATGGCTATTGTAAATGCATGCGGTACTAATCTCATATTACAAGTAATACACAGGTCCACCTTGCACTATTATAGTTTACGGCGTCTTATGCGCCGTAAACTATAATGCAAAGGTTTGCAAAGAAAGATGAATGACAACAGGCGATGGGTCTCATTAAATCTCACTGCTTTATATATAAATGAAAAAAAACTACTTATTAAATTTACACCACTGGCCTAAGGCCGAAGACTGTTCAAACGCGCCTGTAATTTGCTCAGCTGCTTATATTCTCATTCTCACAACCTTCTCTCTCTCTCTCTCTCTCTCTCTCTCTTTTCTCTTTCTTTCCCTCTCTCTCTCTCTCTCTCTCTCTCTCTCTCTCTCTATTCGCACTCTTTCTCTCTCTTTCGATTTTCTCTCTCTCTCACTATCTCTGTCTTTCTCTTTATTTTTCTCGATCAATGCCCAAATGCCGTGGCGTGCTGCAAGAGAAAAGAGAGACTGTTTATGGTGCAGAGAGAGCGAGAGAAAGAGAGAGAGTCCAAACACGCCTTCCACCGACTGCTTATGGGGTATCCGTTCCGTGTATACTGGAGAGATATTGAAGAAGGAGGAGGAATGAGAAAGTGAGAATAAGACAAGGAAACGGAAGCAGAAACGTGTGCTGATTCGGTTCCTTCTTGCTTCATCCTATTTTTTGAATGCAAAAGATGTTGTGGAGAGTTGCAATCCCGTGTTTGTCCTTCTCCCAAGTTGTCATCGTCTGTCTTGCCTCTCTCCTCACTCTACTCCTTATCAGGAATGGTAAGAAGTGGTAATTGTTGAGTGACGAATCTTTCTATGCAAGGAAGGGCACAATGCCCCTTAAGGTCGTATGCTCGTTCCATTTCCTTCTTTTCTTCATTCTTCGTCCCAATATTGAAATACATGATGACATCGCTAGTTCTACCAGTTGAAGTGCTTCCTTGTAGAATGGAGTTCGGTCGGCCCGTGTGGTTGGCTGACCCAAGAGAAGGCTTCATCCGCGGCAAACTCGTCGACTTCAACGCTAACACCATGACAATCCAGCCAGATGACATCTCCCTCTCACAAGTCCGTTCCTCATTCTCCATTCACATCTCAAAGTGAAGACATCTGTTGATCAAACAATTATCGGTACTTTGTATATTTCTTCTAAGCTTACATTCAAAGGTCTCAGCAGAATATGACGATGTTGTGGCAGCGGAAGAAGACAACAACCGAGATGTTGAGGACAACTGTCAGTGAGAAGGAGAGCAAGCGGGAGAAATACACATAAAACTGAGATGTATGGAGAGAAGAGAAACTAATTGTACACTTAATTTTAAACAATTTCTGTAAAAAAAAAAACAAAGATGAAGAAGAATTGCCATAACTCAGGCAGTCTGGTGCATCTAAACGAAGCGACTCTGCTTCACAACTGCCGCCTGCGATTCCAAAATAAGCGCATTTATGTCAGCTTTCAAACGATTGGAATTTCGTTTTCTCTCGCTTCTATCTCACTCTCTCCCTCTCTTTCTCTTTCTGACTCTTTATCGTTGAATCTCTCTCTTTCTCTCTCTCCAACCCCTTCAATCGCCGTTCTTCAGTCTTATGTCGGTAATATTCTGGTGTCTGTGAATCCATACGAACAACTGGAAGGAATGTATGGAACTCCTCGCATTTGTGCCTACAGTGGAAAATCACTCGGAACTCTTCCACCTCATATTTATGCCATTGGTAATTCGGATAGTTAGAGAAGGTAGAGAGAAAGAGAGAGAGAGAGAGTGAGAGAGAAAGAGAGGGAGAGAATGAGAGAGAGGAGGAGATGAAGAAGAGGTGTCTGCTTGGAGGAGAGAAAGCCCGTCGTGAGTTGTGCCGATCTGGAGTCTCCCAGAGTGTGGTTGTGTCCGGCGAGTCTGGCTCGGGCAAAACCGAGAGCCAGAAGGCTATTCTTTCATTCCTCTGCGCGGCCAGCGAATCCGTTGCCTCCTCCATACAGAAGAGCGTCCTCGAGAGTTAGCACTCACCCTTCTTCGCTATCCATCTCTCTCTCTCTCTCTCTCTCTCTCTCTCTCTCTTTCTCACTCTCTCACTCTCTCTCTCTATCCCTTTCTCACATTCTGTTTCTCTCTTTTTCTTTTTTCTCTTTCACTCTCTCTGATTAAATTCTATTAGCAAATCCCGTTCTCGAAGCGTTTGGCAATGCCAAGACGCTGCGTAATCACAACAGCAGCCGATTTGGCAAGTTCATCGAGGTCCACTTTGACAAAAAGGTAAGAGAGAGAGCGAGAGAGAGAGAGAGAGAGAGAGAGACGGAAAGAGATACCAGAGATGTTAAAGAGTTGTTTGAGAGTCGTCTGTGTGGCGGGTTGATCTCTCACTACCTGCTGGAGCGAACCCGAGTGGCGACTCAGTCCCCGGGAGAGCGCAACTACCACATCTTCTACCAACTCATCGCTGGCTCCGACGAGAAAACTTTTAAGAAGTTGCGGCTGAACAAGCCAAGTAAATTCAGGGTAATTTGCGGTTTGAGTGGAAGAAGAATTAAGTTGTCACTATCGCTTCTTCTTCAGTACCTCGCCGCCTGTCCTGCTTTCTTCGCAAAGAGTGAAGCCGCCATTCCAAAGCAGAGAATATCGGTTCGTGAGATATCCTCTTATCTTCCGACTTTTCCATTGAGACCTTCTAATAGAGAAAAGAGCACCAGATTATAAGAGAGCAAAGAAATCCAGGCACAGGGTCATTTGCTGTCCGATCCCGTGCTGGACGATGCCTCTCATCTCGCTACAGTATCCTCCGCGCTCCATGGCACTGGCCTTGACCCCTCGCGCCTTTTTGATGTGTATTCTCTTCTCGCTGCCATTCTCCATCTGGGAAATGTGACGTTTGTGGAAGACGCAGGCGACAGCAGAGGTTGCCTTGACTGAGTCGTTGCTCATGCTTATCTGAGTGTTGAGGTGGTTGTCGTGTTGAGAGTGGAGCAGAGTCTTCCTTGCTGAATGCGTCTCAGTTGCTTGGTCTTGAGCAGGACGAGTTGAGGATGTCTCTGGTCTCGCGAATCATGCAGCCAACCCGTGGTGGAGTCAAGGGAACGCTTATCAGGTAGCACTCATGCGTTTCTTCACTCAGCATCTAACCAAGTATTTGTGTCTCTGTTCTCTCTCTTCCTTCCTCACTCTCTCGCCCTCTGCAGAGTTCCTCTGAAGAGTGGGGAGGCGAGTGCTGCCCGTGATGCTCTCTCCAAGTCCCTCTACTCTCGCCTCTTTGACTGGATCGTCGCCCGCATGAACTCCTCTATTCCTTACTCCAACAGTGCCGCCTTCATCGGTGTACTCGACATTGCCGGCTTCGGTATCTCTCTCTCTCTTCTCTCTCTCTTCTCTCTCTCTCCTCTCTCTCTCTCCTCTCTCTCTCTCTCTCTCTCTCTCCTCTCTCTCTCTCTCTCTCTCTCTCTTCTCATTCTCCCTTCCCCTCTCTCTCACCCTCTTGCTCCCTTGTTCTAGAATTCTTCTCCCGCAACTCCTTCGAGCAGTTCTGCATCAACTACTGCAATGAGAAGTTGCATCACTTCTTCACTGAGCGAGTGCTGGGAGCGGAGCAGAGATTGTACAAGGCAGAGGGTATTCCCATTCCCCCCATTCACTACACCGACAACGCCGACTGTCTTGGTTTCTCTCTTCTCACTTTTCATCCTGCAATATCTTTAAAATAAACCAAAAGCCCCAAAACGTACTTTCCTGTCAGACCTGTTCGAGGCGAAGGGAATTGGTCTCTTCGACCTCCTCGACGAAGAAGCAAAGATGCCCCGTCCATCGGGAGCGAATTTCACCGCTCAGGCTCTGGCCAAGTACTCGAACCACTTCCGAATCGAGGTCCATTCTATCGCTGTCCCGTTCTGGCTGGTCATGCTGTTGTCTTCAGAAGGCTCGCAAGGCCAAAGAATACCGGCAGATGAGAGACGACGAAGGATTCCTCATTCGACACTACGCAGGTCGCACTCTTCACCCTCGGCTGCTCCCTTCATTCCAGTTCTCTTCAGGCACCGTCTGCTATGAGACTGCAGCATTCCTGGCCAAGAACAACGACGCTTTGCATTCTTCACTCGAATTGCTCATCGAGTCATCGGCGTATCTCGAGAGAGATAGAGAGAGAGAGAGACAGAGAGAGGGCAGACAGAGACAGCGAAAGAGAGAGACAGTGACAGCGAGAGAGAGAGAGACAGACAGAGAGAGGGCAGACAGAGAGAGAGAGACAGAGAGAGGGCAGACAGAGAAACAGCAAGAGAGAGACAGAGAGAGGGGAGACAGAGACAGCGTAAGAGAGAGAGACAGAGAGAGAGAGACAGACAGAGAGAGAGAGAGAAAGAGAGGGAGAGAGGAGAGCAGAGAAATGTGAATGGAATGAATTAGAACGGATGAAGATGGAGAGATGAGCCACTCTAAGGTCATCACTGATCCGCGAACTCTTCATCGCAGAGAACGAGCCAAAGACAAAGAGCGGCAGCAACATCAATCGACTCCGCGCTGTCTCCGTCGGTAGCAAGTTCAAGACGCAGCTGACTGATCTGCTGCTGAAGCTGGAGAAGACTGTGAGGAGAGAATGAAAGTGAGAAAGAGAGAGAGAGAGAGAGAGAGAGAGAGAGAGAGCAATGAAAGAGAAGGGGGAGATATCAGGGCACCCATTTCGTGAGATGCGTCAAGCCGAACGAGAAGATGTCCGCGATGGAGTTCGACGGTGGCCTCGTTCTTGCGCAGCTCCGCTGTGCTGGCATTCCCAGCCTTCTCAAGCTCATGAACATTGCCTATCCCAGCAGGTCCCGTTCACTCTAAGCCTCTTTCTGACAAACGTCTTTTTCACTCTCCTCCCGCCTCTCTTTCTCTCTCTCTCCTTTCTCCCTCTTTTTAATTTCTTTCTTTTATCTCTCATTTATTTCCTTTTTCTCTCATTATCCCACGTTTTCTTTCTTTCTCTTTTTACCTTGTGTCTCTTAATCTAATCCGCTCACAATTCTCAATTCAAATCACTCTTTCCCTGCAGGGTTTCGTTTGCCGAGCTCTACTCTTTGTACGTGAAGAATCTTCCTGTAAACCTGGCTAGCCTAGAGCCTCGTCTCTTCTGTCAAGTAACTACGCCACTATCCCTTTCCTCTTTCTCTATTCTCTATTTCTCTTTATCTTTTTCCTTTTTCTCCCCTCTCTCCTTCTCTGATCGTTGTATATAATTTTTTTTCTATTTATCTTTCTCTCTTCTCTTACTCTGTTCTTCTTCTCTCTTCTCTTTCTCTATTTCTTTCTATCTCTATTTCTCTCTCTCCCTTTCTATCCATTTTCAGTGCCTCTTCCGTGCCGTTGGCTTGTCTCGCGATGACTACGCCTTCGGCACCAGCAAAATCTTCTTCCGATCGAGCAAATTTGCAGAGTTTGATACTGTAAGGTGAAAATGATTGAGAGAGGATAATGTCCGTGTGGGACCGAGAAAGGGTGAGAGAGGGAGAGAGGGAGAGCGAAGGAGAGCTTGCTCTTCAGCTGTTGTCTTGTGATCCCTCTGAGATGGCTGTGCTGGTGGCGAAGACTAAGTCCATCCTGCTCACTCTCCGCTGGCGACTCGTCCAGTACGCCGCATGGCAGTGCGTGAAGTGTCAGTTATTTGCAAGGGTCTCTTCCTCTGGTATTTCATGTCTGCGCGCTCTCTCTCTTTCTCCTCTCTTTCTCTGACCTCTCCTTTTCTTTCCTCTCTCTCTCTTCTCTCTCTCACTCTCCCTCTCTTCTCTCTCTCTCTCAGCTCTCCCTTCCAGTGCAGCGGAAGATTGAATATCGTCGTTATGCCCTGGTGACAATTCAACGATACACTCGCGGATTCATCGCCCGGAAGCGATTCCGCGTGAGGTTTGGTACCCTCGTCCTCTCAACGTCACCTCTGATTTCCCTCTAAAATTTCTCGCTCTCTCGCCTTCTCTGTCTCTCTATCTTTCTCTCTCTTTCTCTCTCTCTCTCTCTCTCTCTCTTTCTCTCTTAGAATGTCTCTACTGTTGCGAGCCCGTCAACTACAACAGGCGACAGCAGTACTTCGCCAGGGTGACCACTCAGCCATGGATGAAGTCGTCACACTCAACCACAGCCTTGAGCAACACATCGAGCATATCCGTGTTCATCCCCCACTCTCTCTCTCTCTCTCTCTCTCTCTCTCTCTCTTTCTCTTCACTAACTCGACCTCTCCCTCGCTCTCTCTCTCTCTCTCTCTCTCTCTCTCTCTCTCTTTCCCTCTGTCTTTATTTCTCTCTCTCCCTCATCAATCCATCTCTTAACCTACAAATGCAACAGATGGCCCGGTGGCCCCTTGAGAAGACGATAGCTGAGTACGACTCCTGCATGAAGATGTTCGATACGGTCATGGGTCGCGTTCGGTGAGATCACTTACAATCGCGTGACATATTGTAAGACTTCCAAATCTTTTTCACTTTCAGTAATGCCGAGGCCCTGAAGCGCGAAAGAGAAGCGGAGGAAGCGAAACAGGAAGAGGAAGTGAAACAGGCGAAGGTGCGCTTGGAGGAGAGGCAGCGGTAGGTGATTCCACCTAATCAACAGTGACAAGTACTTGCCTCTTTCTTCTCACCGCTTTTTTACCGCTCCCAACAAGAATGAGATTTGCTAATGTCGTTCACACTCTCTCTCTCTATCTCTCTCTCTCACCTCTCTTTCTCTCTCTCCTCTCTCTCTTTTCTTGTCTCTTTCACTCCCTTATACTTTCGCTTCAGACGACTCCAGAGGGTGGAACAGCAACTTGCAGCAGAAAAGGCAGAGAGTGAAAGGGAAGTGGAGGAAGAGAAGAGGAGGAAGGAAAAAGATGAGAAGCTGAAAAAAGAAGAGAAGGACAAGGAGAGAAAGAGACTGGATGCTGCCCTGAGGGAGGAGAGGAGGGAGGAAGACCGCAAGCAGAAGCTGCCTCTTTACGTGGATTACAACGATCTCTCCACTTGGCAGTACTCCAAGCTGCGCGACACCATTAACACTTCGACTGGTTAGAGATGAGGATGAAGAGAGGGGGAGTCTTGTTTGTGTTGAGATGTGTCGGTGCTTCTGAGATGCAAGGAGGAGTTCCACCGCCGTCTCCGAGTGTACAACGAATGGCGAAGTCGCCAGTCCTGTCGTGAGAAGATGAAGGATCCCTTGCCAATTGCTCCCCTGCCGATGTCCCACCCTCTCCCTCCTGGCCAGGCTCCTCTCAATGCCACTCTCACTGAACAACGCTTCTTCAAAGTCACCATCGCAGGCCACACTGGCCAGAACGGACTCCTCTACGCCCACTTCGACGGGCAGTGGGTTGCTCGCCAGGTCAGGACCCCCTGAGAGACTGATAGAGAGAGCGAGAGATAGTGAGAGGGAGACAGAGCGAGACTCGGAGACCCCTGAGATAACCCACAGAGACAGAAAGAGAGTCCATTCTTCCTCTTTGCAGATCGAGATGCGCCCTGGTTGTGGTGTGTCTCTGCTGGTGGCAGGGCAGGATGACCTGAAAATGCTGGATGTTTCCCTGGAGCAGAGTGGCCTTTGTCGCCGGAAGGGGGCTGAGATACGTAAGGAAGAATTCCAAGCTGTGTGGGCACATCACGGAGGCCAGAGCAGACCCGAGTGGACTCCCTGAGTGGACTCCCCCCTCTACTTGTTTACCCACGAGTGCATTTCACACCACGGGTGTTCTACTATCTTTATTAGCCAGTCATCAACTCGCCACATTCTTGTTATTAAAAGCCAGTTTGCCCCACTTCTTAGGAATAAAGAATGAGAAAGAGAGCGGGTAATGAAAGGCTTTTCTTCTCACAATTCTCTGCTTATTAAAACATTAAGTACTCACTATGTAACTTATACCAGGCATTAACTGTCCATAAATGAAATGTCACGTTATATAATGCATTCAAAATGGTGTAACTCCACATGACAAGGGAAAGGACATGTGTTAGAATTCCAGCTTGCAACTTATGGAGACCGTGTATAAAAATCGGTAAGAAATGACTATCACGCCAGGCATCACAAAAAAAGGGCCAGGATACGCGAATAATTAAATTGAATTAATAGAAGAATGCTCATACCGCTTCCCATATTTCTCCATTATAAACTATGAACGAACCGCTAAGAAGCGGGTATATCTTAAATAACATTAACGAACATCAGTGTTACTGTGTGGAGCCGTAATAAGTTTGAAAAGACGAAGGTGTACACAATAATAAAATAGTGATAGCTAAATATAAAGGAGGGGTGGCTGAGGTGACAAAAAGTAACGAGTAGAGAGATTCACAAGCCAATAGAAGAGACTCAAAAGACGTAATCTTCATCTCCCATGTCAATAGCCCAGCGGAACTTCTCCCTCTGAGTCTTGTTGAAAACCTTCTCAATGGGAACTCCATGCTTCTTGCACCATGCAACTGAGATGCGAGGATCCAAGTAATTGAGCTTCGAGGTTCCCAGGGCGATCTGCTTGTTCTCATCCTGCAATCAGTCTCGTCTTCCCACTCAAAGAAAGCGAGATGCTCACCTTATCAGTCCGTGATATCTTGAGCTTCTTGTATTGTTCCTTGAGGCGGTCGACCTTCTTCTTGGCCTTGTCAATGTTCGCAGCTCCCTTGGCCGCCTTCAGTTCTGCCTTCGCTGCCTTCACTTCCTTCTTCTTCTCCTTTATCTTGTTCTCCAGATTCTCCATCGATTTCTCGTGAGTCTTCGGCACGGCCCGTTGATGGTTACAAAGGATTGCCACTTGACGATTCGCACGGTTGTATGACAACATCTTTTGAGCTACGTTGTCCTGTGCTGAAACGAGACAGGCAGAGAGAGAGAGAGAGAGAAAGGAGAAGACAGAGAGAGAGAGAGAGAAAGGAGAAGACAGAGAGAGAGAGAGAAAGGAGAAGACAGAGAGAGAGAGAGAAAGGAGAAGACAGAGAGAGAGAGAGAGAGAGAGAGAGAGAAAGGAGAAGACAGAGAGAGAGAGAGAGGAAAAGACAGAGAGAGAGAGAGAGAGAAAGGAGAAGACAGAGAGAGAGAGAGAGAGAGAGAGAGAGGAAAAGACAGAGAGAGAGAGAGAGAGAGAGAGAGAGAGAGAAAGACAGAGAGGGAGAGGGAAAAGACAGAGAGAGAGAGAGAGAGAGAGAGAGAGAGAGAGAGTAGAAATGGATTTGTGAAGGTAGAATTCCTTGAGTTCACATTATACAATAGGGCATAAATGAAGAGAAGTCTGACGGTTAGTAAGCTTATCCAATTGCTCCTGAAGAGTGATGGACGCGTTGTAAGTACGGAAGACCTTGACCGTGAGACCGGGCATGAGCGTCTGGAGATGCTGGTTCAGTGTCGATGTCTGAACACAAGCATTGCATATCAGTCACTGCCAAGGAAAGACACGAACGTCCAAGCGATCGAAGAGATCGTCTCCCGGGCTCTTGTTCTCCATGAACAGCTTGAGGTTGCTGAACACACGCTTCTCCACGCAAACTTGGTTGTAATACCGGATACTGTCCTTGCCAAGGAAGTCAAATTCAACGACATACCTGCATATGGAAAACGATTGAGAGAGAGAGATGGAGAGAGAGAGAGAGAGAGAGAGAGAGAGATATGAGAAGAGGGAAACAAACTCTTTGCCATCGAGCTGTTCGTGGAGTGTGATGTGTTCACAGCGAAGTGAGCAGCATCCGACGGTGTCTGCTGCCTCCTCAGTGTCCTTCTCATTTCCAGCTCTCAGCGCCAGCTGAACACCCCTTCTACACTCTTTCCATAATCATCCCAGTCTTTTCCCGTCAGCGACTCTCTTGCTCTCCCTCTCTCCTCTTTCCCCTCCCAACCTTGTCAATGAAGTAAAGAGCAACAGCCCGTTGCCGAGCCCTCATCTCCTTGGATTTGAAGTCCCTAGTGTACTCCTCTCGGATGCCCGCGATGCTCTTCTTGAGTTTCCTGGCCGTCTCGAACTTCTCGTAATCTTTCTCTCCCTTGATCTTGCTGGATGGATTCAGCATGATGTACTTGTTCTGGCTGAGTACATTCTCAGTCCACGACACCAGCCAGGTCACAGTGTTGTCGTGGCGGACTTCCTTCCATTTACGGCCCGGGGGAGGCTTCGGAATCTCCGAGTCCCTGTCATCACGCACACGTCATACAACTATAACTCGTGTGGGTGAAACGAAAGGATGGAGAGAGGAGAGAGAGAGACAGTGAGAGAGAGACAGAGAGAGAGAGAGAGAGAGAGAGAGAGAGAGGAGAAACATGGATGGAAAACAGAAAACACACTTGGAGCAGTTGATGATGACATCTTCAGGCCGGACACGCTTCTTCAACCTTCCCATCTTCGGGTGACCGCCGCGACCGCGGAACAGTCCTTTAAGAACATTCTGCAGTGTGCCATTCGATAATGAAGCCAAAGAAGGAAAGAGGGAAAGGGTAACACAGAAAGATTTTAAAAAAAGAAAAAAGAAAGAAAGAAAGAAAAGGGAGAGAGATAGATAAAGAAAGAGGAGAGAGAAAAAAGACCTGGCGGTTCTATCCGGAAGTTGCCGATCTTCTGCTTGTGGCCGTCAATGAATGCGAAACCGTAGGTCTTCTGCTCGGCCTCCTTCTCCTCCTTGATCTTGTTTTTTTCTTCTTTCGTCATGGCCTTCCTCTTTTCAGTCTGCTCCACGTAGTATGCAGCGATTGCACGGAAATCACACTTCTTCAGATCGACTATCAGGTTGCGCTCGTCCGGAGTCATCATCTAATAAGGACTAACCTTACTTTCCATTTTATCGATTAGTAATCATTGACAAAGAAGTTAAAATATTCTTCAAATAACAATATTTGAAGTACCCCGTCTCTTCGATAGACAAGAATCTGTAGAATGAAGAACTGAAGGACCTTTCTCCAGTCGTGCATGAAGTTCTTGTTGAAGGCGTCTTTCGTAGTGTACTCGTGTTCAATCATCCTAGCATAGAACCCAGCCACTTCCTCTGCTTCCTCGGACAGACGAACAACCTTGCCGTCATATTTGAATTGCACGGACTGAGGAAGAGGTTCGTATGCCGGTGCGAAGACTGGGCCCTATAATATAACAACAATGATCCACAGAAAAAAAGATTGGCTCAGAACGCATTGCGAGAACTCATGGCACAATAATGAAAATGAAAATGTCCTGTATTCCTCAAAACTTCTGGGACTGAATGAACCTTGTGAGATAAACTGTTCCACTTGACTCCAGCAGGCTTCTTCTCTTCCTTCCACCATTCCCACACATCTTCCTCTTCTTCCTCCTTCTTCTTTCTCTTCACTGGAGATGTACTTGTCTCCTTCTTTACTTCCTTTTTTGGAGCTTTACTCTTCGATGATTTGTCCTTCTTTTTCTGCAAAAATTTGAAAAATGAAAAGGCGACAAAAGGAAAAAAGGTTGAAAAAAAAATAGAACCGAGTTGCTAACCGCGGGTTTGTAATCGTCTTCGCTCTCGCTTTCAGCTTTGAACTTCCTTTTCTTCTCAGCCGAGGAAGATCCGTTCTTTTTGTCACCTTCTAACGATTTCAGCCTTTGTGACCAGGGAATGTCATCTTCATCAGAGAATTCCTCATCTTTCTCCTTCTTCTGCAAATGTACTTTCTCTGATAAAACGATATAATTAGTAGCTTAGTCATTAATGACAAAAAAAAATCATGAGAGCACAACTACAAGTTCAGTGCACCTTTTGCTTGCCATTGTCTTTTTGAACTCGCTGAGACCAGGGGATGTCGTCTTCATCAGATTCTTCCTCTTTGATCTTAAAACAAATAAACTGTTCAGTACCAATTTCCAGCTCTGATTTCTAACTCTGATTGGCCCACCTCCTTCCTGGGAGCCACTGCTACCTTCTCCGTCCTTGCCTTCTTCGGAGGTGACACCGAAGAGGCGAGGGCAGCATCGAACGAGCCTTGCGCTGGCTAAATCATTAGGAAACTCAACAATCAAAATGGCTTGAATTCAGTGAACGTACACCACTTTTCGCCGTCTCCGAATGCGGGTGTCCGTGAAAGCTGAAAGAATAACCTTTAATTAAAGTTCAGAAGTACTAGAATTGGGAGGAGAAACTATTTGTGCATGGGAGAATGTAGAGAAATTTAGATGAGATATCTGGAGACAGGTAGAGAGATAGACAAAGATAGAGAGAGTGAGAGAAGAAATAACACGAGAAGAGAGAGCGAGAGAGAGAGAAAAGAGGGAGAGAAAAGAAAGAGAGAAAAAAGAGACAGAAAAATGTACTCCTACAAATGGGGAGAGAGAGCAAGAGAGAAAAAGAGAGATAAAAGTGCAGTCCTACCGTTCTCCGTTGGAGTATTCGGTGTTAGAGTGTTGGAGAAGACGCGCTGCAGCAACTTCGGCCATGAGAGTGGTGCCCAGGAAGCACCGGCCGAGTGCTGGAAACGAGTGAATAAGATCACAATGAGAGTGGAAGAGTGGAGAAGCGAAGTTCTCTCGAGGAAGGACCGCGCTGCGGCTAAGTCCGGGTGTAGACCGGGACTTGTGAGAAAAAGGAGCACTGCCACCTATGACAGAATCAAAGTCCAGAAGCCACGCCCACCCAAGATATGGTTATACAGTATAATCCCTTTTCGAACATTTAATACGAGAAATACATTTTACGATCTCACTGTATATATAAATTTCAAGCCAAAAACGTAAAAAATTTGCGCGGAATTCAAAAATGACCTTTTGAACAAACGACAGACAGCCAGAGTGTTGTCGGTGAATGAAAGTAATTGTAGCAACCGCATCACGTCTGAGGAGTTGAAATGGATCGGGCGTCGCGTTCGACGTGGTTACCACTCTATTAGTAAATGTTAACCATGGTAGCATAAAATTTATGCATTTTAAAATTGCTGTTTCTGCACACACCACGGGTGTTCAGCTCATGCATTTTTCCGGACGCACTCGCTATACAAAGATGGCACCGGTTGACAGCTTACTCTCACTGTCTGCACCCGACCAAGTGGCAGAGATGTAGAGAGTTGGATTTAAGTCGCGCTCAAACTGGCAACTTGCCAGGGCGAGATGTGTTAGAAGTGTCAAAACACGCAAGAAAAAACACGCATGAACACGCATGAAACGTGGTCAAACGCAAGACGGTTGATTTTTGTAGTGCGCCTTCCATCCGACGTTTCGCATTTTGAAAAGGGGACCACACCTGCGCGCCGTGTTCTAACATCCCGTGCACACTAAGGAAGAATGTTTACAGTGCTTGCGAGCTGAGGTCGGCGCATTCCAAATACGGGTGAACAAATGAGGCTCATCCAATAAGATTAATGGTTTGCAGTTTTGCTTTTAATGTTTAGCGCTCCCTAATTTTTAGTTTTAAGATTCTTCATTTAAGGCAATTCTCGGTTTTCACGTTGTTATCTCCTTGATAGCGCTTACGGTGCTATCAAAGTTTGGATCTCGTTCATCTTTTTTTAATCTTCTACTAATCAGGGGGTTGGAACTTTACGTTGTTTATTTACTTGTACGCCTGCATTTGCAAGTGATGTGGTGAAATACGAGTTTTCAGCCTTCGGCGATACAAAGCCCCTTCCAATGAGGAGTTGCGGGCATTGCTTCCGTCGCAGAAAGCTGGAGGAGGAAAACAAGCAAGGAAGAGAAGGCTGCAGCGAGAGGAGGAGGAGCGAGAAGGGTTTAACGTCCCGCGAGGTCTCCCAATTCAACTACACGCAGATGAGGTCTTTTTTTTTAAATTACGGTCACTATTCCTTCCTAGACGTTTCGATGATTAGTTTGCATATTTGTAGGTTCGACTAAACGAGTTGGAGCGCTTTCCTTTGTACGACAACATCCACTGGCTGTGCGTGTTCGTCCCCGTCTCACTCGCAGTCTTCTTCATCTGCGAATTCTACCGCTGGCTGAACAGCTCCTCACCAGACACAAATGTTTCTGTGATCTGGCTCATTGTTGGCATTGGCTGCTGCCTTCAGGTTCGTCCGCTTTTTTTTGTTCAGGTTTCGGAATGTTCTTTCGATAACAGATATTGGCAAGGCTGACAGCGATGATCCTGGGCGGAGAAGATGAAAAGGGCCTCCTTCTCTCCATGACAGTTCTCTCTTTCTTCGCCCTCTTTGTTCTCACTGTCTTCATTGATCGACTTTTTGACATTTCTCTCCTGGATGGTTTGATCGTTTGCATTTTATATTTTGAAGTCTCTCATTTTACATGTTATCTGCTTTATTCTTTTTTTATTTATTTTGTAGCGTACGAAGAGATGACGAAGAATGCGGCGAAAATCGTGCAAGAGGAAGTGATTGTGAAATGGAATTCTCCCCTTCTACTGTACATTTCACTTGTTCTGCTCTTCTCCATGATTTCGGCGTGCCTGATTTTCCCTTCCTTTCGATACGCAACGATGTATACGAAGGCTCTCCTCGTTGCAGATCCATTCACCAGGTTGCTTTTCTGCTGAGACTTCTGAATGCACGCGATGACTGGGAATGTTTTTTGTTCAGATTACTTCTGCACATCACTTTCCTGTTGCCTGCAGTCATAATAGCATTGTTTTCTTTGCCAATGAAACCATTCCTTACGGAAGGGAGGAGAAAAGTGCTGACTCCTTCCCAGCTGGAAAGCCTTCGCATCTACCTGACCCTTCTCTGGTGCATTCTCCGTGTTTCCATTCGCCGGCCTCTTCTCCAGGTTCCTTTTCTATTTTCTTATTCATTCATCCCTGTCTTTGATTGCAGGCCCACTTGGATCTGGCCTATGACAAAGTGCGTTTACTCCAGCGGCAGACAGGTCGCATCAAGAACACTGAGCTGCAGTCCCTGATCTTCCGCTATTACTCGTACTCCTGTGCCGTACTTGGCCAGTTCCTCTCCCCCACCATCCTCGTTCTCTTCCTTGCCCTCCTCCTCAAGTCAACTGCCGACATCTCTTGGACTGGCGAGCCCCTCGCCCGCCAGTCTCCCTCCTTCTCTGATTCTCTCGTTGCTATTTTCACTCCTGCCATCTGCCGTGCTGTTGTGTCTTTCAGTCTTCTCTCGACTCTCTCAATTGTCTTCTCGCTTTCACTCGTCGGAGTTGTTTACATGTACTACTTCTCAAACGAATAACAGGCGACTAATGATGCCTTCAGCCAGGTTCTATTCCCAAAGAATGCCTTAAGTAGCTTATGTTGTTAGGTTGTTATGCTTAGGAAGTGATAAAGATGGTGAAGACTACTCCGACGGCACGTATCAATGGTTGATATCCTAAACAAGACTACCAGGGAGTGGAGGTGACTGCATTTGTGAGGGAGTGTTGAAGGGATGGCGGAATGCTTGATGTATGGAGTGGATCTGGAATCACGTTGCCTGGCAGATGTCCCAGCTGCGGAGGACAATGTGACGTTCCTGAATGGTACTCAGAACATCAATATGGACAACCAGGTTGGGAGGAGGGGGGGGGGGAGTTATCTTCTCTCTTGCACAATTGGCAGATCTGCCGGGTTGAATTGGATGGCTCGCGGATTGTCGCCCACAGCTTCACTCATTCCCATGGAGAGGTCCGCGCTCTCTCCAGCGACCCCGCCCTCTCTTCTCGCTTCATCACTGCCGCTTCTAATTGTACCTCCTTGTCTTTTTCAAGAGTGAAATTTGAGTTAGAAAAAAAAACAGTTTTGCTGACAGTCAGGACAGTCACTCCTCACCACACCCTCAATTTATTCGAAATGGCACATGAAGGCGATCTTCTACAAGAAGTTCACTCTAAGGAAACGGATATCGATTGCAGTGGGTTGGTCACAGATTTTTCCTCACTTTTCTTTTCTTACTTTTTTTTTAACTTTTCGTTTTTAGAAATTGTTCTTTCCATTTTTGAGTCTGGACTGGGAGAGCAGATCGAATCGAGTAGCATCGTTGCGTGGCAATGAAGTTGTCGTCCTCGATATGGAGAAGCCCTTTGAGGTGAGCAGAGATGAGATTGAAGAGATAAGAGGAGTATTCAGACGACGTGGAGGAGGAGAGTGGAGGGGGCAGCGGCCGCCCCCGTCTGGAGTCCACACAATCAGGCAAACATACTGGGATTGCCCGTCGATAGAGATCTTATCGCTTTTGACGTCCGAACTAATGAGTACGGTTCAAAACGTTTGAGGGAGTGGGCAAGTAGACAAGAAAGAAGAGAAAATGAGACAGACAGAGAGGGAGAGAGAGAGAGAGAGAGAGAGAGAGAGAGAGAGAGAGAAAGGGAGAGAGAGAAGGAGAGCAAGCTCCCACTCGGTCGTTTCAGAAGTGTCTTCCGAATAGCGGACGCGCACTCCCTCCGAACGACCTTCCTCGACTTCAACCCGAACAGCCAGTTTCGTATTGCGAGTTGCGGAAGAGACGGAGCCATCCGCATCTGGGACTGGAGGAAGGCCAACTCTCCACTCTTCTCACTTCGCCCTCACGCCCACTGGGCATGGCAGGTGCTCCTCTCTCTTTCTCTCTCTCTTTCTTCTCTCTCTCAGGTGCACTTCCACCCCGTGCACGACCAGCTCCTCCTCTCTCTCTCTCTCTCTCTCTTTCTTCTCTCTCTCAGGTGCACTTCCACCCCGTGCACGACCAGCTCCTCCTCTCTCTCTCTCTCTCTCTCTTCTCTTCTCTCTCTCAGGTGCGCTTCCACCCCGTGCACGACCAGCTCCTCCTCTCTCTCTCTCTCTCTCTCTCTTTCTTTCTTCTCTCTCTCAGGTGCACTTCCACCCCGTGCACGACCAGCTCCTCCTCTCTGCTGGAAGTGATGCCTGCCTCGTGCTGAGCTCTGCCTACTCGGTATCCTCCGAAGCCGAGGTCGGGCAAGAAGAGGAGGAAGAGGAAGAGCGGGATGGAATGAGTGCAGCGTCCCTCGGGGACTCCGAGCTGGAGAGGATTGAAGAGCACGAAGAAAGTGTGTATGCCTGTGTCTGGAGCAGTGCGGATCCATGGGCATTCGCTTCGCTTTCCTTCGATGGAAGAATCCTCATTTCTCATGTCAATCGTGATCATAAGTATGCTCTCATGAGACTATGACATTTCTTTTGATATGTACATAACTCTTTGCTATTTTAAATTTGCATATTTTAATAGAGAGGGATATAGATCGTAGCAAGCAAATATATAATCCAAGCTCTGGCAAGCACTTTTACATACACTTTGTACAAGCGAGAGGGAAGAGAGCGAGGAATGCTGTCATTTATGGAGAGAAGTAGTGAACTGGTCATAGGCAGTCTGGAGGTCGAAGAGGGCCTGCCGGGCCTCTTCGTCTGACAATTCATGGCCGAGGCTGGCATCTCGCGTAGCTTGTCGTACCTTAATCTGCTTGTATATCAATGTGAAATATGTGGGCGATACTTCAGAAGCACAAAAGAACATGTTCTGGTAACCGCATAGAAATGCGTGACAAGAGCAGAAGAAGAGTAAAACGTACCACTTCTTGACTTTCAGCTTGCCATCGAAATCATCAGGTAGTGAGCCCATGGAGTTGATTGCATTGTACAGATCGTTGAGCTCGGGGAAAAGGTCGTCGACTGCCCGTCGATCCAGGCGGAGATTGTCAAGGGCAGTGATGAATCTCTTGACGATGTTGGCAATGTTCTTGAGGATGTTTCCCCGGTCGTCCTTCGCTTCAATGGGAACGCCGTCCCTGATTCTCTCGAGGGCGGCGGGGCAATACAATCTGTACTTCTCGGCGAAGGATTGCACGTCCGTCCCCCTCACAACTCGCATTGCTACCTAATGTTATCTTGTTATTATCACCAGCATACTGGAATCAGCAAATAAATTAAATAGTCCCAACAAAGCTCAGCAAATAATGCTAGTATACTACAACAGTTTCAAAATAATGTCAAAACTTAGGAATCTTTATTAAAACATGACGTCCCAACCTTGTATTGGTCGAGAAGTTTGAAGCACTCAGACTTGTACTGTTCGTGAGAAACGTGGTCACGAGAGAACATCTTCTCGAGGCTCTCGAGTGCGTGAAGGACAGCGAAGAGGTCGCCTAGATTCTCCATCTGCTCTCGTTCTGCATTATTCTCGTACAACCGAACTTCTTGATGAACGTTCATTCCACCTCCCTCAAGCAGGCATGGTTAATCGTTCAAATAAATCAACATAATGAATAATCAATTGTACGCGAATGGTACAAGTATTTCAGCCACGGGAATGAATCAACAGCGTGTGATCGCGCACCGTTTAAGCAGCGATGCTCCATCGAACGGCTACCGTACTCATACGAAGCGGGCGCGTTGCATAAACGGGGCTGAACAGCTTTCCATTTTGTTCTCAACACAATTCACTCCTCATTCACAAAGCAACATTTCATGCGCTTGTTTTATGACAAACTGACTCGTTCGGTTTAAACAATTATATTATCTAGTTGCAAATAATACGGAATTGCGAATATCCTGCTTGCTATGTTTTGTAACTATAGTTTCTTGCATATTGTGCGCTCCTTGTACATTAAATTGGCAGCACCTCGATTAATTGGGATTACACCATTGGGTGTATCTTGTCCATAGTGTTTTCCCCTAAAATATAGCGGTGCTTCCTCTTTTTCTTTACACGCTCTCCCTTTTTCCAGAAGTGGTATGCTGACTCGCCAGGCCAGCATCCTCTGTCGCGGTCTGCAGACTGTGAATCTCCAGAGGCAAGCCTCCACTGAGATCCGCCGAGTCACTCTCATCCCTGGTGATGGAATCGGCCCTGAGATCTCGGCTGCAGTTCAGAAGATCTTCGAGGCTGCCAACGTCCCCATCGAGTGGGATCCCGTGGATGTCACTCCTGTCAAGGGCCGCGACGGCAAGTTCCGCATCCCCAACAAGTTAGACATCTGCGGAATATTTTTTGTTCTTTTTTGGCCTTTGTTAATTTTCACTCCTCGCCTTTTGGAAATTCTTCCTTTGTTTCCTCGTGAAAGATGCAGCGGTGAACAAAGATTCTGTAGATATGGGACTCCTTGAGGTGTATCGACCTGATGCACCAGAACAAGGTAGGGCTGAAGGGTCCCCTGGAGACTCCGATCGGCAAGGGACATCGATCCCTTAACCTCGCCGTCCGCAAAGAATTCGATCTCTTCGCGAACGTCAGGCCTTGCCGATCTCTCGCCGGCCACAAAACACTTTATGACGATGTGGATGTGGTGACCATCCGAGAGAACACCGAGGGAGAGTACTCGGGAATCGAACACGAGGTGAGGAGAGAGAGGAGAAAGTGAAACAGCCGTGTCTAATTTGGCATTAATCTATGTTTTGCACGGTCAGGCACTCATTGAATACTAATGATATGGATAAAGAGAAGTTAGAAGTGTTGCCTACTGCGTATTTTATTGTAATGTTGTAGGTATCAAAGGGAGTGGTGCAGTCGATCAAATTGATCACAGAGAAAGCCTCTCGCCAAGTCGCCCATTTCGCCTTTGAATACGCCAAGGCAAACAACCGGAAGATGGTAACAGCCGTGCACAAGGCAAACATCATGCGGATGTCCGATGGACTCTTCCTGAAGATGTGCCGCGAGGAGGCCATCAAGTTCCCCGAAATCAAGTTCAAGGAGGCGTACCTGGACACGGTGTGTCTGAACATGGTGCAAGACCCCTCTCAGTACGACGTGCTCGTGATGCCCAACCTGTACGGAGACATCCTCTCTGATCTCTGCGCGGGTCTGATCGGAGGACTGGGAGTCACTCCATCCGGCAACATCGGGCAGGACGCAGCCGTCTTCGAGTCGGTGCACGGCACGGCCCCCGACATCGCGGGGCAGGACAAGGCCAACCCCACCGCCCTCCTCCTGTCCGCCGTCATGATGCTGCGCTACATGGGACTGAATGAACACGCTGCCAAGGTTCCTTTCCCTCTTCATTCTTCATTCCCAACAGATGTGATTGCAGATCGAAGCTGCTTGCTTCCACTCGATCGAAGAAGGGAAAGC
The DNA here is from genome assembly GCA_945643635.1 of Allodiplogaster sudhausi. Classification (NCBI taxonomy): domain Eukaryota; kingdom Metazoa; phylum Nematoda; class Chromadorea; order Rhabditida; family Diplogasteridae; genus Allodiplogaster; species Allodiplogaster sudhausi. The sequence continues at coordinate 7,712 of CALZFC010000163.1, read as the reverse complement.
GAAGACGGGAGACCTGGGAGGCTCTGCCACTTGCTCTTCCTTCACTGCCGACATCTGCGCCCGCATTCGTAACTCGTAGCTCTTCTTCCTTTCTAGTGCTTCTCTGCCCGGTTTCTCTTCCATGTCTTCCTTGTTCCATTCTAACTCTTCTCTGAGTTGGTAGCTGTTTGTTATCTTCGCTTTACTTGTGCTTCTCCCAGCAGAGCTGCACTTCCCTCGGCGGTGCTTCGCTCTTCTCAACTTTCTCCGCATGCAATCTTTGTATTAGATATGGCATTAGATGTTGGTTGTTTTGCGGATTCCGACTGCAGATTGGACTGATGAGATTAGTTTCCCGGAGGCACGAAGTACGTAGGTAGAATTTATGGAGTACTTAATAAAAGGATGGTGCCAAGCGATTTACGATATATCAAATGACCCGTCAGCAGAAAGCACGTTGCACACAATTAAACAAGATGAGAGTACAGAAAGAAGAAGCGGTCTTTCAGTCGAAGCATTTACTGATGAAGGAGTGGATCTTGTGGAAAACATGCGGGCGACTCCCTTCGATGTTGTGTTGCTCATTCGGGTATACCTGCAATGCTTACAATTTCTCTCTCTCTCTCTCTCCCTCTCTCTCTCAATCCTCTCTCGCCCTCCCCCTCTCTCCCCCTCTCACTCTTTTCCCTTTCTCTCTCTCTCTCTCTCTCTCTCTCTGTCCCCTCTCTCCCCCCTCCCCTCCCCCTCGCTCCTCTCCCCCTCTCTCCCCCCTCCTCTCTCCCCTCCCCCTCTCCCCCTCTCTCTCTCTTTCTCTCTCCCTCCGTGTCTCCCCCCCTCTCCATCTCTCCCTCCTCCCCTCTCTCTCTCTCTCTCTCTCTCCCTCTCTCTCTCCCTCTCTCTCTCACTCCCCCTCTCTCCCTCTCTCTCCCCTCCCCCTCTCCCACCCCTCTCTTTTCTCTCTTCCTCCCTCCCTCTCCCCCCTCTCCCTCCCTCTCCCTCTCTCCCCTCCCCCTCTCTCTCCATCTCCCACCCCCTCTCCCTTTCTTTCTCCCTCTCTCCCTCTCTCATCATCTCTCCCCTACCCCTTTGTCTCCCTCTCTCCCCTCTCCACCCCCCCCTCTCCCTCTCTTTTCTCTCTCCCTCCCTCTCCCCCCCTCTCCCTGTCTCTCCCCTCCCCCTCTCCCTCTCTCTCTCCCTCTCTCCCCACCTCTCCCCCTTTCTCCCCTCCCTCTCTCTCTCCCCTCTCTCTCTCCCTCTCTCTCAGTGCCATTCTGCTATACATACATTTCCCCCTCCTGACCATGAGATCAAAGTCTATCATCTGCCTCTGCAGTTCTTGGATGAGAACGGCGCTGTTTTGGAAGTGAACGTTATCTGAAGAGGAAGTCTCTACTTGACCGTGCTGCTCAGCTTGGTCCTTACCATCTCTGAGTCCGTGGATGAGAAGGAGTCTCGTCTCATTGAATGGCTGTACATTCCGAGTGAGATCATGGCGCGAGTAGGCAGAGAGAGGCGCATCGCTCATGTACCTCAAGGCAATTCACTCGCATTCACCCCAAGTGTGGCTGGAAACCTCTCAGTGTAGGCCGCGTCATAGAATAGGAAGTTGCTGACTGGAGCAACGACAAACCGCGCAGCGAATCAGCCTCGGGGGTGCCTTCTCAACCAAATTAGCCGCGAGGAATCCACCGTACGACCAGCCCAGCACGGTCACTCGGCTCCGCTCCAGCAGCGAATCGCGAGTCAGGAGTTGGCTGCCATGGGAGGAGGCCAGTCACCATTACTGCTTACTCAATGGCCACCAACTCGAGTGCCGAGATGTGGTCGTCGACTTCTAGTGTGCCGAGTGCACCATAAATGGCCGACCGATATTTCCACCCCCTGCCCCCCGAGCCACGTACGTCCATCAATGCAAGAGCGTACTTCGAGGACAAGACCTCGTTGTGCAGCCCAGCCACTCTCTCTGTCGCCATCTGGGAACCCGGCCCACCGTAACTGCAAGGTAAGACTCCCGAGTGGAAAAGAAGAGGGAAGAGAAAACAAACACAAGGAGAAGCAATGGAATCAGATCCGTCCGATCGTGTGGCAAGTATAATTTTATGATTGCTTCTGTAAATATTAAGGTAATGCATGTACGCCCATGTAGATGTATGTACATACATACATATATACATACATACATACGTACATACATACATACATACATACGTACATACATACATACATACATACATACGTACATACATACATACATACATACATACATACATACATATGTATGTACATATGTACATACATACATATGTAAATATGTACAGAGTAAGCATCAATCTATGGAAACAACTTGGATAATTCTTTTCATAGGCTGGAAAAGTGAAAATTGGAAAGTGAATATGAAAACCAAATGAGGAGGAAAGTGAAATCGTCTCGTAAATAACTGTGAAGGAAGCTTCAGCGAAGTTAGCTTCTTTGCTCTCATCAGAACTGTAAAGAAGACGAAATTTGGGATACCTCATTTTACCGCTCAATTAAAAAATGATACTGATAGATGTGGTGATAAGTGATCTTGAAGTTGCATGACGAAGCTGAACGGATATTCTGGACCTGAAGATTTCCCATTACTCTGCCACATTGAAGTAAATGAATAGTGAAAGAAGACAACTCTTCACCATTGCAGGAAACAAAGAGAGAAGCAGCATCTGGGGAAAGCAGAGCAGAAGACTGAAAAGTGCAGTTGGCCAGAAGACAGGAAACGCATCTCGCGTTGTCGGTCCCCGGAGTCCAGGTCAAGTGAACTCGGGAAGAGAAGACATGGCTATTTCGAGGGAGCGGCGCACGTGCTAAGTAGTAACTGCATTGGTAACAGTTCATTCTGTCAATTTGTCTGCATTGGAAAGAAATGTGGCCAAAAGAAGATTGAAAACGAACACTGTCTCCTTCTTCTTGTCATATCCAACTATGGAAGTGACATCAAATTCTCCTCCGCTAACAAAGCTTAGCTTCGTTTCAGAGAATCGAAACGATTTCTAAAATAAAAATAATATATAATCATAATTAGTCACTTTGGAAAAATATATCAATTTAATGTTTAATAAAATCAAATCGTCAGCCGACTTACAGAAATGGAAATCTGGGCAACTTGTTGAAATGAGTTCGCATGAGGAAGAATGATGAATAGAGATGAGTTTGAGAAAGCAAGAGAAGAGTAACTCAAGGAATCTGCCCACTCCCAGCGCTTGTACTTGTACTCGAAGATCTTAAGGAATCAAAAGTTGATGAGGGAACGGTGGATAAGCAAAGGACAGAGAGATACAATGAATCAGAGAGTGTGAGAGTGAAGGAGAGAGAGAGAGAGAGAGAGAGAGAGAGAGAGAGAGAGAAGGGGGGAAGAAGAGAGAGGGAGAGAAAGTGAGAGCAGGAGAAAGAGGGAGGGAGAAGAGAGAGAGAGAGAGAGAGAGAGGAAGAAGAGAGAGGGAGAGAAAGTGAGAGCAGGAGAAAGAGGGAGGGAGAAGAGAGAGAGAGAGGGGGAAGAAGAGAGAGGGAGAGAAAGTGAGAGCAGGAGAAAGAGGGAGGGAGAAGAGAGAGAGAGAGAAGAAGAGAGAGAAAGAGAGAGAGAGAGAGAGGGGAAGAAGAGAGAGGGAGAGAAAGTGAGAGCAGGAGAAAGAGGGAGGGAGAAGAGAGAGAGAGAGGGGGAGAAAGTGAGAGCAGGAGAAAGAGGGAGGGAGAAGAGAGAGAGAGAGGGGGAGAGAGAGAGAGAGAGATAGAGAGAGAGAGGAAGAAGAGAGAGAGAGAGAAAGTGAGAGCAGGAGAAAGAGGGAGGGATAAGAGAGAGAGAGAGGGGGGGGAAGAAGAGAGAGGGAGAGAAAGTGAGAGCAGGAGAAAGAGGGAGGGAGAAGAGAGAGAGAGAGAGAGGGAGAGAGAGAAAGAGAGAGAGAGAGGGGAAGAAGAGAGAGGGAGAGAAAGTGAGAGCAGGAGAAAGAGGGAGGGAGAAGAGAGAGAGAGAGGGGGAGAAAGTGAGAGCAGGAGAAAGAGGGAGGGAGAAGAGAGAGAGAGAGGGAGAGAATGAAAGAGATTAGAAACGAAGAATACCAATGTACATGTGGCAGATTGGAATCTGCATGCAGTGATGGAAGTGACATTCTGCCATCTATTCGCCCAAGTTGCCACGAGCACTTCTTCCTCGAAAAGGACCACCCAAGACACTGCCAGCAGGTAATGAAACGATCTGAACATTCAGCATCTTCATGCAGGGAGAGGGCGGAAAGGAAAAAGCCGTGTCTGACGTGCTGTCTCTGAGTTGGACATCTAGCGATATTAGCTGCCGACTTGTCGTCTCCCACAGCGAAAGACAGTATGAGGGCAGTCTCTTCTCTCCTACCTCAATCACACACTTCAAGTCTCAACACCTCAAAACAGCAATGGAAGAGAGAAGACAGGTTGAGAGAGAGAGAGAGAGAGAGAGATCTCGAGGAAACCTTGGGATAAGCTAGTGCTTTAACTGTGTCGTATGCCTGCCCTTGTGATAAGTAGTGATGGCTACAGTGTTCAGAGAGTTGTCAGCCCGAGAGGCGAAGGCAAGCTTCGACTGCGAGGGAGAGAACCAAACTGCCTGAAGTCTTGAGAATGAAGCAGCCTTGAGAAAGAAGAGAGGAACCTCTTTGGTATGGAAGATCTCTTCATTAGTCATCCAGTCAAAGATCGCGTGGGAGGACCATCTTTCTAGCTGACTCGGATTGCCTTTTCTCCAGGAAAGGAGCAGAAGAAGAGATGAGAGGAGAAGACGAAGACAAATGCATGCGAGGAGGGTGCCCAGGCGAAGAGAGTCAACGGGGAACTCTCCGCTCCCGCTCCCACTTCCCATGTACTCCTGAAATATTTTTATCACATAGAAATTAGAAAAATTAATAAAATTCCATAAACAGGAAAACAATATCAAAAATTTCGAAACCAAACCCATTACGAGAAATAATTTGAACAGTGAAGACGACATTGTCTGGATCGCTAGCCTTCTGTAAGGGATTGATGTAAAAGTCGTAAGTAGAGTAGGTATTGGTTATGTTTAAAAAAAAAGAAGAGATTAAAATGGAAGACGTCTTCTGGATATCGCAGAAGAGCGGAGAAGTTCGCGTCGAAGGAAACTTTCGTTCTGACAGGCCCACCGAACAGAAAAGATAAGGGATCCACGGGAGAATCCAGAACTCGCTCAGTCTCTCCTGGGTCAAGGAGGGACCGGGTATCTGGATATCTATGTCCCTTACCAGAATTGAGATGTAGAAAAGAAGTAGCTCCGCCTCTGACTGTGTAGATAAGAGTGGAGTTGTTTCTCCACCACGCACTTTCGATCGCTTCCACTATTCGCTTTCTCTCTGTCTGCCACTCTCCAATCACTTCAAAGTCACTCGAAGCTGCAATCTTTTCAGTAAAAATATCTTTAATTGTGATTTCTTCATTCTTACAAACGTATCCACAAAAATATGAAAGATTAACGTGGAGCAAGATAAAAATGGCCGAGATGATGAGAGCACAAATGAAGGAAATGGCAGCAATCGCAGTGCAGCGACCCTTCCAGTCACGGCCAGCGTTCCCTTCCTCAGACAACTCATTCAGAAAGAAGAGGAAAGAAAGAAGAAGGACGAGACCTCGTCGAAGGGGACGATCGAGTCATCTTGCATTGTACAGTCACTTCCTCATCTTCTGCAAGGAAGGGGGAGACAGTTGCAAGGTTTTAAGAGAGAAAGAGAGACTCAGAGTTGTTAGATGCAAATATCAATCAACCTTTTAAAAGCTCCAACATATGTATGCGTGAAGGGGAGAGTAACATTTGAATGGATGACCACTACCCGATCTCTCACACTCCACAAACAGTAGTGTCTTTTTCGGATTAAAAGGTGAATAGAAGTGGAAAAGCTAAGAGAATGGCGCGAAGAGAGGTGATGAGGGCAGCTGTTTCCTTCTTTCTTATTCTTCCTTCTTCCTCCTTCCTCTCCTCCGCCTTCCTCTTTCAAGATTCCTTTAAACTTCTCTCGCCATCCAATTCATTCAGTTTGCACTTCTCTGGCTTAATCTTGCTTTTCCTTCTTTCGTATTTTCCCCGATCCTACGGCCTTATTCGTTGACTGCGTGCATCTGTATTTCTCTTCTGTCATTGCTTTCTTCGTCTCTTCTCTCTTCTTTTGCTTTGTTTAATTACCTTTACTTTGTTTTTTGGCTCTTATTTCAGATAAATTTATCGAGAACGAGCGTTATTGAAAGTAGAAACAAAACCCGTCATATTGGCGTTTTCTTTGCGTTCGTTTGAATGCACACGAGGAATCCAGGAGGAATCAAGCGAACGAAATGATAATTCGCTTTCTGATGCTTCTTCAGTGTCATGAGCAAGAGATCAGTTGTGATAAGATAAAGCTTAGCTAAATAGTAGAGATCATATAGGATTTGACTCGGAAAGTTGCTAAAGGATTGTACATTTGGAGGGGACATATTTGACACGAGTGCGAAGAGAAGAGAAGCAGAGAAATAGAGAAGAGAAGGGAGAAGGAGCAGCCTCAGGCAGTTCAGTCACACATAACGGGGGAAGCAGATCCAACTCATCAGAGCCAAACGAGTCCGCTTCATCACAGTCCAGGTCGTAGATGGACGAAGACGTGAGAGGAGCGCCTACCTGCCTCTCTCTGCTCTCTCGCTTCTCTCTGCTCTCTCGCTTCTCTCCGCTCTCTCGCTTTTCTCTGCTCTCTCGCTCCTTCCGTTCTTTCTGCTTTTCTTTCTCTTCTTCGTTGTCGCTATCGAGAGGACACTCGATGAAGCGGCATTTCTCGCCATCAGAAGGGCGGGAGGAACATCCAGGATCAGCTGAAGAGGACAGAACTGGGTTGAACTCTCAGGGAGAAGAGTTGTAGAGAAGGGAGAGAGTAGAGAGAGAGAAAGAGAGAGGGAGAGAGAACGGGAAGAGAGAGAGAGAGATAGAGAGGAGAGGAGAAAGAAAGAGAGAAGAGGGCGAGGGAGACGAACCGTCTTCATCGAGGGAGAAGATGTTGGCTTCCTCGGGCAGCAGTCGTGAGAGTGCCACTCCCCTGGTATACTTCTCACTCTTTTCGTCTCCCGCCCCGTTCATCTCCTTCATCATTCTCCAGTCCAATTTTGCTTCCCTTCTTTTCTCGTTGCCTTCTTCTCTTGAAATACGGCCAAATGCCTTGGAAGACTCGAACCTCTCAGAGCGGCCAGGCAATAAACAACAAACATATTGGAATATTTTATTTCATGTGTAGCAAAACAAAAACGGTATAAATCTAAATGAGAGTAAGAAAAAGAGATGAAAGATGTTGTCGGAGACTCTTCTATGGGGGCATCTTGAACAATTTCTGGAGCGGCTGCCATCCCTTAAAGTATTCCTCGTCCCACGTTTTCATTCTGAGCCCATTCAGTGACCGAGAGACTCAGTGAAGACTCGAACATGAAAGCCTGCAACAGCCGTGTTTGTTTACATCTGCCATTCCTCCCGTCATTTCTCTCTCTCACTCACTCTGCCTCACTCTCTCGTTCTTTTTTTCTCTCGCTTTGTCTTTAGTATCTCACTCTCTATCTATTCTCTCTCTCTCTCTCTCCCTCTCTCTCTCTCTCGTTTTTTCACTCTTGCTCTCTCTATCTCTCTTCTCTCTCTCTCTCTCTCTCTCCTCTTCTCTCTCTCTCTCTCTCTCTTTCTCTCTCTCTCCCTCTCGCTCCCTCTCTCCCCCTCTCTC
>CALZFC010000162.1:117500-137500 GCA_945643635.1 Allodiplogaster sudhausi | reverse complement strand
CTTATTGGCCTTTCAACTCGGCGCTAACGAATGTTGCTTTCTTACAGTAGAGCAGAAAATATAGATTAACTCGTTAAATAAGTATGCAAAACAAATATTGGAAAATATATCTACGTAATACTGATGATGTTTATATGTACATATTTATTTTATTCTCAAAATACTTTATCAAGTCTCATGCTTGAAAATTTACTGAGCGGTTAATTGAGCCCTCATGGTTAGTTCAACTGACAATGAGCATTCTTTAGGATTCGCGAGACTTTTTTATTTCTCTTTATCTCGTTCTCACTCTCTGCTTTCTGGAAGTTCGTGGTGTAAGCTTTTACTAGAATAGTTAAACGTATTTGCCTACAGAGCAATATGAGGGTTTATATTGCACCCTTTGTACGTATTAAGAAGTGATAAAAGTTATACCGATATGTCACGATGTACATATGCTTTTCAAGTGAATTTGTAGTAGTATGGAGGATAGCCAGCTCTTATTAAGATCTCTCTTTCTCTCTCTGGCGCTCCCTTCCTCTCTTTCTATCTCTCTGTTTCTCTCTTGTAACTCTGTTTCTCTCTCTCTCTATCTCTGATTCACTCTCTCCATCTCTGTTTCTTTCTGTCTCTCTGTCTCTCTGTCTCTATGTCTCTCTGTCTCTCTCTGTCTCTTTTTCTCTCTCTGTTTAACCTCTCTCTCTCTCTCTGTTTCTCTCCCTCTATCTCTCTCTCTCTCTCGCTCTCTCTCTGCTTCTCTCTTGGATTCTACGACATAATGGTGGGCGCTTCAGGGACTTCCCGAAAAGAAATGGAACTTTCTGTTGTAGAGAAAGGCTTCTCCCTCCTCTCTCTTTTCTCTCTTTTTTTCCCGTCTTCCCATTCCCTTTCCCCTTCCCGTCAGCGCCTTCAGCGTCTACATCCCTTCCCCCATTTCCCTCGTTTTACCTTGTGTAGTTCTTGGCATTGCTTTTGGGGTAGAGCATTTTGCACTTTGGCCCTGTCCCCTCTTTGACCTGGTAAGGCGGGGTGTTTTTGGGGTATCAGTTAGTGTTGGGGCGACCCGAGCTGAGGAGCGGCAGGGAGACCGCTCACCCGTTCGTTGGCTAGGAGAGGATCGAGTGCCGAGAGGAAGCGTCCGACGGAGGCGCTGGAGGAGCAAGTCGACGATTATTTGTGAGTGGGGTTCTTACGTTTTGTTATCTATTTATATTACTTGTTATCCTGCTTTCGTTTCTTAAGTAATAAATTTTGTTTATTACTCTCTCGTAGCTTCGTTCTCACATAATAAGGTGTGTTGTAAGTGGGAAGAGGGGCCAGGCAGGGTCGTGAAGTCTGATCGAGTCTCCAGCTTGTCGAGGGCCAGGGACCACCCTTGGCCATACTGTGTATGCCAAAGAATTAAAAGCTTATAACAATACGATTGGTCTTGAAGGGATTGTAAATTAATAAAGTCTGATCCAGTTTTGAAATATTTGAATGCAACGGAAACTTAATGCACTGGTATAGAGATTTCAAGTTGAATATATAAAAAATTTCTATGAATTGCAGAGCATTCACAGTTTACGAATAGGGAAGCCAATCATAAATGTCTGATAAATTGAACATCGGTACAAATGAAGAAGTAAAGATAATGAGTGCTTATACTTTGCTGAAACTGAAAAACCAAAAACAATCCCGGTATGTGTTATAAAAATTTTTTTTTTAAATATTTATATCAAGATTCTGTACATCCGCCATATTTGTCGCGGACGAGGAGCTGGAAATTTACATTCCTTGACACAGCTCACAATCACCTCTCTATCTCGCTATATCACTGTTTCTCGCCCTGTATCTATATCTTTCGCTCTCTGCCTATCTCTCTCTCACTCTCTCTCCATTTCTTTCCATCTACTCATCTCTCTGGGTGCCAAAATTTATTCAACCCCCTCAATCTCATTGAATTCCTACAGCACAAGCGATTAAACAGTTAAATAGTACAAGAGAGATGCGGATTATGAAGTGGGTCGTCTCTCGTCTTCTGCGAACCAGAAAGGGTTTCTTGCGATAGCAATAATATAATTTAATATTTCACGCCGATCACACTATTCCCATTTTCATCACCTTTTCCACGCAATTGAGATTCTCTACCTTTCTCTCTTTTTTTGTTTAGTAATGCAATTTCTCTCTCTCTCCTTTCTTTTCATCTCTCACTCATTTAGACGTTTTTTTTTTTGTTATATTATTTTTTTACTGGAATTGTTAAGAGTGTTTGTCTGCCAGAGCAACATGTGGATTTACGTTTCTCCCTTTGAACATATATGAAAGTGTTAAAAACTTCTCCGATCACTCCGAATGGTATGGGAGAAATAAGTAAAATTCATTGTAGTCTTGGCTTATTTTAGTTAATAAATTATCTATCTCTATCCAGGGTAAGCGATTGTCGCCAGCGTTTCCACAGTTTGCAAAAGAAGAGAAAAGAAGGTTCTTTCGTTTGAGGTGTCGGACAAGAAAAGGAATAAAGAGAGAGCGGATGAGAAGGCGAGTGAAGGAAGAGACGCAGAGAATCAGAAAAGCAACAGTGTTCGGGGTTTTCGCTTTATTTAAAGAAAAAAAAAGAATGAAAAGAAATGTTCACGCGCCGTTTTGCTAATTTTAAAGGGGTAATTTTTTTTAGAAAAAAATTCCGGCGATATGCCTAGGCAATTAAATGCCAATCGATTGCCATCAAATTATTGAAGCGCGTTTAAAAAAACGAGATTAGACAATGCAATAGGCCTTAAAATAGCTTCTATTTTATTTTCGATATTTAAACAAAAATGAATGTGCTAATACTATTGTACTCCCTTGTTATTCCAAGAAAAATGCTTTCGTAAAAGGGGGAAATCCGCCTTTTTTCTAGAAATCCTCTAGGAAATCACACTTTCCTTGGAATTAATTTCATGATGATAATATATCCAGTACGGAGCCCTGTCCGATCACCTCTTTTCCAAGGCCGTCTAATTTATACTTGTCCATTCCAAGAAAACCACTGGGAAGATACGTGAATATGTATTCGGATGGCTCTTTTCTCCAAAGATTCTTATGATGTTGTGAGATATCATATTCTCTTATATAATACGTCGTCCGTGAAGGCGAAAACGGGCGGGAGACGCTTACGTGTCTCGCCTTCTTAATAGGCATTGTTGAGAGAGCAATTTTCTATTAATGTGTGTTATTTTATTAATCAGCATTAAAAGATGATAAAGTTTCCAATCCATCGAAGCGTGCTTGGCCGGCTGGAGATATGTAAGTTCTGTCTAATCTTTGTCGGGCACTTGGACGAAATATCATCGATGACGCCACCTCCATGTGATAGTTCGCCGTGACTTTACATTGACAAATGCAATATGTGGGTTTATGTTGCGCACTTTGTACATATAAAAATAGTTAAAAGCCTCACCGATTTGTTTGGCTGAAAGCGTACCCTTGAGAAATTGTTGATCAACTACAATTAGGAATAAAACAGGCTGTTGTGGACAAATTTGTGAAATAATTTAATATCTGAATTATAGTTTCGGTCCTTGTGTATCTATAGAAAAGGAGCAACATTCGTTTGCGGCTCACTTTACAGTGCAAAAATGATCGCACGAGTAACATTGTCTGCAATGAGACTGCAGGAAAAGCAAAGAACATGTATTCTACTTGGCGGTTTGTCTTATACTGGTTCATGCGAAGAAAAACCACCGTGTGAGAAAAAGAGAGCGAAAAAAATATGTCAGCCATAAAAAAAATGATTCTCCGAACAGACGAGCTATGAACGCTTCCATGAGTTCTTACAATGTGTGAGCCTTATGAACAAGTCTGCGCATTTTAAAGGGGTTAACTATTTCTTGTTTTAGAAAGAAAAAAAAGGTGGCGATTCCACGCCAAGAAAGTTAATTACAAATCGATTTCCATCAAATGAAGGAAGTACGATTAAAACTTGAATAAGTTAGCTCCAATTTTGACAGCTACGAAATGCGGAGTGTAATTCGGCTGACCCCTTTATTCTTCATCCGTGGCAATTTTATCGACCGTCTCTTCCAACTATCAAATTATGAAGAAATTCTTCTGTTATTACAAAGTCCAGTATGTAAAGAAGTACGGATAGTACATCATGAAAAAGATGCTTTCTGCAGAGTACTTGAAGAAGTAGGCGTATCGACAATAATTCTTTTAGTTAATGTTTACTTAGATGTACATCTTAAGAAAGAATAGAGTTTGCATTATAATGTGCTAAAATTTTCGATCTCAGCCCGAAATATCCGATTAAACAATCGCTTAACTGGTCAATGAACAATTTATTGCAGATTTTGCACGCTCAAAACTACCGATTAAAAAAATTTGTTTTCTTCCTTTTATTCCCTCGCCTCCTTTTACTTCATTAAATGTTATTCAAATCCTAATATTTTGAACACGATGAGATAGGCAACTCGCTAATTTGGCTCTGCTTTTTTGTCTCGGGAGTTTGTAAGTGGATTTTCTTCATTACTCAGTTTTCCCTCCTGTTTCCTATTTTAATCTTCATTTACATATATTCAATAAAGTATATTTCAGTGGATGTTCGTCTGCCCACTTTCCTGCAACGAAAAGATCTTTCACGTCCGAAGGGAATTTCATGCACCGGCTGCAATTGGAAAAAGAACTCCGAGGGTTATTCTGGTGCGACTGGTGGATGAAGCTGGTCATAGCGGTGCCTATGGACGACAACTAGAGAGAACGAGAGAGTACTAGGGGAAGAGACAGAGAGAGAGAGAGAGAAGTTATGTATGTATAATAACTATATTATATTTATCGACATGAAACTAAATTAATATGACGACACATTGAAAAAAATTTCATTCTAATTAAAGTTATGTTGATAGTAAAAATACTTTCCAATTCAAAGAGTGCGCTAGTTTCGTTCTTCTTTTTGCAACTTGTCTAGTCCTCATTAAAGTTGGCTAATATTAAACAACTATAATTTCGGTCCAGAAAAAAAACAACATTTGTTAGCGGCGAGTTGAAAGTTCAACAAGGGCCCTCAAACAAGAGAATTCACCTCTTGGGGTTACTTTTGAGGACATTCCACAATAGGCTAAATTAATTTCCACAAAAAAGGTAGAAATAAAAGACATTAAAAAGAATAAATAATTTAATTGAAAAAAAACTATCTTTCTCTCTCTGTCTATATCGACATATCACTGTCTCTCTCCTAATCTCTGTCTATCTTTCTCTTTCTCACTCAGCTCATAGTATATGTTCCAATATACTTGTTTTTTTAGTCCGCCATGATTCTGTGGAGCATCGCGGGTGAGAACCGTGAGAGTTGTGCATTATTTTCCGATTCAATCGAAAATAGTGATCTATTTTATTAAACATTTTTCTTTCTATGCTTCTTTTAAACTGAAGCCCGAATTCACAATCAGCATTATTGAGAGAGAAAAATGCAGCCAAATCTGATCAATAAGTGGGTCATTTCCCGTATTTTCTCGACCCGAAATAGTTTGCAATTATCAGAAGTAAATTAAATATTTCACGCCGATCACACTATTTCCATTTTCACCACTTTTGCGATGCAATTGAGGTTCTTCCTCTCTCTCTATCTCTCTCTTCTCTCTCACTTCACATGAGCTTTATTTTTTCTCTCTCCACTCTTTTCATCTCTCACTCTCTCACTCTTTTTTTAACGATTTTGTATTATATAATTTTTTACTAGAATTGTTTAGCGTGTTTGTCTGCAGAGCAACATGTGGGTTTCCGTTGCTCCCTTTGAACAAATATAAAAGTGTCACCGAACTTCACCGATTTTTGCTGATGGTGGGATAGAAATACATAATTAATATTCATAGCAGTGTTATGTAGCTGATTTTAGCTAATAAATAATCTTTCCGGGGTAAGCATTTGTCACCAGTGTTTCCACCGTTTGCAAAAGGAGAGAAAAAAGTTTCCTTCGTTTGACATGTCTGACAAAAGCAGTCATAAAGAGAGCGGATGAGAAGGCGAGTAAAGAAAGAGACGCAGAGTAATAGAAAGGCAATCAAAGGAACAAAAGATGTGTGTGATCATTTTTAAAATTCAGCGTTCGGTGTTTTCGCTTTATTTAAAGAAAAAAAGATGGAAAGTAATGTTCACGCGCTTCGCTCGGCCAACCGGTCTTTCTAATTTCCAGCAAGAAATACACATTTTAAAAATACCAAAAAAATCAAGTATCAAAAAATAACTCGTAAAATAAAAATGCAAACAAATATTGGAAAATATATTCACGATATAATAATGATGATTATTATATTTAATTTTCAAAAATACCTAACCAACTCTAGCTTGAAAATTTTGCTGAGCGGATAATTGAGCTCTAACTTCAATTGACAATGAGCATTCTTACAGATTCGTGAGACTTTTATCTCGCTTTCTCTCTCTCTCATTCTCTGCTTTCAAGAAGTTCGTGGTGTAATTTTTTACTAGAATAGTTAAAAGTGTTTGCCTGCCAAAGCAATATGTGGATTTATGTTGCACCTTAGTACGTATTATAAAAGTGATAAAAGTTAGACCGATACGTCTCTGTGAAGAAATCATTGCAAATGATTGTGAAGTGATTAAGGAGCAGTATGGAGTATAGCCAACTGTTATTATTGGCTCTCTCTCTGTCCTTCTCTTTCTTCTACATTCATGAAGACACGAGAGATTTCTGCATTCCGTATGGTTCAAAATTATATTTGAAAATGATAAAGATAAATAAATTAATTCATTTGGGTAATAAAACACCAATAGAAAAGATTTAAAAGTGCGCCAAGCCAAGAAAGGCGCATGGCGCTAAATCTGAAGCAAAAGCACTATATGCCTGGAAAGAATGTTTTGTCCTTTTTGCACTGAACGGCGCCGCCTCACCCTTCTGAAATGGCGATGATTACTAGCGTACCCATAGGAAGTAGAGTTCCTTAGAAACAAGAGCACTTGCGCAATTATTTTTTTTGGGGCGCGCAACAAAGTGCGAATGTTTTGTTGTTGTTGTTTTCTGTGTGCAGAAGGCAGAGTGATGGCAGAGATGTATCTCTCTCTCCCTCTCTCTCTCTCTCGCTCCCTCTCTCTCCCTCTCATTCTTTTTCTCTCCCTTTCTCTCTCTCTCTCTCTCTGACAAAATACTGGAATCTCATTATTACTTAAACGAAAAAAATATATATTTAGAAGTTCGACCTTTTGCCGACGTTGAATCCGTTGATTACCATCTACGTCGTCACTCCTTGTCGGCGGTCTGCTCCTTGCTTTTGTTCAGAGAAAGATATTCAAGTTGAAATAACGATATCAGTGCATTTAGCTTAAGTTGCATTCCCTACTTCGAATATGAGATTCGGCTTTATCAATTTACAATAAAAGTAGTGAAGCCCTTGCTGTTCCTTTATTATTCAGACGGGACCTTTTTTTAAAAATACAAATCGGTCAAACATTAACTCTTTTTTATATGTAGAGAGGGAGCAACATAAACCCACATGTTGCTTTTGCAGGCAAACGCGCTTAACAAATCTAGTAGAAAATTATATCAAATATATGTTTTTTTTTAAATTGAGAAAGAGAGTAAGATTCTGTAATGCATCGCAAAGATAATTCACGTTGTATGCTTGTGATGGACGTTAAAAAAAAGCATGCAAGCTTGTGTTAACTAAAACGACACATCCGGTTCTATTTCGAGAGAGGAATGCAAAGTGTGAGACCTCGCATTTTTATCTCTCAGAAAGCAGAGTCCGGGTTGCAATGTGAAAAAAGTGAAAGAAAAGCTTTAATAAAACTAATCATTATTTTCGAAAATAAAGCGCACCGCCTTTTTAATATGAATATCTGGCGCACTGGAAAGCATAAAACAGTGTTTGGAGGTCTAATTATTCTTAGATCTTTGATCTTTACTGTTGAATTTGCTGATGGAATGTCACGGACACATGTAAGAAACGCGATCCAAGGGCCTTTATCACTTATATATATATATGTATATGTAGAAAGGGCGCTATATAGACCCACGTATTGCTCGTATTGACAAACACGATTAATAATTTTGGTAGAAAATTGTAACATGTCAAAAATAGAGAGAGAAAGAGTATCACGAAACAAAAAAATTGTTTGCGTCATAGAGAGAAAGAGAATGAGAAATAGAACGAGAAAGAGACAGAGAACGAGAAAAAGCTTATTATTAGACTAGCGAAATGATTTATCAACTAACAAAGCGAGCAACATAAACCCACATATTGTATTGCAAGACAAACACCCTTATGAATTCCAGTAGAAGATTTTATCACGAAGTTGTCAAACATAGATTGAGAGACACCGAAAGATTTTGCCATGTTGTTTATCGAGTTATCACTTATTTATTCATGAATATTTAGAAGGGAGCGATGGCCACAAGAGGGAAAAAGCGGACAAGACGAAGGGAAAGACGACGGAATCCGTTGTTTGAAGGCATAGCGAGAAGAGGAGGTGAGAGAGGGAGAGATTACTATTTTCCTGTTTTTTTCACAACTGCTATGTATAATTTTTACAAAAATTGTAAAAAAAAAAAAAACTTTATCTCAGCCAGGTGAATATGTGGGATAGTGCTGTTTTTTGTGGACGTGTAATCTACACAGTGGTTTTCTTGGCATGGGCTAGCATAAATGAGATGGCCAAGAAAAAGACTTGATTCTGCATATCTTCGCAAGATACCAAAGTGAAATAAAGGCTCTCAAACAAGAGAATTCATCTTCGCTAGCTATTCCACAATAGGCTAGATTATGTTTCATGACGAAAATACGAACTACAAAATGACCTAGGAAAAATAAATTTATTTTAATAGAAAAACTTTATCCTACCTCGTAATCTGGAAAAAATCCACTAGAGTGAAATTGATCACGATAACATAACGGATGAAACGATCATTTCCCTTGGCGGTCTTATTTGTACTGGTTCATGCAAAGAAAACCGACGTGTAAAAACTATGCATTTGAATTCCGATTGACTCTCGAAAGATTCTTATGATTCGCGAGGTAACATCTCCTCTTATAATGCAAAATAAATTGAAATTAGTTATCTAATTTCATGCGCAGGATCGAGAACATTTTTATCTTCAACGATCACGTTCCGCTTTGCTTCCTTTCCCTCACAGAAAGTTTTATTTTTCGTTCTCCTTTTTCCCTCTTCCGTAAACAAGCAGCAACGATTTTGATATCTGATGAGAAGTCGAACACGATCAGGAGACGCTTTCGTGTCTCGGCTACTTTCATGTAGGAACTTTCCGATTCCATCGAAAAGAGTGCAAGATTTTATTAAAGCTTTTTTCTTTCTTTACTTTACTAAAAAATTTAATTGCAATTAATTTTACTGCGAAAAAAGGCCAAATCTTATCTATGGCTCTTCAGTGAGTCGCCTCTCGTGTTCTGTTCTCGAACAAGACCCGAAAGGGTTTTTAGTTTTGCAAAAATTTAAATTTAACGTTTCACACCGATCACACAATTTCCATGTTGATTACCTTTGCGATGCAATTGAAGTTCTTCCTCTCGTTTTTTCTCTCCCTGTATCTCTCGCGAATTTAAAGTAGAGAATACTGTTAGTTTTCTCAGGGCAGAGAGATTTTTGTGGTTTGGGACACTTTCAATCTAAGTTTCTAGCTCAACCTGACCAAACAAGGCGAAAAGTCTGTGACATACATGTGGTTTTATGTTGCTCCGTTTGTACATATTTAAACGTGAAAATTGCTAGACCGATAAGTTGATAGCATTAGCCATAATAATTTTAGCACATCTAGAACGCAATAATTTCTACAGATAGTTGTTTGATAATTTCAACAGACATGAGTTTCCACTGTTTGCGAAAAGGAGATTACGAAATTTCCCGCCCTTGACATTTCAGATTATCATCGTCGCCTCCTCCCGAGTCTGCACGAAGAACGCGGATGAGAAGGCGAGTGAAGAGGAGGAGGACGAGGTGAGGAATTAGAGAACCAAAAATCGTAGCCATTGATGTTGAGTGATCAATTTTACATTTCAGTGTTCAGGTGTTTTCGATTTATTTAAAGAAATAAAAAAGGAAGAAAATCGCCGAGGCTTCACTTCGCTTTTCTATCACTCCAACGTGCAGTAACGGTATTACTCGACGACATAAAACGGCGTGACTCTGTTCAATCATCAAAAAGGCTATCGTACATATTTCGATCTACCGATATCGGCAAATTCCTCTCGCCTACGACATTGTCCTGAGTGTAAGAAAAGGATTAAGAATAGATTATAGCTATTACATATGAACCTTTTGTTCAGATCAACACTGAGAACTTCACAAGCAATGGATCTTCGAATAAGCTTGAGAGTTGTGCATTATTTTCCGATTCGATCGAAAATATTGCTCGATTTTATTAAACCTTTTTCTTTATTCCTTTTTGTAAACTGCAGCCCGAGCTCAGCTTTACTGACAAGAGATGCTGTGGATTGTTAGAGAGAAAAATGCCGCCAAATCTCATCAATGGGGCATTAGTGAGCCGACTCTCGTATTTTTTCTCGACCCGAAATTGTTTTTAATTATCACAAAAATGTAAACTAAATATTACACACCGATCACACTATTTCCATTTTCACCACTTTTCGATGCAATTGAGATTCTTCCTCTCTCTCTCTCTTTCCTCTCACTCTCTTTTTCGACGATTTTGTATTATATTATTTATTACTAGAATTGTTAAGCGTGTTTGTCTGCCAGAGCAACATGTGGGCTTACGTTGCTCCCTTTGTACAAATATAAAAGTGTTGTAAACTTCACCGATTTTTGCAGATGGGGGGTAGAAATACATAAGTAAAGTTCATTGCAGTGTTATGTAGCTGATTTTAGTTAATAAATAATCAATCCGGGGTAAGCGTTTGTCGCCAGTGTTTCAACCGTTTGCAAAAGGACAGAAAAAAGTTTCCTTCGTTTGACATTTCTCACAAAAGCAGTCATAAAGATAGCGGATGAGAAGGCGAGTGAAGAAAGAGACGCAGAGCAATAGAAAATCAACAAGAGGAACAAAAGATGTGTGTGATGTTGAGTGATCATTTTTAAATTTCAGCGTCCGATGCTTTCGCTTTATTTAAAGAAAAAAGGATGAAAAGAAATGTTCACGAGAATTCAGACTTCGCTCGGCGAACCGGTCTTACTAATTTCCTGAGAGAAATAAACATTTTAAATATACCAAAAAATACAAGAACCTAAAAAATAACTCGTTAAATAAATATACAAACAAATATTTGAAAATATATTTACGATATACTGATGATGACTATATATTTTTTATTTTCAAAAATTACATACTCTTGAAAATTTACTGAGCGGTTTATTGAGCCCTCACCTTTTTTCAGATTCTTGAGACTTTTTCTACCTCTTTCTCTCTCTCTCACTCTCTGTTTACAAATTCGTGATATAATTTTTTTTTTACTTGAATTGTTAAACTTGTTTGCATTCCAGAGCAATATGTGGGTTTATGTCGCATCCTTTGTAATTGTATAGAAGTGATAAAAGTTAGACCGATAGGTCAAGGTCTATTATGCCCTGCAAATGATTCTGATGTGATTTAGTAGAGAAAGGTGGATAGCCAACTCTTATTAAGACCATAAGACTCAAGCATTACCTATTATCTTAATTTGGCGCAAAAAGTTAACATAGATTGCAAAAAAAGACTTTAAAATTTTCAAATTCAAACATTGTACTAGTCTCGTTCTCTTTTTTCAACTATTTTAGGCCTCCACTTCATTTTATTTGGATTAGGACCGAAACAACAAAGGGTAGAAAGAGTAACATTCGCTTGAAACTTCAACAAGGTCCCTCAAACAAGATAATTCGTATCTTGGGGGCGGCTAATAACGTTCCTCAATAAGTTAGATTATTTTTTCATAAAACAAGGAAGAAAAAGAATGACATTTTAAAAATAAATTTATTTAAAAAAAAATTGAAAAAAAACTACATACTGCCTAGAAATGTGGAAAGAATCCAGCCGTTATTAGAATGAATTTCATATCATGATAACGTAAAGGAAACGAATAACATATATTTTACTTTCTTATACTGGTCCATACGAAGAAAACCACCGTGTAGATTGGATGCATTTGTATTCGGATAGACTCTTTTTTATGGCCAACAAAAGTGTGTGAATTCAAAGTATTCGTACTGTGAATTCAAAAGATTTCGATTTATGAGGTGCCAGCCGCCGATTTTTTTTTACATTATTGTAAAATTTGAATGTCTGCTCTGAACGTCATTCTGTTTTGTGTGAATGCCTACGTACGTATGCGTATGAAGATATGGTGTATGGCGTTCCCTTCTCCGTCAACCACATCTTCTAATTGCGCCTTCTCGTTACCATTGTGATTTTTGTTTTTATCTATTTTTCTTCATATTTGTCATCTTATTTTAATCATCTTAATTCTATACGTGTGCCACTTTCTGTGATAGTATCAAAAGTGAAAGATAAATGCATGTCCAAGAAGGCGAGAGTTCGCCTTCTCATTCGCCATTGAATGAAATAGCCATATCATTGCTGGTTTATTACGAAAGTGTAAAGGAAAACAAATGAGAAGAAGAAAAAAGACGAATAAATCTTGTAAAAGAAAAGTGAGCGAACACACGATTGTTGCGGATTAAAATGTTCAGCGCATGAAATTAGATAATAAATTTCTATCTATTTTGTATTTTGAGAGCAAAATGTTATCTCGTAACATCATAAGAATGTTTCTAGAAAGGAGTCCATCCGAATTTAAATTAATCTTATCTACATACATGTTGGTTTTCTCGGCATGGACCAGTATAAATGAGACGGCAAAGGAAAAGATGTGATCTCAGGAAAAGATGAAAGCATGTTTCTAGAAAGGAGTCCATCCGAATTTAAATTAATCTTATCTACATACATGGTGGTTTTCTCGGCATGGACCAGAATAAATGAGACGGCAAAGGAAAAGATGTGATCTCAGGTTGCAGGATATGAGGAATTTCACTCTGATGATCGAATGGATTTCACAATGCCATTCATTCCTTTTAAGGCGCGAAAAAATAATCTAGCGTTTTGAGAAATGTTCCTAAACATCAACGCCCCCCAGGGATGGCTCTTATTGGCCTTTCAACTCGGCGCTAACGAATGTTGCTTTCTTACAGTTGAGCAGAAGATATAGATTAACTCGTTAAATAAGTAACGCAAAACAAATATTGGAAAATATATCTACGTAATACTGATGATGTTTATATGTACATATTTATTTTATTCTCAAAAATACTTTATCAAGTCTCATGCTTGAAAATTTACTGAGCGGTTAATTGAGCCCTCATGGTTAGTTCAACTGACAATGAGCATTCTTTAGGATTCGCGAGACTTTTTTATTTCTCTTTCTCTTTCTCACTCTCTGCTTTCTTCAAGTTCGTGATATAATTTATTTTACTTGAATTGTTAAACGTGTTTGCCTGCCAGAGTAATATGTGGTTTTATGTTGCACCCTTTGTACGTGTATAGAAGTGTTAAAAGTTAGACCGTTTGGTCCTGATGAAGCATTCCCTGCAAATGATTGTGAAGTGATTTAGTAGTAGTATGGAGGATAGCCAACTCTTATTAAGATCTCTCTCTTTCTCTCTCTCTCTTTCTCTCTCTCTCTCCCTCTCTCTCTCTCTCTCTCTCTCTCTGTTTCCCTCTTGGAATCTTCTTTATAATGATAAGCGCTTCTGGGTTCCACGACTTGACTACGAAGAAAAGAAAATGAAACCTTCGGTGAATGCAAAAGCATGAAAAGATAATAATAATCAATAAATTGATAATGCCTGATCCAATATTCGAAATATTTGAAGGAAACAGAAACTCAATGCACTGATATTGAGATTTCAAGTTGAATAGTTAAAAATTTCGATGAATAGCAGAGTATTCACAGCTTACGAATGGGGCAGAAAACCATAAATGTCTGATAAAGATCAAAGAAACAATGATGTGGACATCATACACTATACGCCAAATCTGGGAATTTTGAAGATTTTGCATGCGTGATTGTGAGGAAAAAAAGAAATTCAATAAATGCGGTAGTTATAATAACTTACAATTGTCGCCAACTAAATTCTGGCCTAAAAGGCTTGTCGGAGCATAGTTTTACCAGCGAGGGTGAAATGCGGTTCCATAGGCCGTGAAATCATCAATCCATCGAAGCAAACTTGACCGGCCGGTTATAAGTTGTGCGTAATCTTCGCTCATTTCCTTCTCTCTCTCACTCTTTCTTTGACAAATTAGCGATATAATTTGTTACTAAAATTTATAATTGCGTTTGTCTGAATGAGCAATATGCGCGTTTATGTTGCTCGCCTTGTGGCGGTAGAATAGAAAAAAAAAGAAATTTCAGGAATGCCTAAAATGGACGAACTTTTCGGACATTTGTTCAAAACATCAAGAAACGTGCAGTTTACTATTGCACTTCAATTCTTGTCCATATGCAAAGGGAGAGTTCCTCATCGCCAAATCATTTCTCGCCCTTTTCCTCATCAGTTCCGCTACTTTCGTCTCCTTCAACTGGTCGGTTCTTCTGCAGCGCTCTTTCCTGGCACGCTTTTCTCTGCATCTTCCCGAGAATTAGCACTCCTATTCCCTTTTCGTTAATGCCCTTTTAAACCATTCCTTAATACCTTTAACAATTTCCCAATCCAACAAATATTTCCTAAAAAACATAATCTCGATTTAATAGTTAGTGCGAATAACTATTCCTTATTCCTATAACGAACCTGATGAAAGCCGCTGAAATCTCTTCAGGCAATGCGGAAGAAAGCAGCTTCGAGCCCAATTCGCAGTCGCCTTTTGGCCAGTCGCACTGGCCAGGTTTCTATATAAAAAAGAATAATATTTCAACGATCCACAATCTGCTGCCTTTTTCACTTCACCCTTTCTCTATATTCTAACCTCCACTTCATTCGACCTCTGCGGCGCTCGCTAACAAAAGTCTACTTTTATTGTGAATTCAGAATTTTGCAGTGATTTCATTCTCTCTATTTCTATGTCTCGCTCTCCATTTCCATTTCCATTTCCATGTTCATCGTCTCTCGCTCTCCAATTCTCTTACCCATTCCAGTTCCGTCTGCTGTCTTCTCTCCTCTCTCTCCGCTCTTTCACTCTCCTCCATCTCTCGCTCTCTCTCTTCCTCCAGATAATCTCAGCCTCTGGTTTTCCATCCGACCGGATCAAGCGTGCTCTTCATAATAACAATGAAGTTGGAATAACATTTCAGAATTTTAATAACGAATACATTTTCAAAAATCATGAAGATTCTCTTTTATTTGCTTTGTGTTGAATTGACTTATTTAGAAAGTCGCTTCTGGCAAGATGGACAATTCCGAGCAAAATATCGAAAGCCTCCCTCAGCATAACATCCAAAAGCGAGTTGAATTGCATATCTACAGCCGGAATGATCGTAACAACTTCATCGTTTCAGACGTACTCCGGCTGAATTTCAGTGCTACACTGATTGGGATGAAAACCTGACAGATTATTGCCAGTTCTGTGGCGTTGAGTTCTCAATGGATCCCGAGTTGAGGAACATTTCGAAAATGAAGCCTGGCTGCCTTATTCTTCGAAAACAAAATATTCAAGCATGTGAGACAAGAGCCTTCTTCGACGCTTACGATAAAAGTAAAATCATTTGTTTGTCTTTATAGTTTTGTTTATAGAAGCAGCAAAATTTAAAGTTAAGAACTCGCTGCCATCAAATGCTATTGTTCGGGCGAGAGATGCAACTCGAAGGAATTCATGGAGAATCTAATGAACACAGTCAAAGACATGTACCAGAAGGAGTTCACAACAACTGCCCCGTCCACGACTACGACTGAAGAGACCACTTCAACTCCTTCCACTTCCACCCCGACCACAAGGTCGGGGTGGAAGTGGAAGGAGTAAGACTGCGCACATTTGGTTTGGGAAATGATGGCACTCTGAAATGAATATTTTACTTCGCTTTCGACTTAATTTAATTGTTATTTCTGTCAGACAACGGCGACCACACAGAATGGCACCGGCATCGGTAGCTATGTTGTGTATGGCTTCTGCGGTACGGATGATGTTTCCTCCTTAATTAAAATTTCCATGATATTTTCCATTGGGGCTATCAGTGAAATTTGTTAGAAATTCAGTGTATTAACAGTTAATTGAAAAATTTGTTCAAAGGCACTGAAATCTTCGGGACTTTTACTTATATAAAAAAAAGAAACCCATCCAGGAAGAAGATTCTCATGGATCACATTCGTTGCGACTGAGTGAATTCCCCTTGCAATCGTACCGAAAATAACAACATATAAAATAGAAGCTGTTTTCTATCAGGCGTGCTCATCGTAGTCGTCCTCATATTGGCTATTCGTCAATGGCGGAAGAATCAAGAGGAGCAGCGACGTAATAAGAAGCTTGATGAAGATGCTCACTAAATCAGTTTTCAAGAAAATAATAAATAACGAAAAGTAAATATTGTAATATATTTCGTTGAAGTAAAGTTTTTTTCCTTAGGCAAGTGAGAAGCGCAGGGCGAAGATTCGTGCAGGTATCATAATTTTTAATTTTCTTATTTAACAAAAATGAAAAATCTCTAAAAAAAAATATAGAAAACGAAGAAGAAGAAAGAAAAAGGCAAGAGGCGAAGAAGGCGGCGAAGAGTGACAAGAAGGAGAAGGCGGTCGAAAAGAAGACCCTCGGGAAGAAGACCCCCGAGGGGGAGACCCCCAAGGAGAAGATGCTAGAGGAGAAGACGGCGACGGACGATTCGTAGAAGAATGAGAAGAAGAAATAAAAAGGAGCGTCCAGCCAGAGCGCCGTGAAGAACGAGTAGAGAGAGAAAAGAGAGAAGAAAAGAATGCCCATTCCATTCCCCGACGAATAAAGACCACTGAGTGGGCGAGTGATTTGCATGGCGAAATACAACAATTGAGAGCTTGTGCAAAATAATCTAAGAAAGTAATTGCTGTTGGAAAATACAACGAAGAGCTGGGCTTCTTAATAGTGTAGAATGTGGAGTGAAAAATTAGTTTCGGTCAATCTTAAATTAATTTTAATTTTCTGCAAATGAAGTCCCAACAAAGTGGCTGGTGTATCAGATTTTTTTATCACATCGAGCAAGAGTGACAGGCTTTCCACCGTTCAAATTTGCAGTTTAAAACAAAGGGCATTGTAAAATAATTCACGAGATCAGCAAAGTCATGACAGCGCAAAATTTAGCGCCGAATTTGTGGGAGCAAAGAATTAATAATAGCTTATTGTGAGCAAGAATAGACAATATTAACAACAATGAAGTTAAGAAGTCTAAGATAAATGTTTGCAAAAAAATCAAAATCAATTAAGGCATGTGGAAGCGAAGGGAAATGTTTACATTGTGTGGTAGAAAGTACAAGGAGCAATAGATTCATCAGAGAAACATAGAGAAAATTCCTTATTACTGTACAATACGCATTATATAACAAACACCATGACTATAAAATAGAGTTCTTTCGTTAATTACAAAGTCGATAATAAAACTAAAGCGTGAACAGTCTCGGCCTTTCCCCAGTTGTTGGCTGTCGCGCATACGCTGCATGCGCGTGTTGCGCAACGTTGTGGACCCGGCGGGGCCCTGGTCCGGGACCCGGGCCGTAAAGTCTCGGTGGCAACGACGTAAAAGGCGGCCCTTCATCATCGGCGTAGTGATGCCTTTTGTTGCTGCTTCTGACGATTCCTCCTCCTCTCTCCTCGCTCGCCTCTTCTGTGCTCGTCTCTTGGCGCGATGCCAAGAGGGCTACGGTAGATGACGCACCTGAAATTGCGCCACCAGAGACGGCCTCGTCCTCGGAGACATCGTCATCACCGGTCGGCAACATCACGTGCACGCTATGCGTGTCACGCTAAAAAAAAGGAAGAAGAATTTTAGTGTGTTTGAATTTTAGTTCTCCCAAGAATGCCACAATGTTCGGAAGATCATTTAGTAAATGACAGAAAAGCCGTCGAACCGTCGATATGGACGCAAGACTGCCGCGGCCCGAGTCGAGAATCGAGGACGCTGGCCGGCGTTCAAGGCGGCAACGATGAGGTCGGACCTTCGGATTAAGTATAAGTAGCTAATTACCTTAGAGAGCTAAGGCTCAGGTCACTTAAATTCTCAAGTCTTAAGCTATTTATTGGGCGTGCGCCTAACCAGCTCGCAATATGCGCGTTGAGGTGCCGGTGCACTGATGACATGCTCGTGATGTGACTCGGACGAATGCTCGGAGAGATCGGAGACCTTTTAGGAGAAGAATGGATAAGTCATTTTAATTAATTAGTTAATCTTTTTTTTAATTTTGTTCCAACTTATTAAATTTTTTAAACAAAATCAATCAATAAATCGATTTTTGATTCAAATTTTTTTTGCCATCGCGTTAGGCTTAAAGGAGCTCGTAGTCTATTTCACTCTTCCTGGCGATTGGTGTCTCGCTAAATCACACACATGCTCTCTCGCGTCATTCAAAAAGGCGCGAATTCAAACATGAGTTTTGGACTCGTTCAAGGAAATCTCTGCTCACCTCCGGAAGCGCGGAGACCTTCTTGAGAATGCCGAGTGAGCGTCTTCTCCCGGTCGCCTGTTGTTGTTGTTGCGAGGTGGAGGCTTGGGATGAAGCAGCTGAAGAAGGAACCGGAACAGTCGTCATGAATGGCGGGAGAGGCCGCCGCGAGGCAGAAGCTGCAGCCGGGATCGTCGAGTAGGCGCACGGCGTCGGCACGAAAGTGACGCGCGAGATGTAGAGCCTGGAAAGGATGTCGGGGTGTGCGTCTATTATTGTGATGTGATAAGAATCGGGGGTTCTATTACTTGGAGAGTCGGAGGTTCCTGCTATTGTTTATTAATGTCCCGACTTTTGTATTCATTTGAGTATTCGTCACGCTTATGATTAGCACGAAAATAAAAATCAATGTTGACGAAATGAACAAAACGAAATAACCCATTATAAACAATTATGTATTTACGGATTCGACAAAGAAATCCGTGTCGGTGCTATTGGGTGCGGATGTGATTAGAAGGAATGATGTCTTTCCACCTTCTAGCTCCTGTCTTGTCTCGCTAACCTCGGTCTTCCGTTCGCGAGCAGACTCTCCGCCTCTCGCTCGCTCGCACTCGAGCTGCCGCGAGGCGTGTCGCTGACGTACGTCGTGCGAGTGTACTGTAGTGAAAAGACAAAAGTTAATTATTAACCAGTTTTATATAACTTTTTTTGTATCATTCAAAAATTTCTAAAAATAATGTTTAAAAGTATAAATTACGCAGGTAATACTAATTAGATGCTAATTGAAATAATGATTAGTTGAAAAATAATGGATAATTCTATTTAAAAGCAGCGCACCACGATTTTGGGCCTCCCGGAGGCTAAGATTATTAAGAGAAATGTAATTGCAAGAAAGACAAGTTGAATAGGAACCTGCGTCGGCGAGCTCTGCAGCAGGGCGTATTGCGCTTCGTCTCCGCTGTCGATGACCGCGTCGCGACCGCGTCGCTTGGCCATATTCCCGCCATTGCAGCCGCCGCCACCGTCACCAGGCGCGTTTGCTTGGTACAGATTCGAGAGTGAACTTAAAAATAAGCGTTTTAGAGCTATGTATCAAACAATTGCCAATATAAAATGTTTGTAATATTTTTTAAGTCAAAAACTTATGTGATAATGTATTTAAAATATATTCAAAAATATATATTTAAGCAAAAATATTCCTACTGTAGTGTGTTGGAAGGAGTGTGCGCGAGACGACGAATGACAGGAAGCGCGCGCTTCTTCACTTTCCGCTGAATCACCTGTAAATTTATAGGAAAGTGACGTCATCGCCATTTTGACAGCATACTTTCAGTCTGAAAAAACATCCTCGAATCGTAATCACTTCATTGCAAAGCAACTTTATATTACAACCGCGGCACAGAAGCACCGGTTTTTGTGTGTTCGTTTATTTGTGGGTTGGAGAAGAACTAAAGAAAAATAGCAGTGTTAAAATTTTCTTCCTTTTAACATTATTTTTTTTGAATGTCAGTTCTCCAAACCTTTGTGAGAAAGACGTAAAGGAACGGATTCGT
>CALZFC010000162.1:92500-112500 GCA_945643635.1 Allodiplogaster sudhausi | reverse complement strand
AATTAATGTCGATCAAAAATTAATGTAGATCAAAAATTAATGCAGATCAAAATAAATGTAAAAGGTGATGATTTTTTTAAAGTTAATTTAGACAAAGGATATTTTTGATAAAATAAAATAAAAATAAAATAAAAGCTCTTACGCGGCGATTCGTCGTCGTCGTAGTCGGCGAGCGAGAAGTTACTGAAGAAGTCGTCGGGCGGGAAGAAGGCGGCAAAGAAGAGCGACCAGTTGCCAGCGGACGACGCGGCCCAGTCGTCGTTGCTCTGTGAATGCGATAGTTTATTGTTTATTGGTTGCAAAATAAAAGAGAGAAAAAAAAGCAACAACGGAATAAGTATGGTATTTAAATTTTCTTAGAATGCTTCGTAGTAATAAAAAAGGTGTTGAAATGTAACAAACTGTGATATTGAGAGGTGAAACATATAATATACACTTATTTATTTATCTGAATTAATTTTAATTAATAGCTAGTTAATTTATCTTTGTTATTAAAGAATTATTAAGATTGTTAAGATCAATATCAATAACTCGATACAAATACCGGTTGTAGTTGATCCTTGCCTGCCTCTCTCCTTCTCCTCTTCCTCCTTCTTCTCTTCCCTTCTCCGTCCTCTCCACTCTCCGCCTTCTCCTTCTCCTCTGCTCTCTTGCGACAGACACGAGAGCCGGCGACAGCGATCTCCTTCTTTGAGACGTGCTTAAAATATACATTTTATTTATTTTACATTCATAAATAGTAAAGAATTTATTCAAAATTAATCGTTTAATTTGTTAAATAACTTTAGTAGATTTGAAAAAATTATTCCAATTAAGTATTATAAGTTAGCTAAAGTTTCTGCGGTTAATTTATGTCGTTTTATACTGACAATTCTAAGTCGAACTTATCGCCTTACAATTAGTCCAACTGCGTATTTTACTTATTTCGGACAAGATTTTGAAAAGTACCATTGCTCGCTAATGTCAGAAATTGCGTGTTTTGCAAACAGCTTTCTTTATTCGCAATAGTGTTCTTTCGCTCTCTCATTCTTTCTCTATCTTTTTTCTCTGTATTCTCTCTCTCTCTCTTTTCTTTCCCTCACTCTTCTCTCTCTCTCATTTTTCTCTCTCTCTCTCTCTTTCCCTCTCTCTCTTTTCCCTCTCTCTCTCTCTCTCCCAACCTTGAACAAGCAGCAATGATGTGGATATGTGAAGACGGCAGTGGTGAGTGATGAGAAGGCGAGGACGGGTGGGAGACGCTTCAGTGTCTCGACGTCTTGAACACGAAGGAGGCGAACCTTAAGAGAGTGTAAAGCATGCTAAGGATTTGGCGTTAACTGCTTAAAGATTTAAAGTCTGAAGGTTCTAACAATAAGGATCCAAAGAGTTACGGATTTAAGTCACTAGGATCCAAAACTACAAACATCCAATCGAAAGCTTGATTTCTGCTTCTTCTATTGAATATTCGCTGTCACGAGAAACCAGCGGTCAGGGCTATTAGAATTTTTTTCTTCGTACTTTCTAAAGATCCAAGGCTTTATGGAACTAAGGATCCAAAGAGTAAAACCTAAGGGCAATAAGGATCCAAAGAGTTAAGGTCTTTATGTACGGCATCCCCATCTATGAACATATGCTTATATGTATGTACATGCGGTTCCCTTACATTAAGGCACTACGGATCCAGGAGTTAAAGCGTTACGGTACTAATGATCCAAAGAGTAAAGCGTTAAGGATCCGAAGAGTAAAGGATTTATGGCACTAAGAATGCAAAGAGTTAATGCTTAAAGGCAATAAGGATTCAAAGAGTTATAAGATCATTTCTCATTTCACCTTGTTCATTCCAAGTGATGGCAACTCGGCGAGCGAAGTGCGCGAGAGATCACTGAATATTTTGTATCGATTTAAAAATAAATTAGCAAAAAAAAACCTTTAAAAAAACTTATAATTAACACAATAATAAAGTGAAATAAAATTGAAAAATAAAAAAAGGTAACGTTATCGGTTTTTATATGTATAGAAAGTGACAAAGAGAGAACGAGAGATACTTACAGATTATTCAACACTTCAATGTCGCGGAAGGCAAGGGGCGAGAGACGAACGAGCGTAGGATTATCGTGAAGCTCGCTGTATAAAATGTACTGATTGATCTCGTCGATTTAAACATTTGAAAATTTCAGGCGCGAAAATTAAAAAAAAGAGGAGTACAAAAGAGTTGGTCCCGTACAGATTGTGGATGCTACAGTTGACGAAGGCGTCCGCCTCGACCGCGATCAGGCTGTTCTTCGCGAGATGCAGCAAGCGTGCGCGCAAGCCCTGAACTGATCTGCTTCGATCAATAGCGCCGAGAAAATTCAGTTTGAATTTCCCGACAATTTTTCGGCTTTCGTTTTTTTTGCACATGATGACCTGTATCACTCTCTTTTCTTCTTATGGTTTGTCGACGATTTTCAGCAAAACGGATACACCAATGAAGCGAAAGCGATACGTAAGTTATTCGCCGGATAGCTACTCCGAGTGGAACTGATCCCTTGGCTTTTCGATTGAGTTCGCTGGCCACTAACCACCAGGCCATCTCCATCCCCTATGATACCTGTATCCGACCGGAGGGCACTGTCGATATGCCGTAGTTCTCGCTGATGACGATGTCCATCTCGTGCTTGTGCTTCTCGGTCATGCGCATTTCGGGCAGACTCGTCAGGCCGGTGCGGCGGAGCTCGCTCAAAATGTATACCGTAATCCAAAATAGACTATTTGAATTTCGCGCGCACCTATCGAATAAATACGGAATCCCTTGAGAGCTTCAACACCATTGTTTCTTCGATGCTTACAACTCGTTTGCATGGCTCTCATAGAATGGATATGGTGCCAAAGTGAAGAGGTTTTCTTATCAATTTGTGAACGAAATTGGCAGTGGTTCCATATGTGAGATCTAGAAACAGAAGACATCTACATTCTTACAATTAGCATTATCTAAATGAACGCTATTTATAAACGATTGATGTGAGAAGGAGATTGCGCGTTTGGTCACGGTCCTTTGTGAGTGTGTTTTATTTATTATTTGCAGGATATTTTGAACGAGAGTCGATAGTAGCTTCATTTTCCGCGCAACTCCAATAGGAAGAGCAAGAGGAGGTAGAAAATAAAACTGAGGTTATTCATACCCTTTTTCGGATGGGGCCATGCACCGACTCGAACGGGGCTATTTATAATGATGATCTCATTCCTTCTCTCTTCAATGCGACTGCGGTGCCTATCTGTAGGTTATTTTAAACTAGCCTCCGAATTGCCTCAAATAGCACCTAGATCAAGGCTCTAGTCTGATTATCAATTCATGAACAGGAAAAGGAGAGGTAATAGGGTGTGGTGAGATAGAAAGAGAAACAGAGAGAGAGAGAGAGAGATAGAGAGATAGAGAGAGAGAGCTAGAGAAAGGAAGAAAGAAAAGGAGAGAAACGATAAGAATGAGGCGATGTAAAGGATGGATAGTTCCTGTTTGAGGCGCTAAATTTATTCACTTCCGGTCTGGCTCTATTTTCGGTACACAATCTGCATTGAACTCGAGCGTCTTTTCTCAGTTTCTTCAATCGCTTTGCGGACGAAAGGAATCTACTGTCTTTTCATTTCCGTGTTTCCATAAAAAGCATCACAAACTCAATTGTACTAAGTTGAAAATGTGGTTGAAAGGGCGCGAAAATTTTAAATTTGAAATTCCAAAACAAAATAAATAAACCAGCGTACAGACTCTGAATCTTGAAGTTGTTCGTGAACAGCACGCCAGGCACCTCGGTCAGCTGCGGGCAATCCGTGATGCGTCTGAAAAGTAAAGTTCGGGGTGAGAGAGAGAGAGAGAGAGAGAGAGAAAGAGAGAGAGGGAAGGAGAGGGAGAAAGCGAGAGACCGATACAGAGAAAGAAAGAAATATAGAGAGGGAGAGGGAGGGAGTGAGGGAGAGAGGACGAAGATAAAAAGGATAAGAAATTGACGAGGAATTAGTTTATAATAACAAAGATCGTCAAGTTCAACGAAATCGTTAACCATTTCGGTATTTTACTTTTACAAGTGGGCAACTCATGAAATATAGCGGTTGTCAATTGAATATTGTTTTCGGAAACAAAATAGGAGGTAGAGAAAATGATTGAGACAGAAAGAGGGGGAAAGAAAATGATAGAGAGAGTTTGGGACCGAGAGCGAGAGTGAGAGAGCGAATAAGAGAGCGAGAGACCGATATAGAGAAAGGAAGAAGTAGAGAGCGCGAAAGAGGGAGTGAGCGAGAGAGAGACGAGGATGAGGAACAACTTATAATTATAGGATCACCAAGTACCAAGGAATCGTCAACCATTTTGTACTTTTCCTTTTACAAGCGAGCTCCAGCGGAAATCCAGCGGTTGTCGATTGAATATTGTTTTTGGAATAATGAGAATTAAATGTTGAGAGAGAGAGAGAAAGAGGGAATGAGAGGGTGCGAATGAGAGAGAGAGAGAAAGAGAGAAAGAGAGGGACAGAGACAGAGGTGGTGAGAGGAGGCGAGAACGAGAGAAAGAAAGAAGAAACAAAGAGAGAGCGAGAGAGAGAGAGAGAGAGAGAGAGAGAGAGTGAAAAGCCGAACTGACAGTCGCCTTAAAAGCGGCAGTGCCGTGAGCGCGTCAGCATCGAATGACATCAGACTTCGCATGTGCAGAAGCTCACTAAACAATTAAATTAATTTGAATTTCCCGCCATATAAACAATTAAATTAATAAGAATTTACCGCCATATATCTTTCTTCTGTTTGTTTTTTTTATTGTTGTAATAATTAAATAATTCCTTGCTTGCTGATCTATGGGCGGCTTTCTCTCTTACAATTTGCTTTCCTATCTCTGTCTCTACTCTCTCTCCTTCTCTTTCTCCCTCTCTCAGTTTCCCCTTTTTCTCTTCTCTATGTATGCTCGCTAGACGTATGCAACACGTAATACGGTAATCCATAGGAGATTATCCTGTCCATGAGGAATGTCACCAATGAAAACGAAAGATCTGAAGCGGAGAAAATGAGAATAGATATGTGATCAAAGTTAAGGCATATCTTAAGCTATAGGTGAGAGAACGAGTGAATTCAGAGGGCGAGAGATGGGGAGAAAGCGAGAGAGTGAAAACTAGTGAGCTGAGAGTGAGAGAGAGAGAACGAGAAAGAGATTGAGATAGAGATTGAGAGAGAGATGATGGCGAATTACAGCATGAAATACGTCAAAATGGTTATCAGGACCAAGCCACCCCCCGGTGAGACAATACGTATATATAGATAAATTATCAATAAAATAATAAGTCCAGTAAATAAGGCATTAAAAATCGCGTTGTCTACGAAACAGAATCAAACAAGAAAAGTTTAGATAAATTGAATAAGAGCACTTTAAAAAAAAACGTAAAAAAAAAGCATACATCTCCTCCAGATTTGGATACTTCTCAAAGGCGGTCGCCGAGATGTGCTCGATACTGATGTTGAAGAGGAGTCTAAATCGATACATTTGACATTCTATCTAATTATATTTAATAATTCTTAAGATTATTGATTTCGAGAGTTATTGATCGATCGATAATATATTGATTTCTGCGCTAATTATAATTAATTAATTAATTAATTAATTAATTAATTAATTGAGCTGTTTAGCAGATAGATTTCTAGAACAATCGATTGAAATGATCGATTGATTGCATTGTCTCCTTTTCGGCCACTAACAGTGCCCGTTATTCTGATCGAATGAACCAAGTCCGTCAGCCAATTAATTAATTAATTAGTTACTTAATTAATTAATTAATTAGTTACTACCGATTAATTAATTAATTAGTTACTTAATTAATTAATTAATTAATTAGTTTTCTTAATTAATTAATTAATCGTTTGGTTTTTTTTTGGCCGGCCACTAACAATGACCGCAGATGAAGCGGCAGCTCTCGCGGCAGCTCAGCGCCTCCCGCCCTCCCAATGCAACAGCAATCGGAAGCGATGATGGCACGCACGCGTGAAACGCACGCGCACGCGGACGTAGAGGAGTTGTTGCCTGGCGCGCCCAGCAGACGCTGCCGGCACGACTATGGAAGGGCGGGAAACTTGAATTTTTTTTAAAAGAATTTATTTGTTTTTTTTTACATTTTCTTTTACATTTTAGAAGTCGAGAAATTTGAAATAATTTTTTGAATTTGTTTTTTTATAAACAATATATAAATCATTTTTATTGCTGCTATGACGTGGCGGTTTTAGTGGTGAGAGAAATTATATTAGGAAGGCTGGATAGATGACTGTTTGCTAGTTCGGGGTTCATAAAGCCTTTAATAGATTCTTGAACAAATAATAGGAGGAGTGTTTAAAAGAAGAACTTACAAGGATGTTAACAAAAAGGTATTTTAAAAAGAAATTTAAAAATCAATGATGTGACGCTTGCTCTGAATACGAGTGACATCTTTGCTCACACGATAATCCTCGCTTTCCCTGTCTCTCTCTCTCATTCTCTCTCTCACCCCCAGCTTTGACATTGTATTGATAAAGGTAAAGAGCGAGATAATGCGTCAGCCTTCTGCTGCCTTCGTTCTTACTGATCACTCGACTTAGAGTTAACTTTCAAGATTTAACTCTTGTTTACATCCATTTTAAAAGGAGGCGACAACACAATGACATGAAAAATTAAGGTGGGAAACTTACTTCTAATTCGATTATTGTTAAAGAATGAAAGGAAAGAGATGTCAAGGAGGGTTATAGTTTTATTTCTTTCTAATGTATTAAAAAATACTGCAAACTGTAGAATTCATTTAATTCCATTCTACTACCACCAATATGACCTATTTTTCTCTCCCACAAATGATATTCATAAATTGTTGCCGGCCAGTTCTTGGCCTCCGACTATATACCTTCTTATTGATTAGACGAGGGTCCAAAATTGGCATCGACTCGAGGGCGCCGGCTCCCGGAGTAGATATTAAAAGAAGTAGCAATGACGATGACGTCATCATTAGAATGCTGAGGTGTATTAGAGACCGAGTTAACGGGGGTTTTGGCATAGTGGCAAAAAAACTTGAAAAGAAGAGTTGGTGTTTCCTTCGAAGGTCCTTGGAAGGTTGCCCCTCGACCGTGTGGAATAGCAAAGACGTCAACGAGACGCGGGCCGGCCGGCCAGAGTCAAGACCACTGGATCACTGATAAGAGAGACATGTGGAGGGGGTAGTGAAGAGAGAGAGAGAGATAGAGAAAGAGGGAGAGAGAGAAAGATAAAGGCAGAGAGAGTGAAGGTGAGCGAGGAAGTGATAGACAAGATGATAAAAACGAGAGAGAGAGAGAGGGAGATAGAGAACGAATGAGAGGTCAAGAGTGATATTTAATGAGAGTCAGAGAGAGAGAGAGAGTGAGAGTGAGAGTGAGAGTGAGAGAGAGAGCATGAACTGATGTTATGCGAGAGATTATGAGATGTCGACCGCGTTTGCAAGCGAGCGAAAAAAAAGTCACGCCAGAGTAATAAGCAAACCCCCTCCATTTCTTAACAGTCTACTCCTCGCATACTTGGCATATCATTGGAAAGGTCAGCTTCAACACAGGTGTTATCTTTAACACTTGCTATCTCTCTCTTTCTCTTTCTCTATTTCTCCCCTCTATCTCACTCCCTCTCTGTTTCTCTCTCTCACTTTCTCTCCTCTCTCTCACTCTCGCTCTCACTCTCTCAATACTCGCCAAACTCGCTGTAATAGTGCACGCAGTCGAAATAATGTTCAGAAAGCTGCTAAAACCGGAAAAAGATGACCAGTCAGGCAAGATGACTAGTTCTTTTGAGGAAGTTTGTCCATTTAATTACTCTGTCAAACTAGCAAATTAAGCATATGATTTGTAAGACCTCTTTGTTAGACGTCCTGATTGGTGAAATAAATTAGTTGGAGAGGGGGTTGTTCAACGGGGCATCACCACTCGACTGGGTCAGATCGGCCAACTACACATTAAGGCAGAGATGACACAAGAAGCAAAAGGAGGAAGGAAGAAGATCGTCCCGCGCATGTGCCGCCTATGCGAAGAAGAAGACATGTATCCTGATCACCACCCGCCTTATCACTCTTCATTATTGTCTCTGCGTCTCTGCTCGTCTCTCTCTCTCTCTCTCTGCCTGCCTCTCTCTATCTATATTTCTCCTTCTCTGTCTGACTCTTTTTCTCTCTCCCTCGCGCTCTCTCTCTCTCTCCCACCTCTCTCACTTCCTCTGCTGCTCACGAAACTTTGCGCGCTTATGTCACCGCCCCTCTTCCGTTTCTGTGCAACACGTCACAGTAGCCTATACACATACACACGTGAATTTTCTATCTCTCTCTTTCTCTTACAATCTCTGCTCTCTCATTCTATTATTCTCTCTTACTCTCTCTCTCTCTCTTTCTCCCTCTCTTGTAACCTATCTCTCCGTCTTTACCACTTCTCTCCCTCGTAACTTATCTCTCTGTTTTCCACAACACCAATGAAGTAAAAACGTATAGCTTGCGTTTTTGTGTGTATTTCGTTGGTTTGCTCACTTTGTTTACATCAATGTACGAGAGGGAAGAAAAAGAACATATAAAATACGACCCGTTTATCAAAAAAAGTTATCATACACAGAAGATGTATGTAAGTTTACAAAAGTGTTATAGACTTTAATTGCAATAATGTAATACTTTATAAAAGGTGGTACATGAGGTGGTTCGGGTTGGTAAATGAAGAAGTAATACAAAAATATGTACAACAAATAGCGAAAAGCTGTAGCGGAAGATTAAGAATAAAGCAAAGCAAAAAAGATGTCGCAAAGCGAAGATAATTGATGAATACTAACAATTGATCATCAAAGATCCTCTAAAAATTCTTATCAATTAATCAGGAAGCGTGCTCTCTAATATTGTTTTTACAAAAATTTGCTTATAGCGGAATTGATTCAACTCGCGCTCGGATTAAGATTTTTTTTTGTTTAATATATAATGAAGCAGTCAATTTAGAAAAAAAAATCCAAAATTTAATTTATTAAAATGATTCTCTGATGGACAAGTGTCGAGATTGAGGAAAGCAAACCTAAGCCTTAAGAGAGCCTCTCTCTAAGGGTCAAGGACTGCCTGCCCCGGGGACCGATGTTCGATTTTGACTACCAGAACTTTATGAGTGATACATGGATAGATTATAAGGAAAACTAGACGGTTGAAAAGTTTGAGAAATTTTTTTTCTCCACGCCACCACCCGAAATATGTCAAAAATTCGATGTTCTGTAACTTGCTTCATTTACAATATTTTTTACTTTACTTTTTTTTTCTGATTGCTCATTCAAAACTGCATAAAAAAGTCCCAGATAACTGTTTCTGAAAAGATTCATTTTTTTCCGGATACAAATTTTTAGGTCTAAAAAAATGTTATTTTTTGTTTTTTTTTCATTTTTGCCGGTCCATTTCCAGAGAAATCATTCCATAATATGAAAGTAGAGGAAAAAGTACATGATATATGTTTCTACGAAAAGGATTTGAGGACATATTTTTTGGGTATCAATTTTTGAATACTATATGCCATCAAGTGCTGCACCGCAGTTTAAGCTCCATATCTGTTTTCCCTTTTTACTTTTTCATCTGCAAAGCATGTATAATGGTGTAGTTTTTAATTCTCTACAAATCATGCCTATACGAAACTTTGATACTTCCCGAAAAATAAAGTTTAGACATAAAAATTCAATTTTTCGGTTTTTCTTATACGTCTGCCGTCGGGTTTTTTTGACATTTTCCGTATTTCATAGATCGATTTCCAGATAATATTCACTGCTATTTTGAAGAGGAAAGAAAACTGCATAGAATATTATTTTATTATTGGAATCTGAGAACACTATTTTTAGCTACATGAATTTTAATCGTCGATAATGTGCGGAAGTGTCATCCATAACTCTTCGGCTAGTCCTGCCCCAAAATGTTCGAATTGAATTTTTCTCTTAAAATCACCCCATGGGGGTTCTTTGATGCGAGGAACACGAATATCATGTTTATTTTTTAGTATGACGTCATTTTAAAAAGATACGATAGGTGAATAGTAAAACTGTGTCGTTCAGCCATTTACCTACCGTAACTTTTTAAAATGACGTCATACTAAAAAATAAACATGATATTCGTGTTCCTCGCATCAAAGAACCCCCTTGGGGTGATTTTAAGAGAAAAATTCTATTCGAACATTTTGGGGCAGGACTAGCCGAAGAGTTATGGATGACATTTCCGTACATTATCGCCGATTAAAATTCA
Source organism: Allodiplogaster sudhausi (assembly GCA_945643635.1). Classification (NCBI taxonomy): domain Eukaryota; kingdom Metazoa; phylum Nematoda; class Chromadorea; order Rhabditida; family Diplogasteridae; genus Allodiplogaster; species Allodiplogaster sudhausi. Next base: position 102,286 of record CALZFC010000162.1, on the reverse strand, counting down.
TGTATCAAAAAATAGCGTTCTCAGAATCCTATAATAAAATGATATTCTATGCAGTTTTCTTTCCTCTTCAAGATAGCAGTGAATATTATCTGGAAATCGATCTATGAAATACGGAAAATGTCAAAAAACCCGACGGCAGACGTATTAGAAAAACCGAAAAATTGAATTTTTATGTCTAAACTTTATTTTTCGGGAAGTATCAAAGTTTCGTATAGGCTTGATTTGTAGAGAATAAAAAACTACACCATTATACATGCTTTGCAGATGAAAAGGTAAAAAGGGAAAACAGATATGGAGCTTAAATTGCGGTGCAGCACTTGATGGCATATAGTATTCAAAAATTGATACCCAAAAAAGGTGTCCTCAAATCCTTTTCGTAGAAACATATATCATGTACTTTTTCCTCTACTTTCATATTATGGAATGATTTCTCTGGAAATGGACCGGCAAAAATGAAAAAAAAACACAAAAAATAACATTTTTTTAGTCCTAAAAATTTGTATCCGGAAAAAGTCTATTAAAATGAATCTTTTCAGAAACAGTTATCTGGGACTTTTTTGTGCAGTTTTGAATGAGCAATCAGAAAAAAAAGAAAAGTAAAAAATATTGTAAATGAAGCAAGTTACAGAACATCGAATTTTTGACATATTTCGGGTGGTGGCGTGGAGAAAAAAAATTTCTCAAACTTTTCAACCGTCTAGTTTTCCTTATAATCTATCCATGTAACACTCATAAAGTTCTGGTAGTCAAAATCGAACATCGGTCCCCGGGGCAGGCAAATGGCGCCCTCCTTGAACCTTACAGAGAGGCTCTCTTAAAAATTATTCAACTTATTATTCATGACAAATTCTGGAAGCTACAATATAGAGAACAGACGCTAATATGAGATCATTAAGATTCGAAAGAAACAAATATTGTTTGTATATTATAAATTTGGCCCCTTTATTTACTCAAATATCAGAATATAATTCGTTAGAGAAAGAGAAAGAGAGAGAGAGAGAGAGAGAGAGAGAGAGAGAGCTAGAAGACGGCGTAGTTAGATGATTTAAAGTGTAACTTCCTTTTTTTTCTTTTCCAAATTCCCGCCACTCCCTAATATTGGAGTACGGTAGCTGCCCAAATAATCGATTTATTGGAGTACGGTAGCGGCTTGCTGTTGTTGTTGTTGGGAGTTGTTATTATTATTGTTGTAGTTGACTGGTTGGCCCACCGGCGACCGCGACGCAACAGGCGACGCGGCCATCATCGATCGCGACACGTGACAGGATGCGTCGCGGTCAACATTCTTCGACCGCGACGCGGCGTTTGCTGACGCGTCGCGGTCAATCGCCGCAGCCACCACTGGTGCTTCAGGCGCGTCCGCGTGCCCGAAAGAGGGTCGATTCTGGCGACGGCGGCACTCGGAGACATAGCCAGACTTCATGAGGTCGACCTGAAAAGGGGGAAAATATTAGGCGCGATATTTATTCCACTGGAAGACCCTTTAAACTCTGTTTTAACAATTTTTCTTGAATGGAAAACGCGTTATTTCAAATGAAGTACATACGCATTACTTTTGCCATTTTTTTAGAGAACAAAAAAAGATTAATGTCACATTTAACATATTGAGCTTTTTTTAATGAGCTTGAATAAAATGCCTAGTAAAGTCGGTTCAATGAGAAGCTGCTTAGTGAAATCGTGACGTCATTGATATTTGGACTAGCTCGTCATTCTCTTTCTTCTGAGCACAAAACCATCATCTGAACATACATTTGGTTTGATCGAAAAGTTCGCGCATAAAGCGTTTGAGGCGGTCATCGTAAATCGTCGGTTAAGAGAGCGGATCCACCAAAATGAGCGGGGAGACGGATCATTCCGATGATATCAATGACATCATCCGTCTATCACATGACATCATCGGATTCAGATTCAGTGTCCTGGCCTGATTCTCGAGAGTAATCTTTCACATTCTGCGTATGTTTGTTTCACTTTGAACTCTCTGCTCTCACATTTAACAAGGTTTTCTCGTTTCGACGGATCATAAAATTGTAGAGAGGAGCTGAACGCGCGGAAATCAAAGGTTCGCAAATTAATTTCTGCCATTTCTTAATGACCACACGAGGAAGATGCGAGAGGTGTGCGCCGACTTTAATTGCTCTCTTTAAAAAGACTTGACGTTACTAATCTCGGCTAGTCTGTTGACGCCTCAAGAGCCAAGAGCACAAACAGCCAGATAAGTATGCATCATTCCCCAGCACTCACTCACTCACGCCATATTCCAACCGCCCCCCAACTGCTCGATTGGGTCAATTTACGACTTATACCCAATTTGGAGAGGTTACCGAAGCTGCACAGCAGCAGCAGGAGCAGTGGGTGAGTTCATAGACCAAGCTATTAAAATCTTTATGGAGCATGACGGAGATGAGTGAGATAGAGAGAGATATATGTATGTGGAGAAGAAACCTCTGACAATGCAGGGAGCTGAGCGAGAGAGAGAGAGAGAGAGAGAGAGAGAGAGAGAGAGGAAAGAGAAAGAGAGAGAGAGAGAAAGGAGAGAAAGGAAAGAGAGAGGGAATGAGATAAAAAAGAGTTGGCAAGAGAAAGTATGAAGGAGCATGAGATGTGAGTAATTCAATGTGTTGGAATCGCGCAGCTGGAAGTGGTGAATAAGAGAGAGAGGGAAAGAGAGAGAGAGACAGAGAGAGATAGAGAGAGTAGAGAGAGAGAGGAGAGAGAGACAGAGAGGAGAGAGAGACAGAGAGAAAGAGAGGAGAGAAAAAAAAGAGTCAATCAAATGAAGGAGAGAAAAATAGGATGAAAGCGCCGCGGTTGTGTGTGACGGAACAAGTGCAAGAATAGGATAAGAGAGAGCGCCAAAATCGGCAGAGAGCTATTTTTAGTGCGCCAGATCAGGGAAACGGTGCTACGAGTGCTGATGACTATTGACGAAGTCGTCTTTTTTCTTCTTTGATCTGTCATGTCTTGACAGCATTGTCACACACATGACCATGGAACTAGTGCATACAGACTAGAAAGTTCTCCATTTCTTATACCAAAAGGAAACAACAACAAAAAGCTCACTTTTGAATTCGCGCCTTTCTGACAATAAGTGAAAAGCAAAGGCGATCTAGAGAGATTTAGAGAGAGAGAAAGAGAGGCGACCAGTTTCTTGCTACTTTCATTAGTGTTCCAGACGCTGAAGCTCTTTTTTCATTCATAAAATGCCTCTTCTCAAGGCTACCTTCAAGAGATGTTCGATTTTTGAAGATACGAGCATTTTTCTTCAAGGAATACGCTGCGGCCTTTTTGCGTTTCTAGGCATATTAGAAGTTGAAAAGTTGGAAAAGTTTAAGGTGGAAAAGTGCAGCGGATCTAGGGAGTGGCACCTTTGTATGTATATGAATGTATACATACAAAGACTCAAAAAGACTCTTTCAAAGTTCTGCTCTGCACAGTTTTCGTAGTTTTTACTTGGTTTCTGCGCTAGAAGTCGATGAAGATAAGGTTTGGCCGTGATAATTCACATTTTCAATAATACTTCCTGCACCGGCACCAAACCACATGTTTCCATCACTCTTCCTCAATCTACATACCTCAATCTCTCTCGCTTTCCCTTTCACTCTCTCTCTCTCTCTCTATTTCTCTCTCTCTCTCTTTCTCTCTCTCTCTCCACTCCCTCTCTTTCATTCTCTCGCTCACAAGCGGTCCTCTACCTCGCTGAAGAATTCTTTCGTTTGAATTGTCGAGGAGTTCTCCAAATGTTATCTTATCCGCCTCACACCACTTTTGGCTTTCTTTCTCTAGGCTCTCTCTCTCTCCTCTTTTCTCCCTCCTCTCTCCCCTTATGTCTCTTCGTCCTCTCTCCCTCTTCCTCCGTCTCTTTCTCTCGCTCTCTCTCCATCTCTCTATCTTTCTTTCTCTCTCTCTCTCTCTCTCTCTCTCTCTCGATAATTTTCAAACTAACCGGCCGTGTCAAACACATTCACACTTCCAGTTCGCCCACCGGAAGTGAGTGAGTGTAGCGGGCGACCGGCTGGACGACCCAGACCCCAGGAGATGAGAGAGATTAGAGAAGAGAGAGCGAGAGGTAGAAAGGGAGGGAGACGGACAGAGAATGTTAGAGCGAAAAAGAAAGAGAAAGAGATCGGAGAATAAGAACAGGGAATGCACATAAGAGAGAAAGAGAGAGAGAGAGAGAGAGAGAGAGAGAGAGAGCGAGTGGAAGAGAGAAAGGCGCAGAAATCGGAAATGAAGTATTGTTTTCTTAATATAATACGATTGCGGGGACAGGATAGGGTTAGGCGAAGAGAGCAAGCCAGAGAGAGAGAGAGCAAGAGAAAGAGAAGATATAGAAAAGTGAAAGAGAAATATAGCAAGCAAGAAGAGAGATAAAGAGTGGGTAAGGTATGCTACACCTTGTTCTGAGTTATGAAGAAAGAGAAGATAAGAGGGGAGGCATAGAGAGAGAGAGAGAGAAAGAGAGAGAGAAAGAAAGAAATCAACCACACCCGTGATAGGAACACGTTCGTGTTAGGTGTCCCATTGTTAGGGTTGATTCGTTTCGTTTCACATCAAAGCCAAATCAAAAGGGCCCAGCATGGCAAACAATTAGCTATAGCATTAGAATAAACAGAGGGAATTAGATTTTAAAAATTAAGATGAAATATGCATTTGAATTCCCGTGCTCAGTTAAGTATGTATATTAAGCAAAAGATGATATAATTTATGAAAAAAATAAAATTTATGAGGCAAACAATTTATAAATCATACTATTATGTAAAATAATGCTGTGAATAGATGCTCATCTCCGTTTTGTGCAAAGAAGAATACGAACAAGAATAATGTTTAAATACGGGTATATTTGTCTTGATGTAAAAAAATTGAAAATAAAAATGAAAGGAAATGATTTAAAAAGATTGCAAAAAAGGAAACCAACCAAGTAAGAGATGAGCTGAATCCACGCTTTGACCGCTTCTCGCTTTTGACGGACAATCTCCTGTCGGGTGAACACCTGAAAAGTCACTTTTTTTTTTTAAATTTTAACGTTTTATCTTAACATGTGAAAAAATAATAAAAAAATTTCTTGCACCCTAATTTCCGGTCAAAATAAAGTCATTTTGAACAGCACATAAATTGTACTTACAATTAGTGACATAAAATAGTATTTAAAGACAAAAAAAACAATATACATACTATTTGTTTAAATACAACTAATAAAAAGGGAAAGAAAAACAACAAAAGAAATGTGATGATATCTTCTTCTTCTAACACACCTCAGCCAGCGTCTCGCCCAGCTGCTCCCAGACGCCGCCCACCGTCTTCTCGCTCATCGCACAATGCCGTGTGCCAATGTCGATGCAGCGAGACTGACAGACAAAAGAGCAGAGTATCGTACAAGAACATTTAAAAAAAAAAACGGTATTTAAACATAACATTTACCATTAGTCTATTTCTATGACTTAATTTTTTTTTCTTTCTTCTTTTACAGATTTCTGATATTTTTATTTAGATTTTTAAAATAGTATTTTAAATAATATTAGCAATAATAATAATAATATTAAATTATATTAATAATATTATTAATACAAATATTACTTGTATTAATGATATTGAATAACATTTCGCCTCTTCGAACCTGTACAGTCTTGGCCGGCTGCGAGACGTCAGCGAGGAGCGTATCGAAGAGTTCGGTCAGATAGCGAAAGTGCGCATTCAGATCGCACGATGATTGGCCGCTCTGGAGACAAAATTATTTCATTTTTTTTTTGAAAAGTAAATGATTAATTAATTTATTAGAGACTAATTAAATTTATTTATTTAACTTAATTCTCACACCGATTTCCTTTAGAGAATCCAGTACAAAAAAAAGCAAACATCTGTAAACTAGGGATGCGTACAGGCGGTTCTATTTTTGACCGAAGACATAAGAGTGCAAGTCAACGTGCTCAATCCGCTGGTCACGATTTCAGATGCCTATACCATTATTCTTGAAAATACTGACTCGAGTTTTTGACCAAATGTTATTCAAGGTTTCATTTGTTTTCTGATGTCCGTGCGTTTTAAACGGTTTAGTCGCTGACTTGTTGCCATGCAATTATCATTTGGTAAGCGTATTTTCTTGAAACTGTCTCTGTAAACTAGGGATGCGTACAGGCGGTTCTATTTTTGACCGAAGACATAAGACTCCTGAATCTAAATATGCAAACCAAATCGAGGGACGCAATATTGCTTTTTAAATATTTGTTGCGAAATTAATGAAAATCGATATTTCGTGCAATTTTCTATAATGATGATATGCAAACCAGAGACCCAACGTTTTTTTTCTCGGAAACAATCAAGATTTTAAGGAGCTTTGATCCAAGGTGTAATCTTTTGTGCCGCATTGAATTGACAGTTGAAATGTAGAAAATGACTGATCAATTATCAGCCGTCGACTAGATATGAGAAATTAACGATTAATCCAGGAATAATTAATTTGAGAAATTAACGACGGAATAAAACTGATTTATACACAGGCGGTGAAAATAAATATTTCGAAATAATTTATTCTTGAAAAATTTATTTAAAAAATTACATATGCATGCCAGCAACTTTTTGTTTTATTCCAATACTTAAATTTTCCGGGGATTTCGATTAAGACATAAATTTCGTATATTTCGAGCACAGGCTCTCTGATTATTCTCTGGTAGGCTTTTTTCCCCGTATGCAAATGTTTTGATTTCACTTTGGCTTGACACATTTGTATGTACACGAAGATTTGAGAGATATTCTCTTCCATTATATTGTGAGCAAAAATAACTAGAAAACTGAGAAGTACATGGCAGTTTGTAAATTTCATCTGTTCATCTCGTTCATCTGTTGTAAAGTTCCTCTTATAAATTTCCATAGAAAATACCTTATTGTAAAGTTCATCTTGCCCTAAGGATGAACAGATGAACAGATGAACTTTACAAAGTGCCGAAGTAGGTAATTCGCTAGGTACGGAACTGTCAAATGAGCACTCATACTTCATAAAAAAAGGTCGTTATGAACGCGCGCGCGCGAATTCAAAATTGTTCTCTAGCGCTACTGTATTATTATTATTCGTCTAATACTTCCTTTAATAGCACGGCTGGAATCAATTTATTATAAATTCCATTTATGGAAAATTATAAAAAAAAGAATAAAGAGGTGAGTCTATTTTTATTGCTACATATTTTTCCAAAATAAATTCTCAAGCGCAAGTTTTTAAAACGCCTCGTTCTTAATTACCATTAAGAAAAATAATTTAGTTTTTTTTGCTTTTACCCACATCTTAATTAATAAAAGTTTTTTTCTTTTACATTTGCATAATTTGCATAATTTGCAAATAATTTTACATTATATTTGCATAAAAGTGACAAAGCCTAATTAATTAAAGTTCTTTCATAAAAGTCTCACATACCTTGAATCCCTCGAGAATCGACATTTTCTGGAAGATTTCACGTGACACTGGCGATTTGCAGCAGAGGTCTCTGCAATTTTGAAATTTTTTGTTTCGCGCCCTTTTCTTTTGCCGACATCAAATAGTAAGAATTTTAAGTATTCACACAAATCAATCGAAGTAAACATAAATTCTTCTCATTAAATACAAAATAGTTAGTTATAAGAAAAAATGGTGAACGGGAAAACGAGGCGATTTTCATGGGGGGGGAGGGTTCTTTCTTGTTGCTGCACTAAACAATTGGCGGCACACTATAATAAAGTGTGTGTAAATGAAATCAAAATAGAGAAACATAAATCCGTATATACACCGTTTTGTCTCTATTATTACCCGTCCCACGGAGAGTTAGCCCAGTACATTTGGGGATGTTACCCAGCCGTGGCACGTTGCCAAAATAAGCGTAAAAATCTTACAGTAGGAAAATATGACAGTATCTCATGATTGCATTAAGGGAAATCGTGTTGAGAACCAAAATATTTAACATTTTGTTAAACGGAATTTCTGTTTTGTGTTACCGTAATTTTCTAAGTGAGATTCCCGAATGAAGCATAGTGTAACACCAAAAAGTTTTCCAACGGTCGTCTTGACTCCCCGTGGTCCCTCTAATTGTGCCCTTACATCGAAGGAAAGTGTATTGACAAATAGTATCGCCCAGGAGTACTAATAGAGAAAATACAGTTTTGTAATTTGGCCACTGACTTGAAGACCTGGCTGAAGACGTGCTGGTCGCGGCGGAGCTTTGCCCACGTCGAGATCAGCAGCGAGCATTGATAGCTGTAAATACAATTATGAAGAATATTTATACAATACTATTTATATAAAATATATATATATATATATATATATATATAAACATATATTTTCATCCCTCGTTACCTCACTCACTCACTCTCTCTCTTTCTCTTTATCTCACTCTTTCTCTCTTGGTTCTTCTCTCTCTTTCTCTCTCTTTCTCCATCACTTTCTCTCTCGCTCTCTCTCTCTCTCGCTATCACTCTCTCAATCTTTCTCACCCTTTCTTTCTCTCATTCTCTCTCTCCCTCTCTCTCTCTCTCCTCTCTCTCTCTCTCTCTCTCTCTCTCTCTCTCTAACCTGCTCAGTTTGACTGCTTCCATGAGCGTGACGACTCCTCCATTGCTGCGCGCCGACTCGCGCCCTTCCATCTGACCGGCGCGGCTGCCGCGTCTATTGTATAAATCGATTAATCATTTAGTTTTATAAATTAATTAATGTTCAATTAATTATTTTTTTAATTAATTAAAATAATATAATTTCTAAAATTTTATACGTTTAAAATATGAAGACCACTAAAATGAATCTGTATTAAAATCAATCAGTTCTTGAAAGAATCTGCTCTAAAATTATTCTGTACTAAAACAAAACTATACTAAAATGAATCTGTTCTAAATGAATCTGTTCTAAAACGAATCAGTACTAAAAATTAATCCGTATTAATTGAATCTGTTCTAAAATTATTCCCATACTAAAATAAATCTGTATTAAATGGAATCTTTATAACATGAGTCTGTATTAAATTCTAACAATAAGTTGTACTAAATTTAAATTGTACTAAAAATAAATATGCACTTTTTGCCCCGCCCCAAACCTGCTCGTATTGCCGCCCATCCCGGGCGGTGAATGCTCCTCGGGCAGGCCGAGCGAGATGCGTGAACCACGACGCGAGCCGCGACGCCCCAGACTGAAATTTACTCTCTAATCATATGCGTACATCAACTTATACTTTATTTGAATCACCGAAATGTAAAAAAAATTATAGAAAAAGAGAAGTAGGATATAACAAATAAGATAGCATGAGAGAACGCAGAAGACGATGAAGAAAAACGCATATCATTGTTTGACGCAGAATTTCGCAGTAAGAAGCGATAAGGAAGGGAGTCAAGGACGCGGATAAAAAATAAATATTAATAAAAATTGAGAATCAATGTACAGAATTTAGACTCGAATTGTGCCAGGCGCTTTTCATAGTCTTGCGCCGCTTAAGTGGAAAGGCAATGTTATCGCAAACGATAAACGTAGAAAAAAAAGACAAAACTTATAAAAGTAAAAAAATAAAAATAAATAGCTACCATAAGCAGTGATTACATACATACATGTACAAATCGCTTCCTTTGTGCTATATTAAGAAGCACAGGAGAAACTATAACACTATTTAATGACGGATAATAGCGTTCATTATGTATTCTTAAAATAATAAAGCGCAAACTTTAGTTTATTTTCTTCAAAGAATTATTTAAATATTAAATTTTCCCGCCAAAAAAGAGAATTATTCAAATTTTAAAGTTCCCCGCCAAAATCACCCACCGTTCGACGTCGTCGCCTGTCGG
>CALZFC010000162.1:40000-90000 GCA_945643635.1 Allodiplogaster sudhausi | reverse complement strand
GTTGGTATGGAGCAGGGAGATGGTGAGAGAACGTGAAAGGGAGAGAGAGATGGATAGGGAGAGAGAGTGACTAGACAGTGAGAGAGAGCGAGAAATAGAGCGAGAGATTGAGGGAGAGCGAGAGAGCAAGACAGAGGCAGAGAGAGAAAGAGAGAGAGAGAGAGAGAGAGAGGGACAGAGAGAGAGAGAAAGAGAGAGAATAGGCAATCGCAAAAGGTGCGAAGTCATACAGACCTCGTGAGGCTCTAGACCGCCGGCCGGATAGAGTGCACCTCTCTCCTACCATTCTTTTTTTTCTGCTTGAGGATATGACAGCACGGAAGGAGCGATGGGGAGAGAGAGAGAGAGAAAGAGAGGGAGGAAGAAAGAAAGAGAGAGAGAGAGGACAGGAGGGGAGAGAAAGATGAAAAACTTCCTTTCCTGGTGAATGAATGCTGAACGACGTGTGTCTACGGAGACAAAGAAAGAAAATTCTATATCACGAAGGGCTGGAGGTGTTCCAGTTGGTGGAGATCTATAATGACGTGATATTTTATGAGAGGGGTTAGCTGGAAGCTGTAAGAAGAAGGGGAGAGGAGGAGAGAGAGAGAAGGAGAGAGAGAGAGGGGGGGGGAAAGAGAGGGGAGAGAGAGGGGAGGAGGGAGGGGGAGAGGAAGAGAAGAGAAGAGAGAAACCGAGAGAGAGACAGAGAGAGAGAGAGAGGAGAGAGAGAATGAATATGGGCAGAACGATATCATGTGTATTTTGTGTGTGGCATTGAGAGCCTTAGGCAGACGGGAAGATTGATGCATTATAAACTAAGTGGGTGTCGAGATGAAAAGAAGAAGGAAGGGAGAACAAGAAGAGGAAGGCTCCATCGATGACATCCTTCAAAGAATCGGGGACAGGGGAATGAGGAGGGGGGGGGTATGAGAGCGGGAAGGGGGGCTATGAGGGGGGATATGATGGGGTCTCAAATGCTCTCTCTCTCTCTCAGTCAGGAGTAGACTTCGGATAGTCAGGGCGGTCTCAAATGGTAAGCGATGCGCCTTTGTGCGCAGATTGGTGTCCAACCATCTATCCGAAATGAAGAGAGAAAGAGAGAGAGAGAGAGAGAGAGAGAGAGAGAGAAAACAGCAAGAGAGAGAGAGAGAGAGGGAGGGAGAGATAAAGAGAGAGAGAGAGAAATGGAGAGAGAGGGATAGAGAGAAGAAAGAAAGAAAACAGCAAGAGAGAGAGAGAGAGAGAGAGAGAGAGAGAGAGAATATAAAGAAAGAAATAGAAGCCGGTAGGCAAATACATCAAGAAGTGCTTATGGACGGCGGATATTACTCGGCTCCCTCTCTCTCTCTCTCGCACTCTCTCTCTCTCTCTCTCTCTTTCTCTCTCTTTCTTTTCCCAGATTTTAAGCAGCCGTTTCTCTGTCTCTGTCTCTCTTTCTCTCTCTCTCTCTGTCTGTCTCTCCCTCGCCAATATACGCCTCAAGGGACTCTTAGGAAGCGAAAAATCATCGCCATAATCAAGAGGAGAAAAAGAGGAAAAGAAGTCCTCAGTCAGCAAAAAGTGCACTTTTCACCTGGTCAATTTGATCTGAAGCGAGAGTGCGAAAATATGAACAGGGATTTCCGGCCGGGCGGGCTGCTCCGGATATGGGAAGGAGACGTTGGCGAGCGGTCGGGGATGGAAAAGCGGAAGAGCCAAGGGGTTAGGAACATCACATAGTCGGTTGGTATGGAGCAGGTAGATGGTAAGAGAACGTGAAAGGGAGAGAGAGATGGATAGGGAGAGAGAGTGACTAAACAGTGAGAGAGAGCGAGAAATAGAGCGAGAGATTGAGGGAGAGCGAGAGAGCAAGACAGAGGCAGAGAGAGAAAGAGAGAGAGAGAGAGAGAGAGAGAGGGACAGAGAGAGAGAAAGAGAGAGAATAGGCAATCGCAAAAGGTGCGAAGCCATACAGACCTCGTGATGCTCTAGACCGCCGGTTGGATAGAGTGCACCTCTCTCCTACCATTCTTTTTTTTCTGCTTGAGGATATGACATCACGGAAGGAGCGATGGGGACAGAGAGAGAGAGTGACTGAGAGAAAGAGAGAAAAGAGAGAGAGAGAGAAGGACATTGTGACTGACAATGAGAGAGAGAGGAAATATAAAGAGAATTTAACAAGTCGTTTAAGTAAGCGAAGTACGACCGTCATAAAAGACATGGTTTAAACTTTGCAAATATTCCTCACCATCAGGTCAGGCAAGGCAATATGCCAATAAATACATGTATAAATAAAACATGTTCAGGTGTAGTTTGCCTAGAGAGGAGAGCATGAGAGTGAGCTAAGAAAAGAGTGAGAGAAGAAGAGAGCTGTAGAGAAAGAGAAAAAAAGAGAAAGAGAGTGAGAAGGTGAGACCGATAATGGCTACAAATTTAAAAAAAGAGAGAGAGCGAAAACGAGTGAGAGAGAGCGAGAGAAGGAGAGGAAAAGGGAGAGAGACAGAGAGTGAGAGATAGTGAGTGAGAGAGAGAGAGAGACTTGAGCCATTCCGTAGTGCTAATTGTTAGTCGTTGTTGCTGCCAATCCTTGCGCGGCGTGAAACCATGGCAAGCAAGAAGTCTCGCGGGGGGATAGGGAAAATGGAGAGGGATGGAGCGAGTGAGAGAGAGAGAGTGAGGGAGAAAGAGAGAAAGTGAGAAAGTGAAGAGAGAGCGAGAGAGTGAAAGAGATAGCGATAGAGTGAAGAGAGACAGACAGAGAGATAGAACAGAATACGGGACAGAGAAAAGACAAATCTAGAGAAAATGCAGAATGGGAGAAGTTAGAAGAGTGAAAAAGCGATGACGTAGCATCGATATTCGGTGGGAAGCGTAGTGAATAGAGTACTGTAGAGATTCAGGGATTTCCTAGATTCTTCTCATTCTTGAAATGAGGGGGTTCATAGAGCAAGGAAGAGAGAGCGAAAGTATGAGGTAGACAAAGTAAGAGAAGGATAATGATAGAGAAGGAGAGAAAGAAAGACAAAGAACGAATGAAAGATGAAAAGGAAAGAGAGAGAAGATGAGAGAGAGGGAGCGGGTAAGAGAGACAAAGAAATAGAGAAAGAGAGAACTCGCCACGTTCATAGAACGTAAAACGTGAAGAAGTGAATAATAGTCAGCAGGTAGCTAAGGAAGCCAGAGTTGGAAAATATTGGGATTGTCGAGAGATACTGGGAGGGGTGAGCGAGAGAGAGAGAGAGAGAAACAGAGAGTGGAGAGAGAGAGAAGAGGGAGAGAGCGAGCGAGAGGGAAGACAGAGAGAGAGAAAGAGGGAGAGAGAGAGAGAGAGAACTGGACCGAGAAAGAAAATGAGAAGGTGAGACAAAACGGGTGCATGGATTTCTTGACAAGATGGTAAAGGTTGAATGTTGGTGTGCAAAACAGGAAGAGCCGGGATCCGAAAAGATATTTAAGACTGTTACCTTTCACTCTCTCTCTCTCTGCATCTCTTTCTCTCTCTCTGTAAGTCTCTCTCTCTCTGCATCTCTCACATTCTCTATCTCTCTCTCTCTCTCTCTGTCTGCATCTCTATCTCTCCAGCTCTCTGTATCTCTCTCTCCATCTCTGCATTTCTTTAACATTCCCTAACCACTTTCCTCTTCTTTCGACATATCTATACACTCTTTCTCACATTGCACTCCAATTGTGCCAGAATTAGATTCGAGTCAACCCGGTTGTTTTGATGTTTTTATTGCCTTTAAATTGGTAGATAGAACTTGTTCTTCGATCAGTGAAAGCTTCTTCGACTTACAAAACCCATGATATTATAGTTACAGGTTATCAAATGCTTTCAAGTGCACCTTCACCAAGTAACTCTCGCACTCTCAATCTGCTTTTATCTCTCTATCTCTCTCTCTCTCTTCCTCTGTCGCTATCTTTATTCCATCGTATCTAATTCTCACTCTCTCTCCCTCTCTCTCTATCTATCTTCCTCTCGAGGTTAACCATTGAACGAAGAAGAAAAAGCGCAGACAAATCAGAGAGAGAGAGAGAGTGGGCGGCATGTTTTACCGAGTTGCCTTCAGGAAGACGACATGTCGAGTGGTCATGGAAGAGGTTAAGAGACAGCAAAGTCGAGAAGGAAATACGAGAGAGAGAGAGAGAGAAAGAACGAAAGAAAGAGATAGAGAGAGAGAAAGAGAGAGAGGAAGAACGAGAGAGATAAGTAGAGAGAGATACTATGAGATGAGATGCATACAAAATACAGCCATAACCATCATCATTCTCATCGCATCGCCGTAAGAATACATGATAGCCTGTCGCTTCAGCTCTCTCTCTCTCTCTCTCTCTCTCTCTCTCTCTCCCTGTCTCTCGCTCTCTTTCTCTATCTCGCTCTGTCTCTCTCTTAATCTCTCGTCCCTTACCTCCACCTTCCTCTCAATTTTAGCCTACGCTCTCTCTCTCTCTTACATAATACTCTTTGACTCTCTGGTTGCTCCCTCTCTTTCTCATTCTGCCTTTCTATCGCTGACAATGAGGACCTTGTACGCCTTCAAGTAGTATGTACTGAGGTCTGAGTCCCAGCAATGACAGAAAAGCGGCAGAAATAACTCGGGAATATTTGAAGGTGAATCTGATGGTGAGCAGACAAGAGAGAGAGAGAGAGAGTGAGAGAGAGATAGAGAGAGAGAGATTAGGAGAGAGAGAGAGACATGGGAAAGACAGAGAGAGAGAACGAGAGAGAACGGAGCGTGAGAAAAGTCAAATCTACCAATACAGCTTAAAAGATGAGAGACAGAGGATTGAGAAGAGAAATGATAGGAAAAGCGAGACAATTGAACGAGGTTGTTTTAGAGTCAAGAAAAAACGTGAAAAAGCGTTGACAAAAATACGCTTCAAATGCGTCCGATATAGTGCATTTCATTCCATTTCCTTGCCGGTTCATTGCTACATCATATAACTACACATATCTTATAGCGTCAAGTGCGTTTTAAAACTGCCGTCAGTAAATGAAATCAAATAGCAAAACACGAAAACAGCCGTCGGCTAATGGTTGAAATGTATATTTAATTATATTAATTTTTTTGCCTTTATCTTTTCGCCAATAAATTAATGAACCAGGAGTTTGCTGGAAATTTTGTCGCAACCGTGTAAAAATTATGGAATAGAAAGATCATCAAATGGGATTTGTTTTTTTTAAACGCTGAACCATGATTTGATTGGTAAGTGGATACAATTATCAGCAAGAAACGTGGCTTAACACTGGAAAAGAGAGTTTGAATGTAGAAGACAAATTTGTAGTTATTACATGAATTATTTCAATATACATATTTGCAAATAAAAAAAATTAATTAAAATTTTTATTACTTTTGAAAAAAATAATAAAAATAAATCTGTTCAGGTGGTGCACGATGAGTTGAGCACAATGTGCTTGTGAACTTTTCAGCTTAGAGAGGGAGAGATTGAGAGATTGAGAGAGAGAGACAAAAGTAAGAGAGAGAGAGAATGAGGGAGCGTGAGGGAGACAGAGATAGAGAGAAAGAGAGAGAGAGAGAGAGAGAGCGAGATAGATAGAGAGAGAGATAAAGAGGGGGAGATCTGCCATAGACACGTTTAGTCGGGATATCCCTGGTTATTCTATACTTTCATCGCTGACGAATTTTTTTAACATTTTGGGCACAACTCTCTGTGCATGAATATATCTGTTGCCGGGCTAGACATCCTCTCTTGTTTCTCTCTTTTCTTTCTCTCTCTCTCTCTTGTTTCTCTCTCTTTACCTCCCTATCCTCACTAACTCGATCTCTTGTTTCTCTCTCTCTACCTCCCTCTCCTCACTCCCTCTCTCTCTTGTTTCTGTCTCTCTCTACCTCCCTCTCCTCACTCTTTCTCTCTCTCTTGTTTCTCTCTCTCTTTATCTCCCTCTCCTCACTCTCTCTCTACCCCTCCTATTTTTCGCTCTCTCTCTCTCCCTCTCCACTCTTTATATCCAATCTATGTATATATTTGCATATCTCTATATCACTATATCACTGTTACATCTCTCACAACGCCTTCATGTTTCCATTCTCATTTTCGTTTGCTCCTCTAACCCTTTGGATATAGAGAAGCGAAATTTCCATTTCCTGCTCACAAAACTCCGATACGGGAAACAATCCCTTTTTGCAGAGAAGCGGAAGTTGGTTGCTCGCCTTGCAAAAGATGCGAAATTATGTGATCATGATGAATCCTCAAATGTCGGAGGAATATTTCACCTAGTCATGCTACTATATTTCTTTTGACTTTACAATCCCGCTCCATATTATTGAGTCCGATATATTAATAGTATTTTAATATGTAATTATATTCATAGTATCGTATCATTTATATTAATAATATTAATATTGTTAATACTGATATAAATAATATGAAACTATGATATTACTAATCATGTTGGACAAAATAATGCCGAGCGGTACTCTATTTTTATCAACTCTATTTTCTCTTCACTCCCACTCATAATGACGTTAGTATTTTTCAACAACTCTGACATGTGCCCTCTGATCATTTGCTCCACACAGCTAAGCCGGCCACAAATGTTTCTATGACACCTCAACGATTTAGACGCATGTTAGAAAACGTCATTTCTTTCTCTCTCTCTCTCTCTTTTTTCTCTCTCTCTCACTCTCTCCATTTCTCCCTCTCTCTCTCTCTTGCCTCCTCTATCTCTCCATTTCCTCGTATCTCTCTCAATATCCACCTGTCTCTCCTTTCCAACTTCTCTGCATCTATGGTTCCCTAGCCCTATTTCTCTCTGACAATTTTGACTACAATCTGACTTAATAGACAGACAAAAATCTGTCGCAACAAGGCAAGTGGCGTAGATTTCCTTTATATTAATTTTCTTCTCTCACTCTCTCCCTCTTCCTCTCTCTCTCACTCTCTCTCTCTCTTTCTCTCGTTCCTTTCTTGTTGTATTTCGCTCTTTTCCTCCATTTCTCACTGCCACTCGCTCTTTTTTTGTTTTATTTCTTGTCCACTCTCTCTCTCTCTCCTTGTAATTCTAGCTTTTTTGTTATATTGTTTTCTCTCTCGGTCTCTCTGCTTCTTGTCCTTTTTCGCTCTATTTCATTTTCACTCTCTCTCTCTCTCTCTCTCTCTCTCTTCTTGGACCAGACGGAACCTTCTTTACTATTTATTGAAGATGAATCCTTACGAAATGCATCACTGGCTGCCATGCAAAAGGCGATAATAATAACACATGGGAAAGAACATAATTAGAGTTCAAGAAGCATTCTCTCTTCCTCATCATAGAGGAAGAAAGTGATAGAGAAGGAGAGGTAGAGACAGATTGATAGAGAAAGAAAGAGAGAAAGAGGAATAAAGTGAGCGAGAGAGAGAGAGAGAGAGTTAAAGAGAGAATAAGAAAGAAAGAGAAACAGATAGAGAGGTTGACAGAGATAAAAAAAAAAAAGAAAAGAGAGAATTAGAAAGGGAGAAAAAGAGAGAGAGAGAGATATAGAGAGACGCAGAGAGAGAGAAGAGTGGGAAAAAAAGCAAGCACAAGGATCTCTTCTGATCTTTTATCATCTCAATGCATGTCCAAAAGGCATGTATGCAAGGAAAGAAGGCTCTCTCCGAAAAGCCATCAGGGAAACCGCTCCGTTCAGTGAAAAGAGACTATCATTGTATGAAAGTCATTGTTACGAATGATCTACAACAATGTCATATACAAAATGTACGCATACATAAACATAGAGGCATCCTTTTCCTCACCAATTACTTTTTTTTATTACATCTTTACGATAATTGAAAGATGAGTCCACTTTGTTTAAGAGAATACAACAGAAGCAAAAAAATGAAAGGGAGTCATTCGAAGAGAAAGCGGTAAAAAGAGAGAGAAAAGAATGAGAGAAAGAAAGGTAGCGAACGAGAGAGTGAGAGGGCGAGATAGTGCAAGAGTGAAAAAGAGAGAAAGAGAGAGGGTTAGAGATTGGGAAAGAGAGAAAGATTGAGAGAGAGAGATCTAGAGAGAAAGATAGCGCGTAAGAGTTAGAGATTGGGAGACAGAGATAATGAGAGAGCGAGAGAGCGAGGATGAGAGAGACTAACCTTCACTGACGAAGCATCCACCGATGCACGTGGCTCCTTCTTTGGAGTGCAGTTTCCACTGCCAGCAGCCGATTGTTCGTTGCCCATCGTGGAATACGGTAGAATATGAGGGAGTCCTGAACGGAATAACTTTTACGTTTCAGCCAAGATTTGGTAGATTCAACTGGTAGATTCATATGTATGTAGTATGAATGTATATTGATAGATATGTTGTGTGTACATACATACATACATTCATATGTATAACGCGACCAAAGAGTTGAAATGAATGAATAAGAAAGAAGTTTTACTCTTTTTCAAAGACCATTTTCTGGCATAAAAAGTGGTATGTACATAGCTCACCTCACATCATTCTGTTTTTTTTTAAACTTATAAGTGTTTATCTACCTTGAAGCAAAAGAAGTCGATGTCAGCAGCAGTCTCGTTGAGAAAAGAAAAACCGCTGTGCAGATTCCGCTCCTTATAAGCTTTGCGTTCAAAAACTGCAAAAATATTAATTGGTTAAAGTTAATTAATTAATTAATTAATTAATTAAGGATCAAATTGCGCCAGTTTAAAAGGTTAAGCACGCACATTAAAAATCGGCACGAGCATCATTCGGTCACGAATTTCCATTGTAGAGAAGCGCAAAATTTCCGCGCAGCAAAAGAAAAGACGGAACATTGGAAAGCAACCATATGCGCAGAGGGTAAAGGCAGGGAAACATGGAAAAGAAGAATATTAAAGGAGGTATCTGAGGAATTATTAACCTAACTTGTTTTTTATATGAACATGTTCATCTTGGCGTAAAACATGTATCCAGAAAGTTTGAGCGAATTTCTTCCATTACATTCTGAGCAATTGTAATGTGAAAACTTGCGGGTAGAGAATTAGCTACGGTAAGTCAGAGCCGCCCTCCTATTTCACATGCTCTCTCGACCGGGCGACAGGAAACTTTATGAGCGCTCGCATTTAAACTCGTTCTATAGCGCAACTGTAGAATTATTCGGCGGATACTTCCTTTAATTGATTTTTAGAATCACAAGGGAAAGCAGATGATCTTCAGAGGGAATCTCATGTTTAAGGCACATAAATTCACTCCGCACAAAACAAATAATAGAATGAATAGGGAACGCGAGCACGAATTCATCGGATTGAGAGAAGAGATGAACAAGAAAGATAATTAAGGAACGACGAAAAAGGAGAGCGAGATAGCAGAGAAACGCACATGTGTCCTGCAGGACGATCTTTCTCTAACAATATGAGGTCCCCCACCTCTTTTTGTTAGAGAAAGAGTAATGGAGAGAAAAAAAAACTGAAAAAAACAAGAGAGTGAGAGAGTGAGAGAGAGAAAAGAGAGACTGATTTGGAGAAAAAAACAAGCATTTAAAAAGTAACAATAACAAAAACGATGATCGTGAGATACAGGCTACAAAGTAAGATATATTTGAATTTAAAAAAAATCTTTTTTCCGAGCAGAAACGTGCACTCACATCAGTCATCAAGAGATCTTTTTCTAAAGTGTTTGATGTCATCATAGAGATAAAACAAAAACAGGAAAAAAAGGTGTCAGGAAAGTGCTGGAGTGGTTTAGAGTAGTCATGTGATATGGAATAGGGATGTTTGAGGAAGATAGGATGGGCAAAGAGAGCGAGTGAGAGAGAGAGAGGGAAAGAAGGAGATAGGAAGAGAGAGAGAGAGAGAGAGAAAGAGAGAGCCAGAGAGAGGGAGAGTGAGAAGAAAAGAGAGAAACAGAGCGAGAGAGAGGGGGTGAGAAAGAGATGTCTAATGAGCCTCTTGAAAGCCCTTTTTCAACAAACCGAGAAGTCACTTCCCTGAAAAGCCATCATGACCTTCTTGAATTGCCTCATCGCAAACACTTGAGAACAAGAGAGAGAGAGAGAGAGAGAGAGAGAGAGAGAAAGTGAGAGAGAGAGAGAAAGAGAGAGAGAGTGATAGACAGAGACAGAGAGAGAGAGCGAGAGAGAAAAGGAAAGAGAGAGAGAGAAAGAGAGTGAGAGAGTGGGTGGAGAGACGGAGGGGCACGGCATAGAGAGAAAGAGAGAGCGAGAGAAGAAAAGGAAAGAGGGAGAGAGAGAGAGAGAGAGAGAGAGAGAGAAAGAAAGCTAAGATATTTGAAAAGACGAAGGGATGAAGCTCACATCATTTGAGAAAAAAAAAAGATGACTGACAACAGGAGAGGCTTTTTCCAATTTTCAAACCATAAGAACAGAGTGAAACGGGTATTGAGGAACTCTCGTATTCGATTGAAGTGATGAGAGATGTAGTCTCTTCACTAAAATCGAATACGAGGAGGAAAGGCGAGAGATCTCCACGCTCGACTGCAATGATGAATGTGGAATGTGAAGGGTGAGGCGATGAAAAGTTAGCTCAGCGCCTAGCGTCTCCGGTTTTGTAATCGGAAGGTCGCGAGTTCGAGTCCATCCGAAGGCATCATCTGGCTTTCTCGCAGTCAGATTAGTCGGTAGCCATTGAATGGCGGCAGCTCAATAGACATTTAAAAAGCTCTGATTGTGAGGGAATCCCTCTCGTAGCGCAGGAGTAAGCCAGCAGGTCCATACGTTCCTTGAGCCACCTCATTGTTTGACGTCGTATGTAGGGCAAAAAGGGTGATGATAGTAGGATAGTGATGATAGGGTCTGATTGTGAGGGAATCCATCTCTCGTAGCGCAGGAGTAAGCTAGCAGGTCCATATGTTCCTTAAGCAACCTTAATTTTTTCTCGCGTCCGTTTAGGGCCCTAAAAGGTGATGGGTGATAGGGTGATGATAGTAAGATAGTGATTATTGGGTGATGATAGTATATATGATAGTGATGATGGGGTGATGATAGTACATATGATAGTGATGATGGGATGATGATAGTACATATGATAGTGATGATGGGGTGATGATAGTACATATGATAGTGATGATGGGGTGATGATAGTACATATGATAGTGATGATGGGGTGATGATAGTACATATGATAGTGATGATGGGGTGATGATAGTACATATGATAGTGATGATGGGTGATGATAGTACATATGATAGTTGTCGCGAAAGTGGCCCGGCCAGGGGCAAAAAGAAGAAGAAAACCTGCCCTCTAGGGCGGAGATCCTGCCACGCGGGTCTTGAAGATAAAAGATGAAGAATACATTTGAAGATATGCCTGGCCGGGTCTTTCGGAAGTAAGAAATTGTTATGATATAAACCAGTCATTGATAAGCCTTTCCATGTGAAGATACACGAGGCATTCAAACAGACAAGTTTATATACAAGAGCCTCTTACAGAGGTAATTCATAACAAGTAATGATGCTAGCATAGTACAAGTGGTGAGAGGGAAGAGAAGGGTGCCAGAACTAAGCTCTGGACCCGCTGCTCCTCGCGGAGCGCAAGATGAACACTAGATGCCGGGACTTTGGCGGGGGGAAGGTGAGAAAAGAAGCGAGGGACACCGAGACTGCTCAATCGATATGAGCCAAGGCCTATGCCTAGTAACGAGAGAGTGTTGTGAGAGGAGAGAGTGGTTAGAGAAGCAGAGAGCGAGCGAGATGAGCTACGGAATCTCGCCTCTGCTACGAATACTAACACACTAAATACAGTATGAATCGGCACTAAAATGGGCCGAGCTAGCAGAAATACAGGGGGAAAGAGAAATCAAAACTGCAAGTTTTGACAATAGTGATGATGGAGTGATGATAGTACATATGATAGTGATGATGGGGTGATGATAGTACATATGATAGTGATGATGGGGTGATGATAGTAGGATAGTGATTATAGGGTGATGATGATAGGACCCTATGGGGTGATGCAAACACGAGTCCCTGGCGATCGCCGCAGACGCCCGCTGTATGTGGTAGAGGTAGAGGTTACAGGTAGTCTCAGCAGCCGCCCAGAAATCACGGAGCTCATTGCCAGAAGTCGCTCACAATCAGAGCCCTGTCCTATATCCGTTTCCTACCTTTTTTCAACAATTAAAAAAGAAAGTCAAATCAAACAGAAGGCATGTACAAGTTTGTGGCCAAGAACCTCCCCGACTCCAGGTTGGCCGTTGGGAAGACCTTGGCCCCAGACAACCTTCTCTGTCTATATGAGGGAGACAGAGCTGAAGTGGCGCCTTATTTGCCTTTTAGAGGGAAGCCTCCTCCTCCTACAGCGGAAAGTGGAGGCAGCAAGAGCAAAAGGAGCAATATCACACAGAGAAGAAAGTTACCGCGGTGGTAACAATTACGCGGAACATATTGTTAAGAAATCGCGCCGGAGCAATATTGTTTCGCCCAGCGAACTTTTACTTGTTCCGTTTAAAGGTTACCAGCGCGGTAACAAGTGAATGGGGCAATATGTTCCCACTCATGTAACATAAAAGTTCGTTAGTGCTCGCCCTGCCTAGGCACTCAAGCAATCGATTGATTTCCTTTCTTCCTTGCCTGCAGGTCCCAATTCAGAACTTAAGGTTGAATGTTAATAAAACTAGGGCTTCCAAAAGAAATCGGAAGGCGTCGAGCACCCGGACGCAAGAGTGCATCCGATGCCAGCGAGCAACGGGCAGCCTTTCAGCCATCCGCTCAGCAGCATTTCACACGATCAACCGGTCTGTGCCGAATTACCACTTCGGCTTGCTGATTTTTGCCATAGTAAATGATGCAACCTATATGTTTTTGCTACATGCAATTTTGGGAAGGATTGCTGGCCCAGGCCCGAGTTCAATGGGAGGAGTGAACCTAATATTTCTGCGCCGTTGAACTAAAGTTCGAAATTTTCATTGAACGGACTATTTAAAAAATCGGAACAATTGTAACTTTTGAAAGTTCGAGCACGGAGACGAACAAATTGTTACATGGGTGGGAACATGAGCCCCGCGAACTTTTAATGTCCGAACTTTTTTGTAACAATCGCCACCGAACTTTCATTGTCCGAACTTTTCTTCTCTGTGTGATATTGCGTGCACATGTACATACATAATTTTGACGCGCCGTGTTTGGGCACTACGCGCCTTCCAAAAATGCGCTCCGTCGAAAATGTCACCCAACGAATAAATATGTCGTCGACGATATCACTCTCTCTCTCTCTCTCTATCTCTCTCTCTCTCTCTCTATCTATCTCTCTCTCTCTCTCTCTTTTCCCTCTTTCGCCATTTTCTCCCTTGTCTATCTCTCACATTCACAATACGAATGCACATGTACATAAATGATGAATATGATGATCGAAATGAGATGGAACGGAAAGTTGACTACGCCTGTAGAGAAGGAGACTGATGAACGGATACGAAGAAAGAGAGAGAGAGAGAGAAAGAGAAAGAGAGAAAGAGAGAGAGAGATAACGCTGGTGCGAGAGAGAAATGAAGACAGGCAGAGAACTGCCGTGTGATGTGTGCTCCCGCAAATTATTTATTACTTCTGCTTCTGACGTTGTCATGCAATAACACAGTGAGGAGATGGCGCGACAGGAGAGAGATAGCGAGAGAAATAGAGGCAGAGAGATGCAGGGAGAGAGAGAAGAGAGAGAGTGAGAGAGTGTGAGAGCGGCAGAGAGAGAGAGAGGCAGAGAGAAAGAGTGAAAGAGGGAGAGAGAGAGAGAGAGAGTATTAGAGAGACAGTGGGCAAAATAGAGTAAGACAGAGACGGCATCAAGAAATTGAACGAGAGAAATTATGAGTTGAGGAAAAAGATGGACAGAACGAAATTAAAGGAGAAAGATGGGAAATGATGCAGGGAGAAAAGGAGACGATATATTTAGATAGATCATGCTCTATTTATGGAGCAGATGTTCTGCTGGCTAACTGCTTAATTTCCTTGTTTTGGTGCTCGCTCAACTGGGACAGTTCTGCTAATCTATTCCCAGGAGGGAACAGATGGAAAATGTCGTCCGATAGAAGCACTATAAATAACACTAAAATTAAAGAGCAAAATATCGCTAAATTGAATGAGAAATATAAGACTAAAATATAAATGAAATATAACACTAAAATAAAAAGAAATATAACACTAAAATAAAAGAGAAATATAACACTAACATTAAAGAAAAATATAATTGAAAAATGAAAGAGAAAAATAAAAATAACACTAAAATGGAGACCTTTAAAAAAAAATTAAATCAGTAAAAACAGTGATCGAATATAACATCATATACATGTGTAAAGTAAAAATATATCCGAACTGAATAAAAAAAAAACTCCAGATAGTTGTACATTTGTAGTACATATGTATGTATGTAAATATTTTACTTATTCATAAATATGTACATACCTACATATGTAACAGAGGTGTCAATGGGCCGGCCCGGACCGGCCGGCCCGCTGGCCCGGCTGGCCCAATTTCCCAAGGACCCGGGACGGGCCGGGTCGGTCCCAAGAAAAGTTGGGCCGGCCCGTAGGCCCGATTGGGCCCGATAAGCACACAATGTCGTTCAGTCAGGACGACTGGTGGCATTGATAAGTGCAAAATTTTCGTCTTTTTTTTCATTTTTCACCCTAAAAGTCTTACTTCAATACATTAAAATGAATGTTCGTAGCACGAGCATGAAAATTCTGAGTTTCAAAACACATTGTAACTCGTTGGACTTTTTTCCCCAGAAGTTTTTTAAAAATCGGGCTCAAACGGGCCCACGGGCCGGGCCAGGCCGGGCAGGGCCCAAAATTACAAGGCCCGGAAATTTCCGGAGCTGGGCCGAGACTTTGGGCCCGAAGGGCCGGGCTGACCCAAATATTTTGGGCCCGTTGACACCTCTGAATGTACATACATACATATTTATCTACATATATGTACATACATATATCTAGATAAATATGATGTGCGCGCGATTTCCGATCGATACGCGCGCGATTTATCGTCAAGATGCTCTCGGCCGCTTCGCCATATATTTAGACACGCGTTAATAGTGCAAAAAAAGTTTCGCAACAACCGCATTAAGTCATTTTTCCTTTCCTCATCATAATCAGGACAACTTATGGAATTTCCAAAATTTCTCAATTAAATCAATAAAACGCTATTACAACTCAAAATTAAGATCCCCTGCTTTCTGAGGATTAGAAGGCGATCTTTTCATTGCGCTCTTCGCGCGAATGGCCCGAGATGGAATGAAAGTAGAGAAACCACAAATAGGACTGCGTGCTCTTATTGCCGATTGACCGCATGAAGCGTTATTGCCGAATTAGAAATGGGGGTGAGAAGACTACATAAAGTGCCGTTTTCTGTTTACTTTTGGTTTTTCATGCATAATTTCCTTCAAAGTAAATGAAAGTTGAGGAAATTTTCAGGATTAGGACTAAGAATTCTCTCTCTATTTTTGTCGACTTGGTGCGCGAATTCTCAGTGTGCTACTTACTATGTGATTGATCTACTTTTATTCGAGCTCGGGCAGGAAGCCAAATCGACGGCATTTATATTCGCGCGAAGAGAGGAACCCTTCTAATCGGCCGGAAAGCAAGCGAAACTTGGGTTTCCCTACTTTTATAAGCCTTTAAAAAAAAAAAAACAATTCTATTAATATGTTCGTAATTTGCTGTTTATATCGAACGGCACTACTGTACGTAGAGATTGGCCGTGTAGAGAGAGATTCCATTTTCTTCTTCAACATTTCTAGAAAAAAAATATTTGAGACACGAGGAACACGAATATGGCATTCTTTTAAGCCACGGTTCATGGAGAAAATAATTATGGCAAGGGCGGATGTGTTTGTTGATGAGACGGATGAGATTGGGAGCATCCCTCTTTTAGTGTCGAGCTTGACGAGCAACCATTTAAAGAAGTCGGCGCAGATACATTTCTCTAAAATACTGACCTATTGTACAAGGGCTTCTAGTGAAAGGCATAATTCGGGCAGTAATTTCCAAAACGTGGCCTACTGGTATAAAATGAAAGTCATATTCGTATTCTTATTGTTTGTGCCAAATAACCCTCCAAAAATGTCTCCAGAAAACTTACTGTAAATTTTTTTAATGACGTTATAATTAAAAATGTATGTAACATTCGTCTTATCCGCGCCAAGCAACCCCCTGGGCCATGTTTCTGCGAAAACTAATTTTTACGAAAATTTTAATTTTAAGATAGCAAGTATTTGGCCACTCTGCACAACGTCCTTGTCGATGGCAAGACAGAGTACACGATCACTGGCGATGCACGCACTTGTTGGTTCGAACGGGTTGGCACAAAGTGCTAATTTGCTCGTAATCTACAACTACTTTTGGCTTGTTACAGGACAAGTAATTCCTGAAGATACTTTTCTTGTTACAGGACTTGTACTACCTGAAGATCCGCCACTACTGCAATACCGTCTGTCCAAAGTACGAGTGGTCATTCTACCCGATCAGTCACCACTCGGATTGGAAATGGTCAAGCAGCAGTGGCTCCTACGTCTACACTTGCACCCACAACCGCGCCGTGCCCGATCTCTCGGGCGGTCACAGCTACAACGAATTCAAGAACACTTGTGGATAGCGCGTTCAAACAATGCTCATCTGTCCCCAAACCTCCTTCCCACCACTCTCCCTCTATCTCCCAAGCGCAATTACTGCATAAATGTGTTTGTCTCGTTTGATTCTTCGATTCATCTAGATTACAAAAGATTTTCGTTATAAATGCACACCCTTCTTAATATTTAGTCTCTAATTTTAGGGCTGAAAATGCAAATTTATGTAAATTAGCACTATGCAAATTTGCTCAACACTATGCTCAACGACAAAAGTAAATGTGATGATCTACATCGGTATGTTAATGGTAGCCATAGCTAAAAAAAATCGATGGTCACTTCTTTGTACTGATTATGAAACATATACGCTGTCGTTGCTGTACGCAGCCAAATTCAAATCATACGAAAATTGCACATCCAAGATCTCAAATTTGCCTGCGTACTGCCAAGCTCCCAGACGTTAGATTACATGAAAAAATAAAGTTTTTTTGCGCTTGTTACGAAATCCTAATTTTACACTAGTAATGCACTTTAATTTGTCCTTTGAAATCGTATAAAAGTTAGGAATTGGCTGAGCTCATCCTCATTCTCCGCTCCTTCTCCTCTGGCGATCTGTCGACTCCGGGTGCGCTCTTCTCTTTTACATCATATGCCTGCAGTCTCGAACCCCCATTTTCCTCTAAAGAATCTATCATCAATTTTGCTGGTAAATTGCCAATGTTCTGCCCATCTTTGTTTACTTGTTTTTTTCATTCTAGAAATGCGTCGCTTCTCGCTCCTCTTAATGATTGGCGCGTTTGCGCTGATTTCGCTGGCTTCTGGCGCTGCGATGAAGGCGTCTTTCAAGCTCTACTGCCGTAAGAACGAGCTCAAGAAGCCAACAGCCACCGTCGAGTTGTGGGAAAGGAGAGGAAAGCTAGGGAAATGTGAAGATTTAAAATATTGAAAATAAGAAATGAGCTTCCGCAATAATAGTTGCTGAAGATTCTAGTACACATTTTTTTTAAAGAAGATTCTAGTTCGAGATGACAAGCATTTGGCCACCCTTCGCGACATCGTTGTCGATGGCAAGACAGAGTACACAATCACTGGCGACGCACGCAATTGGTGGTTCGAACGGGTAGGCCACAAAGTGCTAAGTTGCTCGTAATCTACAACTACTTTTGTGTTGTCACAGGACAAGTACTTCCTGAAGCTACTTTTGCTGTTACAGGACCTCTACTATCTGAAGATCGCCCACCACTGCACTTTCCAATGCGCAAGATACGAGTGGTCATACTACGCGATCACCTACCACTCGGATTGGAAGTACGCTTACACCTTACACCTCTCTCTCTCTCTCTCTCTCTCTCTCTCTCTCCCTCTCTCTCTCTGCAGATACATCTCAAGCAATGACTCCTACATCTATACGTGCACCCACAACCGCGCCGTGCCCATCGATCTCTCTGGCGGTCACGACTACCACCATTACTATAACGAGTGTGGATAGCGCATTCAAGCGGTACTCCTCATTATTCCCTTCCCACTGTCCCTAAACGTCCTTCCCACCACTCTCCCTCTATCTCCCAAGAGCAATTACTGCATAAATGTGTTTGTCTCGTTTGATTCTTCGATTCATTTAGATTACAAAAGATTGTCGTTATAAAAAAAGTACACCCTGCTAAATGTTGAGTCTCTGGCGGTCACAACAACGACGATATGAAGAACATCTGTGGATAGGGAGGTGTTCGGCGGTGGTGACATCCATCGAGGCCCCAGCTCCCCCCCCCCACTTCTACCAAGTAATTCCTGTAATTTCCGCTACAAAGAGAACCCAAAAGTTTGTAGTTACTATTGAGTTCTTTTGCGTTACCACGTTCGTCAATTTCGCAATAACAATAAATACCAATTAATGGAAAATTTTAATATGAACAGCCAAAAAGGTTTCACAGTAATCAAAAGGAAGAAGATAAGGCGAACGCATATTTGGATTTCATTGCGGTTACTAGGCCCTCGCGTCAACGAGTGAACATTTAATGTGACCTACCGTGCGCTCTTTCGCACCAGCTTACGGTATGATTTAGCAACCCTGAACGCGCCTCTAGATAACAAGCAGATACGCTGTCTTTGCTGTACGCTGCCAAATTAAAATCTTTCATACATGAAAATTGCACACCCAAGATTTCAAATTTGCCTGCGTACTCCCAGGCTCCGCCCACTTCTCCGAAGCCATGAATCAACGCTTGCTGATGACCGCATTTACTAAGGGCTGAATGGCCGTGGTTGGCTGATCTGGGGAAGAACGCCGACTGGAACCCGAACCACCAACGCCCGCGCGCAAAATTATATCGCTAACCACTAGGCCACAAGCCCAGTGGTTCTTGAGGATGATGATCTTCAGGAAGTAAAAAGCAGTGTAATAATAATATTAGCTGAATAAATTAATAATGAGGAAAAAAGAGATTTTATGCGCTTGTTGCGAAATCTTCATTTTGTCCTAGTATTCTTTAATTTGTCCTTTGAAATCGTATAAAAGTGAGGAACTGGCTGAGCTCATTCTCATTCTCCGTTTCTTCTCCTCTGGCGATCAGTCGACTCCGGGTTCGCTCTTCTCTTTCAATCATCTGCCTGCAGTCTTGCACTCCCATTTTTCTCTAAAGAATCTATCATCAATTTTGGTGGTCAAAATAATAGACATAAACATGTAAACCCATTTTTGCAGTCTTGCACTCCCATTTTTCTCTAAAGAATCTATCATCAATTTTGGTGGTCAAAATAATAGACATAAACATGTAAACCCATTTTTGTTTACCTGTTTATTATTCTAGAAATGCTTCGCTTCTCGCTCCTCTTCTTGATTGGCGCGTTTGCCCTCTTTTCGCTGGCTTCTGGCAATGCGATGAAGGCGTCTTTCAAGCTCTACTGTCGTCAAGATATGCTCAAGAACCCCACGGCCTCCGTCGAATTGTGGGACTTCTACAAAATCTTCCGATGATTTAAAATGTTGGAAAATATGAAAAAAGCTGCCATGATAGCGGATGAAGATTCTAGTATATTTGCATCAAAAGAAATATAAAAAAATAATGATATGAACGCAAATTTTTTCCAAAGTTACTTATTTCGAGAAGTAATTGATTTGATTGTGTTAAATTATAATTTAAAAAAAAATGTTTCAGATCAAAAGTTTGTGGCCTGCCTGCATGACCTTCCTGTGGATGGCAAGACTGTGTACACGATCGAAGGCGACGCGGACGTCCCGTATTTCTTTTCTGTAAATTTGTTTCTTTGATAAAAAATTCTCGTTTCATAGAGGGGTTAACTTCTTTTTTCTTTACAAATTTGATAGCACAAATTACTGATTTGCTCGTAAGCTTCAACTACCTTTGTTTTATTACAGGAAGAGTACTTCCTGAAGATACTTCTGTGTTGTTACAGGACAAGTACTTCCTGAAGATCATCCACTACTGCCATACCGAATGCCCACATTACGAGTGGTCCTTCTACCCGATCAATGACGGCTCTGATTGGAGGTGCGCTTACTCCACTGTTTATCATGGAAATCTCATCGTTGTGAGCGAACAAAAAACAGCAACACTTTTAGTCATCATACTCTACTACTATATCTATGTACATATGAACTATCAAATGCCAAGATCTCTCTCTCTCTTTCTCTTGCTCTCTCTCTCCTCTCTCTCTCTCTCTCTCTCGCTCGCTCTCTCTCTCTCTCCCGATACATCGCAAGCAATGCCACCTACGTCTACATGGGCACCCACAACCGCGCCGTGGCCATCAATCTCTCTGGCGGCCACGACTACGACGGCATGTACAACATGTGTGGATAGGAGGGAGGTGGTGTTCAGCGGCGGTCGCTCCCTTCGAGGCCCCCATCCCTACTTAAGCTCCACCCACCCGTCCGGAAACTCCGCTCCAAGTCCTTTTCGCCCCCCCCCCTCTCCTCTCCCAAGTTTATTCCTGTATAAATGCGTTCACTTTTTTTGTTTCTATGGTTAATTTCCGCTTTGCAAAAAAGGCACGCCAAGAGCACGTAAGTTTTTAATTATTATTGAGTGTTCTTTTGGTGCTGCATTATAAACTGGTAATTAAGAAAAGTATGAACTTTTTCAATTGAAAATGACCGCTTTTGTTCCCAAAAATTTACTAATTGGTAGTTGAGTAGGCATATACCATATTTTCTCTATTAGTACCCCCCCCTTTATTAGAACCCCCCCTCTAATAGTACCCCCCTCTGAAAATGCCATTGAAAAATAGAACCCCTCCCTCTTGTAGAACCCCCCCCCCCCCTCCAATAGTACCCCCCCAATAGTCCTCCTGGAGGCATGGGGAGCTCTTACCAATGAACTAATGCCAAATTCATGATAAATCTGTTGTAAAACGTATATTCCAGTGATGATTAAATTGAATTCGGGCTACGATTCTTCTTTTTTTTGGGAATAAAATGTTGCTATTAAACATTGAGTGACTCACATTGAAAAATAGTACCCCTCCCTCTAATAGAACCCCTCCCTCTAATAGTGCCCCCCTCCCGCAAGGGTATTGAAAAATAGAACCCCCGGGGGTACTAATAGAGAAAATACGGTAATCGTCTTTTTGAATATTGCGAAATTGTATTTTCTGCTTTTTGGCAACCATTTGATTATGTTTATTTTGTCTCGTTGGCCCGTTTTATTGATTGTTATTTATATTTTAAAAATTTTTATTTTGAACTATTGAAACGTGATGTGTATAAAGTTGTTACTCAAATGGTTCCCATATCAATAAGAGCAGAAAATGCACTTTCATGATAATCGTAAAAGGAGAGAAAATTATTAGCCTTCTCAACTTTCTAGTCAAATGTACGCAGTTGTAATGAAAATCTTTTTTTTTTAATGTAGATGTATAACGGAAAGAACAAGTTCGACAAACATTTATACAAAAATTGCTTGGTGGGATAGGAGATAAGGGAGGACGCGAGGTGAGAGAAGGGGACCGGTGTGATCGGAGCCAGGCGGCCTATCCACAGGTGTCCTTCAGGGACCTGTAGTCGTGACCGCCCGAGAGGTCGATCTGCACGGGCTTGTTGTGGAAGCCCGTGTAGTACCAGGTGCCATTGATAAAGTGCCAGTCGCGGTAGTACTCATTGATCAGGTAGTATGACCAAGCGGCGCCAGGGCAATCAGTGCGGCACGTGTGCATGATCTTCAGGAAGTACTTGTCCTGTAACAACGAAAGTATCGTCAGGAAGTACTTGTCCTGTAAGAACGAAAGTATCGTCAGGAAGTACTTGTCCTGTAACAACAAAAAGTATCTTCAGGAAGCACTTGTCCTGTAGTCACTAAAATAGTCTTTTGTACCATAAAGATATATATATATATATATATATATATATATATTTTATTAACTCTATGAAACTGCAATTTGAATCAATTTAGAACTTACCGGAACGACATCCCAGTTGAAGGCATCGCCATAGATCGAGTGCTCCGTCGCGCCATCCACAGAGACACCTTCCAGGCGGGTCAGGAACTTGTGATCTGAAAAAAAAAATTTATATATTTAATTGTAATTTACGGTAAAATCAAAACAATTACTTCTTGAAATCAGTAATTACATTTAAAATAATGTTTAATAAATGTCATATTGAAAAATTAACTTGCATCTTACAATTAATTGCGGCACCTCATTGCGTATTTTCGGTGTGTTTTGTTGTTGTTGTCGTAAAATTCTTAACCGGTAAATGGCACTGTGCTATAGTCCCACAATTCGACGATGGCCGTGCTGTTCCTGAGCCACTCCTTACGACAGAAGAGCATGAAGTCCGCCTTCATATAATAGGCGGAAGCCAGCGAAAGGATCGCAGACGCGCCAAGGAAGAAGACGATGGAGAAGCGAAGCATTTCTCTAGAACAATAGACAAGTAAATAATGACGGCCAGAAAACTAGAGCTTTTTGATCATTAAAACTTATGATAGATTTGTTAGAAAAAATGCGGACAGTTGAAATGAAAGAGAAGAGCGGACCCAGAGTCGACTGATCGCCAGAGGAGAAGGAACGGAGAATGAGAATGAACTCAGCCAATTTCTCACTTTTATTCGCATTCAAAGGACAAGTTTAAGTGTACAAAATAAGAATTTCGCAACAAGCAAATGAATAGAATCCCTCCGTTTCATCGGTTACCTTAATCTTTCCTCGCTTCGAGAAGTGATGAAATAAAGCCTCCTTCATCGCGAGATGCGAGAAAAATTAGATTACAATGAAAAAAGAAGAGATTATACGCACTAGTTACGAAATTCATATTATGCACTAAAAATGCACTTCAGCTTGTCCTTTGAAATGCATATAAAAGTGAGAAATTGGCTGACATGAAATACATTCTCATTCGTCGTCCTCTTCTCCGTTCATGACGGTGTCATTAATGAGTCCACAAGCTTTAATAGAATTTAGAAATGTAAGAGTTCCGCAACAATCTGATCAGAGCCACTTGCTCTTTCCTTGTAATCTGGAAACATTTCTCGGGCAATAACAGTGAGTACCACGTTCATAAGGTCCACTAGCCAAAATAAACATACTCAAACGGTAAAAAGTTTATCAAAATAAGAAAAAAGTATAATATCTCAATATAGTTCAAATGTGAAGTAAAATAAGCCCAAATCAGAGGCTTGCTTTCTGTAATATTTCTTCCTCGTTCTCATTAACCACTATCTGCTCATCACGATGGCAGAAATTTAATAGTTCATATCCTGCATTTCAACTTCCCGTTGCATACAGCACAGGGAAGACGAAACAAACGAGAGACAAACATTTATGCGCAGGAATTGGCTTTTTGCCAAGGAGGGCGGGGAGGAGAGGAGAGGGGCGTCTGGGGACGTGGAGGGATAGAATGACTATCCACAGCCGTCCTTGAGGCCGTCGTAGTCGCGGCCGCCCGACAGGTCGATGGGCACGGCGCGGCTGTGGAAGCCCACGTAGATGTAGGGATCGACGCCAATCCACTCGTCCCCGACGTGATCGATCGCGTAGTAGGACAGCGCGCTGCACGGGCACTCCGTATGGCACGTGTGGATGATCTTGAGGAAGTATCGGTCCTGTAACAGCAAAACTATCGCCAGGGCGAACTTGTCCTGTAACAACAAAAGTATCGCCAGGAAGAACTTGTCCTGTAACAACAAAAGTATCGTCAGGAAGGACTTGTCCTGTAATATGTAACTAAAAGTAGTTGTTTTGTTTCAGGAAGTACCTGTCTTGTAATATGTATGTATGTTTTAGACTACGTGCAAAGCACTAAAAAACGTTAAATTTACAAATATAAATAAAATTGATTGCTTCATGATCAATTTAACAAACTGGCTACAAACCAGGGGAAGCAATTATCTATAGAGCCAAAATGATATATGTATGTAGTACCACTAGAATCGCATTGCTGGCTTTGCCTGTGATCGTGTACTCGGAGATGCCATCCACAATGACGTCAGGGATGCGGGCCAAGAATTCGTGATCTGAAAGAATGATATCTTAAAAAGGTAAGTTATTAAAATCAAAAAATTCTCGAAATAGAAGTAACTACAGACAAATAGATTTATGGATAGCTTTTTTTTAAACTACTTTTTTAATGCAAAATGTACTTTAGAATCTTCAGCAAATATTGCGCGCCTGCTCATTACATATTTTCGGCATTTTATTTCTCATCAAATTCTGACCGCCGACAACTGAGTTGTAGTCCCACAACTCGACGGTGGCCGTGCGATTCTTGAGCCAATCCTCACTGCAGTAGAGCGAGAAGACCGCCTTCATGGGCCGGCGAGCAGCCACCAGCGAAAAGAGCGCAGACGTGCCAATCAAGATGAGGACGGCGAAACGAAGCATCTCTAGAAACAAGTAAACAAAAGTAAACAAGTAAACAATGATGGACAGACAATATTTTTATCACCAAAATTTGGGATTGAGCTTTTAGCGGAAGAAATATTGCGAGAATCCAGTGGGATGAATTGAAAGACAAGAGCGAACCCGGAGTCGACTGATCGTCAGAGGAGAAGGAGCGGAGAATGAGTATAAACTCAGCCATTCCTTCTTTATACGCATTTCAATGGTCAAATTAAAGTGCATTACTAGTGCAAAATAAGAATTTCACAACAAGTGCATAAAAACACTTCTTTTTCCTCATAATTTCATCATCTCTGGATGCACTTTTCGTATATGAGTTTTTTACAATAGAAATTAATACCAAATAACTGCAAGGCAGAAGTTCAACGAAAATATAGTTAGGTATTTAAAGAAGCCCTTGCTACGCTAGAACCAAAATGAACCTTTTCAAAATTTAGAGGGAATATGGCGGACGCATATTGTCTTCAGAAAAGAAAACAATAAGTGCCAAGGTCTCCGTGAATTTTTTCCTAATACTCATTAATCTTTAATTTCTCATCAATATTCAATGTGCAGAAAACTGATGATTCATATTCGAAATTATAACTGCCAGATCAACTCATTACTATTGACAAACTTACGTCCTCTTGGGTGCATTTGTAAGGAAAATGAAAAGAAATAAAAACAAAATTGAACAACATGCGTATCGGAAACATAACAGAAGAAACAAAAGTGAATCATTTATACAGAAATTGCTTGGGATAGAGGGAGAAGATCTGAGGAGAGGGGAATCAAGGAACCGCCTGAATGCCCCCTATTCGCAGTGGTACACGAAATGAGCAAAGGAGAGATCGATGGGCACCTCAATTTCGCGATGGTTCGTGTAGAGCCATGCGTCTCCTGTGTCGTTCTTGTTCATCAGAGTCCATTCTGGCTCTGCGTTGCTGGCCCAGAACGCGAAGTATGACCGATCATTCTTCGGGCACTTCGTATGGCATATGTGGATGATCTTCAGGAAGTAATAGTCCTGTAATAACACAATTAGTTGCAGATTACAGTAATCCCACTAATGAACTAGCTAGAATTAATAAAAACCAGATAAACTTACAGGTTGGAACCACCAATTGTGGGCGTCGCCTATGATCGTGTATTCTGTCTTACCATCCACAAGAACGTCCTCCATGCGGGTCACAAACTTGTTACCTCAAACAATACTAAATTTTGTTTTATAAAAAAAACCTTTAAAAAAAAAGTACCGTCACATTCTGACCAAAGATTGGGCCAAGGTCCCACAGTTCGACGGTGGCCGTTCCGTTCTTGAGCGAATCTTGCCGGCAGGCAAGCGTGAATGCCGCCGTAATCGAGCCACCGCAAGCCAGCGAAAAGAGCGCAGTCGCCTCAATCAAGACGAGGAGGGAGAAGCCGACCATTCGACAGAGGAGAAGGAACGGAGAATGACAATGAGCTCAGCCAATTTCTTTCTTTTATACTCATTTCAAAGGAAAAATTAAATTGCATCACAGGTACAAAATTAGAATTTCGCAACAATACATAAAACACTTCTCTTTTCTCGGAATCGCGCCTCCGGGACCACTTTTTCATTAACAATCGATACCAAAAACCCAATAATTGCACGGCAACAGTTTAACGAACAAAATAAACTATTTAAAACGCACCAACTTCAAAAATTCTCCGCTATCGATCTATTGACTTTAAATAATCGTCGATGGATTCCGCCATTTCTTTCAATCAGCAATGGCTCATTATTTATGAACTGAAATATTGGGATTCTTCCCTTCTTATTTGCTTTGTATACTACTCCAAATGATCAGAGTCAAGTTTGTAAAAAAAATTCCTTCAATCACAACACAACTCCTTGTTTTTAAGCCTTTAATATAATGATTTGATTTGGTTTGTTGTACTGTTGCCGTGCAATTATTAATTATTAATTCTTATTCTAAATTAGGGAGAGCGAACGATTATGAGGAAACTTGTTTCGAAACACTTATTTTATGCTATTCATCTTGCAATTATCGCATCACGACACTTCATTTCCCTCCTTTTCGCGGACCACGTATCAATTTCGCAATAACAATCAATCCAAGTGAATACAGTGAATACGTGTCCTAAAAGGTGCATTTGAAATATAGCTAAAGAATGAAAATCTAAACATTTATGCAGGAATTGTTTGGGAGAGGGAGAGAGGGAGGATGGGGATAAGGACAGGGGAACCAATGATACTATTCGCAGCGATTTGGCATGGTTACTTACGTCCCAGTGTAACCGTTGTGACCGTGCGAGAGACCTCTGTGTTCTGATCGCTTGTGAAGCGCCATATGTCTCCTTTGCCGTCTTTATTCATCAGAACCCATTCGGTCTCTGCGTTAACAGCCCAGAAGGCGAAGTATGACCACTCGCTCTTCGGGCATTTCGTATGGCACTTGTGGATGATCTTTAGGTAGTACCAATCCTGTAATAATCAAAATTAGTTGCCGATTACGAGTAACTTTGTTCTTTGTTCGACAGTAAACAAACTTACAGGTTGGAACGGCCAATTGTTTGCGTCGCCCGTGATCGTGTACTCCGTCTTGCCATCCACAAGAACGTCCTTCATACGGGTCACAAACGTTTCATCTCAAAAAATTTTAAATTATATTTTTTTACAATTAAAATTTTTTTCGAATATGCAGCAACAGAAAAACATTATTCAGAAAGTTTTGTTGCAACATGCAATCTTCAAGCAAATATTGCTTGAGCTCATTTCTTAATTTCACTATTTTAAGTGGTCACATTCTGACCGCTGAATGTGTGGTAGTCCCACAATTCGACGGTGGCCGTTCCGTTCTTGAGCGAATCTTCACGGCAGGAGAGCTTGAAGGTCGCCGTAATCGGATTGCCGAACGAAGGCCAGGCGGATGACAGCGAAAACAGCGTAGACGCCCCAATCAAGACGAGGAGGGAGAAGCGAACCATTCGCCAGAGGAGAAGAAGCGGAGAATGACAATGCGCTCAGGCAATTTCGCTCTTTTATATGCATTTCAAAGGACCAATTAAAGAGCATCACAGGTACAAAATTAGAATTTCGCAACAAATACATAATCCTCTTTTTTCCTCGTAATCTCGCTACAGAGATCAGTGTTCTCTTTCATTAATTATGCAATAACAATTGATACCAAAAACCAAAAAATTGCACTTCAACAGTTCAACGAACAAAATAAATAATTAAAAAGTCACGCACTTCATAAAAGGCTTTAATTTCTCATCACTACTCGACGGGAGACGATTAACGTGCCCTTATTGTTAGGGGCATTTGAAATATAGCCATTGAAACCAAACGCGAAACATTTATACATTAATTGTTTGGGTGAGAGGAAGTGAAGGCTGGGGGGGGGGCGAAGGACAGGGGAACCAAAGAACTATTCGCAGCGGTTCACCGTCCAAATTGTTCCTGTATCCGTCGTGCCCGTTCGAGAGATCGATATGCACCTCTGTCTTGTGATCGCTCGTGAAGCGCCATGCATCTCCTGTGCCGTTCTTGTTCATCAGAACCCATTCGGACTCTCCGAAGATGTACCAGAACGGGTAGTATGACCACTCGCTCTTGGGGCACTCCGTATGGCACTTGTGGACGATCTTCAGGAAGTAAGCGTCCTGTTAGAATGCATATCTGTATATTTCGAGCAAATTTGCCAGGCGACAGTAATCCTTCTATAAAACTAGAATTTGAATCAATCAAACAAGCTTACAAGAAGAATTTAATTGTGGGCATCGCCTGTGATCGTGTACTCTGTCTTGTCATCCACCAGAAGGTCCTCCATGCGGGTCACAAACTTGTCATCTAAAAAAATACTAAATTTTAGTTTATTAAAAAAATTATTCATAAAGTTTTTCAAACTACTTCTTTTGTTGCAAAATGCAATCTTTAAGCAAATATTGCTTCAGCTCATTTCATACTTTCACTATTTTAAGTGGTCAAATTCTGACTGAATGTGCGGTGGTCCCACAGTTCAACGGTGGCCGTGCCGTTCTTGAGCGAATCTTCACGGCAGGAGAGCGTGAAGGTCGCCGTAATCGGACTGCCGAACGAAGGCCAGATGGCGGAGCCAGCGAAAACAGCGCAGACGCGCCAATCAAGAAGAGGAGGAAGAAGCGAACCATTCGCCAGACGGGAAGGAACGGAGAATGACAATGAGCTCAGCTAATTTCTCTCTTTTATACGCATTTCAAAGGACAAATTAAAGTAATCACAAGTTCAAAATAGGAATTTCGCAACAAATACATAAAAACTCTTTTTTTCTCGTAATCTCTCTTCTGGGACCAGTGTTTTCTTTCATTAATTATGCAATAACAATGGAAACCAAAAATCAAATAATTGCACGTCAACAGAACAACGAACAAAATAAACAATTAAAAACGCACGAACTTCATAAACACCAGAAAAAATTGGTAATTAATTTATCGATCGGTTGAGTTTAAATATTCGTCAATCTATTCGACCGTTTCTTTCAATCAGCAATACTCAATTATTTTAAAACAGAAAAATAAGACTCTTCCCTTCTTATTCTCTTTATATTCTTGCCCGAATAACCAGAAACATGTTTGTAAAGAGAACTTTTCTATCAATAACAAGGTCTTATTATGCAGTTTGTGATGTACATACGTGATTTTGATTGAACTGTTGCCTTGCAATTACTTATTATTAATTGTTATTCCAAACAGCTGAAAGGTAAGTTTACCTGGAAACAAAAGAAATCTTATGGACTTGTTGCGAAACACTTATTCGATACTACTAATTTCGCAACAAGCGCATCAGGAAAGCTCTTTTTTCCTCTTAATCTTGAAGCACACATAGCTTTTCATCAATTTCGCAATAACAGTCAAAATCAAGCGAGTTCAGGGCAATTGGTTCAACGAGAAAAAAAAATCAATCCGCAAATGCTCGCCATGTCATATAAGCTTGAAATATCGATTGTTATCACTTACGCAATTTTCAAAAAGAATAAAATAATATCTTATACAACTTAGAGACAAAAATGAACATTTTCAAGCCTTAGTAGAAAATATGGCAAGCGCCACCTTTCCTTTAACAAACGTAAACCATCGGAGCCTTGATTTCAGTGAATCTTTTTTCTAACTCTCATTAATCGTTAAATTCTCATCACAACTTTTAATTGCTGATTTCAATTCTTCATTTCAACTGCCCGTGTGTAGCAGCACAAATGAACTCAATTATATTTAAAGACTTTAGCGTTCTTAATTGCATTTGAAATATTGCCAAATAAATAAAAGCAAACATTTATGCAGGAGTTGTTTGGGGAGAGATGGACAGAGGGAGAAGGGGTGTAAAGACTGGGGAAAGCAAGGTACCCCTCGATGCCTTATATGCAGTGGTCTCCGTAGTGGCCGATAGAGAGATCGATGGGCATCTCACTGTTGTGGTGGTTCGTGAAGCGATAGGCTTCTCCTTGGCCGTTCTTGTTCATCAGCGTCCATTCGGACGGTATGAGGACGTACCACAACTGGTAAAGTGACGCGGTGCTGGCCGTGCAGTCCGGGTTGCACTTGTGGATGATCTTGAGGTAGTAGAAGTCCTGTAATAGCACAATTAGTTGCAGATTACGAACAAATTAGCCAGACAACAGTAATCCCTCGATTGAAACTTGAATTTGAATCAATCAAACACGTTGGATCAACCAAAACCAATTGTGAGCGTCGCCAGTGATCGTGTGCTCCGTCTTGCCATCCACAAGAACGTCATCCATGCGAGTCACAAACTTATCACCTAAAAAATTCTAAATTTTAGTTTTATATGACGGCAGCTCACATACTTTCAGTATTTTAAGTAGTCAAATTCTGACCACGGAAGTTGCGTTGGTCCCACAATTCGACGGTGGCCGTGCCGTTCTTGAGCGAATCTTCACGGCAGGAGAGCTTGAAGGTCGCCGTAATTGGACTGCCGAACGTCATACCTCCGGAGGCCGGCGAAAACAGCGCAGACGGGCCAATCAAGACGAGGAGGGAGAAGCGAACCATTCGCCAGAGGAGAAGGGACGGAGAATGACAATGCGCTCAGGCAATTTCGCTCTTTTATTCGCATTTCAAAGGACCAATTAAAGAGCATCACAGGTACAAAATTAGAATTTCGCAACAAACTCATAAAACTCTTTGTTTTTCCTCGTATTCTCGCCTCTGGGTCCGCTCTTCGCTCTCATTAATTATGCAATAACAATAGATACCAAATAATTGCACGGCAACAGTTCAACGAACAAAATAAACAATTAAAAAGTAGGCACTTCATAAGTAATTAATTTCAAATTAAGCATAAAGACGACTTGCTATCTTAATCTTCTACTGAACTCAAAAAATTCTCCGCTATCGATATTTTGACTTTAAATAATCGTCAATCGATTCCACCATTTCTTTCTAACAGCAATAGCTCATTATTTTAACAACTAAAAAATTGGGATCCTTCCCGCCTTATTCGCTTTCACCTCCTTGTTTTTAAGCCTTTAAGAGAATGATTTGCTTTTGTTTGTTAAACTGTTCCCGTCCAATTATTTATGATTAATTTTATTTCAGATTATGGAGAGCGAAAGATTATTAGGAAACATGTTGCGAAACACTTATTTTATAATATTCATCGCGCAATAATCGCATCAAGCCACCTCGTTTCCCTCTTTATCTCGGACCACGTATGTATGATTGCTTTTCATCAATTTCGCAATAACAATCAATTCCAAGTTAATACAGTGAATACGTGCCCTAAGGTGCTTTTGAAATATAGCCAAAGAAACAAAAGCTAAACATTTATACATGAATTGTATGGGAGAGAGGGAGAGATGTGGTTGGGGCTAAGGACAGGGGAACCAATGTACTATTCGCAGCGATTTGGCTGAGATCCGAACAGCCAGCGGTAACCGTCGTGACCGTATGAGAGGTCAATGGGCACGTCTGTCCTGTGATCGCTCGTGAAGTGCCATGCGTCTCCTTTGCCCTTTTTGTTCATTACAGTCCATTCGGACCGTTTGCTTTGGTATTCGAATGGAAAGTATGACCACTCGTTCTTCGGACACTCGCTACGGCACTTGTGGATGATCTTCAGGTAGTACTTGTCCTGTAATAACAAACTTGGTAACAGATTACGTAATCCCTCGATGAAACTAGAATTTGAATCAATCAAACAAACTTACAATTAGGAACCACCAATTGTGGGCGTGGCTTGTGATAGTGTACTCTGTCTTGCCATCCACTAGAAGATCTTCCATGTGGGTCACAAACTTGTCACCTCAAAAAATACTAACTTTTCGTTTTTAGAAAAAAAAAACGCAATTATATAACAAAATTTATTCATAACATTCTTTAATCTACTTCTTTTAATGCAAAATGCAAAAAAGAATCTTCAAGCATACATATATTGCGGTAGCTCACAGACTTTCGCTACTTTAAGTCGTCAAATTCTGACTCCCGATCTCTAGGAAGTCCCACAATTCGACGGTGGCCGTTTGGTTCTTGCGCGAATCTTCACTGCAGGAGAGCTTGAAGGTCGCCGTAATCGGACTGCCGTTCGTAGACCAGCCGGAGGCCAGCGAAAATAGCAAAGACACCACAATCAAGACGAGCAGGAAGAAGCGAACCATTCGTCAGAGGAGAAGAAGCGTAGAATGAGAATGAGCTCAGTCAATTTCTCTCTTTTATACACACTTCAAAGGACAAATTAAAGTGCATCACAAGTGCAAAATATGTAAGTATTTCGCTACTAGTACTTTACATGTTTCCCGAAACAAACAACTAAAAATTCATAAACAGCCGAAAAAGACTAATTACATAAGTACTTAATATCAAATAAAGCATAAAAGGCGTTCCCAAATTTTAGTGATATTTGAATGTTCAAATTCGTGGTTCATAAAGGGATGAACTTATTTATAAGTAAACCAGTAACTGTCGCCCGATGAACTTATTTATAAGTAAACCAGCTTGGTCCCTTCTGTAACCTTCTTTAACCGTAATTACCGTGCACTTACTTACATATTATTTATTAATTGTTATTCCGAATTAGAGAAAAAGTGGAAGTGGTCCCCCGAGGTAAGCATACGAGGAAAACAGAAGAAATTTGATGGAATTGTTGCGAAACACTAATTTTATACTATTAATTTCACAACAAGCGCAACAAGCAACCAGTTTTTTTCTCGATAAGATCTCAACACATCCTGGGATATGGCGATAGCATCTTTTTATCACGAAAAGAAATCTGCGCCGTGATCTCAGTTAATTTTTCTTTTAAATTAATTTTCTACATTTCCACTGCCATTTCAACGGAGCACAAAAGAGGTCAATAATAATTAGGTGCAGTTGTGACGGAAGTTTAACCAATGAAACAAAACGGAAACGTTTATACATGAATTGCTTGGGAGTGAGGGATAGCGGGAGGACGGGTCAAAGGAAAGGGGGAACTTAAATTCCATATCCACAGTTCACCTTGGAGAAGGAAAGCATGTTGGGGAAACCGTTGTAACCCTTAGAGAGATCGATGGGCACCTCTGTCTTCTGATCGCCCGTGAAGTACCATGCATCTCCGGTGCCGTTTTTGTTCATCAGAACCCATTCGGATATGAGAGTATATCCGGACGCTATGTTGCCGTACCAGAACGGGAAGTATGACCACTGGCTCTTCGGGCACTTCGTATGGCACTTGTGGATGATCTTCAGGTAGTAAAAGTCCTGTAAGAATACTATTAGTTGAATATTACGAGCAAATTTGATAAAGACAGTTATCCCTCTATGAAACTAGTATTTGGCTCCAATCAAACATGCTTACAGGTTTTAACGACCAATTGTGGGCTTGCCATCCACAAGAAGGTCCTCCATGCGGGTCACAAGCATGTCATCTAAAAAATACTAAATTTTTGTTTTATATTGCTGCAGCTCACATACTTTCAGTATTTTAAGTAGTCAATTTCTGACCACGGAAGTTGCGGAAGTCCCACAATTCGACGGTGGCCGTGCCGTTCTTAGGCGATTCTTCGCGGCAGGAGAGCTTGAAGGTCGCCGTAATCGGACTGCCGAACGAAGGCCAAATCTCGAAGGCCAGCGAAGACGGCGCAGACGCCCCAATCAAGAGGAGGAGGAAGAAGTGAACCATTCGCCAGAGGAGAAGGAACGGAGAATGACAACGAGCTCAGCCAATTTCTACCTTTTATACGATTTCAAAGGGAAAATCCAAGTGCATCACAAGTGCAAAATAAGAATTTCGCAACAAATACATAAAAAGTCTCCGTTTTCCTCGTAATCTCATCTCTAGGACCACTGTTAATCTCATCTCTAGGACCACTGTGAATTATGCAATAATAATTGATACCAAAAACCAAACAATCGCACGGCAATAGTGCAACGAACAAAATGAACAATTCTCACTTCACAAGGAGCAGAAAAAAATCAGGTAATTAATTTCAAATTAAGCATAAAAGACGATCAGCCAACTTTGCGCAATCAGTCTTCTACTGAAATCAAAACAAATTATTCTCTATCGATGTGTTGACTTTAAATATTCGTCAATCGATTCGATCGTTTCTTTCAATCAGCAATAGTCAATTTTTTTAACTGAAAAAAAAAGATTCATCTATTCTTAGTCTCTTTAAATTCTTGCCCAAAAGACCAGAATCATGTTTGTAAAAAAAAACTATTTTCTATCAGCAACAAGGAGTTATTATGCAGTTTGAGATATACATACATACGTGCGTTTGAAATGTTTTACTTTGATTCGTTGAACTCTTGCCGTGCAATTACGTATTCTTAAATTTCACCTGTTCCAAATAAGTGAAATTTAAGATTACGAGGAATCCAAAAGAAATCTTTTTGACTTGTTGCGAAACACTTATTTTATACTACTGATTTCGCAACAAGCGCATCAGGCGATCTCTTTTTTCTTCTTAATCTAGGAGCACGCATAGCTTTTCATCACTTTCGCAATAACAGTCAATATCAAGTGAATGCAGGGTAATTTGTTCAACGAGAAAGAACATTCTCAAATGCTCACCATATCATAAAATCATGAAATACCGGTTCTGATCACTTACCTAATGATCAAAAATAATAAAATAATATCTCAGACAACTTACAATTAGGGACAAAATG
Organism: Allodiplogaster sudhausi; assembly: GCA_945643635.1. Classification (NCBI taxonomy): domain Eukaryota; kingdom Metazoa; phylum Nematoda; class Chromadorea; order Rhabditida; family Diplogasteridae; genus Allodiplogaster; species Allodiplogaster sudhausi. The sequence goes on along the minus strand of CALZFC010000162.1, from coordinate 55,609 downwards.
AACATTCTCAAAGCTAAGAAGAAAATATGACAAGCGCTTCTTTTCCTTCGACAAAGAAAAATATTCCGATCTTTTATTTCAGTGAATCTTTTTTCTAACTCTCATTAATCGTTAATTTCTTATCACAACTTTCAATTGATGATTCATATCCAACGTTTCAACTGCCCGTTTCACGCTGCACACACACAAAAAAAAATTGTTTGAAACAACATTGTTTGGTGCTCGATTGTTTGATGAATTGTTTGAAACAACAGTTGTTTCAAAAAAATTGTTTGGGATATCAAACAATTTGTTTTACAAATTTGCACGCTATCCAGTCCGAGGCAATTGTTTGGATTGTTTTACATTTTTACGGTATTTAGCGGGATGATCGTAAACAACTAATTAACGGACGGAGAAAAGAATGTTTCAAACTTTTACTACGAGATCTAATTAAAAGCTTGTTTTTGTTGTTGTCCGTGTTTGTTTTAGTTTTTTTTTATTTGATAATAATATTTCAGCAGCGAAGGTAACGGGTGCTGCTCCTTGTCGGGCGGTGCGAACGCGGGCTGTTGGCCTGGAAGGATCTCGTAGGAGTTGCCAATTGTGAGGTGGGCAATCCGTGATTGTTCCTATTTTGAAAACAAGTAGGATGTATTTCACCTGTGGATTCATTCTGGAACTTCGATCTCACGTTCCCCAAGCCAATCAATCCCGAACTTGCCCTTCTCTCATGCCTCGTTGGCAAAGCAAGTCCACTATCAGGTGACGCAGATAGGCTTTTCAGAGAAAGCTTATTTAGTGGAATTCTTGTTAAATATTTGGAACGGCTATAGAACATTTGATCTGTAAGTTTGTATTTTCAGTGGAATTATTTAAGTGATTGTGGAATAATTGAGCCGTCAGTCATAATCTGTAAATGTTTCATTGCTATTGAACAGTTGATCTGTAAGTGATTGGGGAACAATTGAGCCGTAAGTCATTTTAAATAAATAAATTAATATTTAAAAATTTGGTACGGCTATAGAACAGTTGATCTGTAAGTATGTTTCATTGCTATGTTGTTAAATGTTGACTCGTTCTGTCGTTAATTTACTTAAATATCTTTGGTTCATATCTTTAAAGAGTTCATGTGAATGTTTGAGAATAAATTCCTTACAATTAGCTATGTTACTCTTTTTTACAAACCAAACACAAGCTTTACGGCACTACCATTCAATTGCCCGCTTGCAAAGTCCTTGTATGCTGATCGATCGATGACAATTGAAAGATGAGTACATGCATCTCCCTCTCGTGGCATCTCTCTACCTCTCTTTCTCTCTCTCTGTCTTTCTTTCTCTCTGTCTCTCTCTGTCTCTCTCTCTCTCTCTACCTCTGTCTCTCGGCATTGTATACAGATCGATCGAACGCGAATGCACTTGAAAGGCTGCACTTGAAAGGCTCTCTTTCTCTCTTTCTCTCTCTCGCTCTCTCTCTCTCTCTCTCCCTCTGTCTCTCTGCATTGTATTGCTAATCGATCGAGCGGAATGCACTTCCAACTTTCTCGCTCTCGCCTTCTCTCTCTCTCTCTCTTTCTCTCTCTCTCTCTCTCTCTCTCTCTCTCTTTCTCTCTCTTTTTCTCTGTCTCTCTGTCTTTCTGTGTCTGTCTGTCTCCCTCTCTGTCTCTCTCTCTCTATCCTTTCTATTTCCATCGTTCTCTATGGGCGCCTCCCTTTTCATCTGGATATCTTCGTCAGCGCGTACATTGCTAGGGCGGGCAGTGTGGTGGTAGTTGCCTGGGTGGTTGGTGCGCGGGGTGCGGGTTCGGGTCCGGTCGGAAACAAACTGTCTTTCTCGCTCTCTCTCTCACTCTACTTTCAGGAACAACCAGCGACGACGACTCCATCATCACTACGGATTAAAGGTTAGCTAAATTATCGACTTTTGCGATCCTTTTTAGGGTTTTAGTCTATTTCACTGCTGTTTTGGCAACAGTACAGCCAAACGCAGTGAAGTATGACGTTCGCAAGAGTAAGATAATTGGCTATCCCGATCCGTATGATGGTGGAGGTGCGTCGAGAGAGAGAGAGAGAGAGAGAGAGAGAGAGAGAGATAAAGACAGACAGAGAACGAGGTACAGAAAAAAAACATTTTAACTAGAACGCAGCGTGATAGAACTTGACAGAGAGAGAGAGAGAGAGAGAGAGAGAGAGAGAGACGGAGAGAATGTAGGAGAGGGTGTGTAAGAGGGTTAGCTAATTAGATATCGAAAAAGTTTGGTAATTAGCATCGAAACTTGTCGAAGAATATAAGAAAACGGCTAAAATTCCATGAAAAATGGGTGCGCAAGCAGAAGGGGGCGGAGCCAAGGCGGCTGCGCTGTGATTGTTTGATATACCAAACAATTTCGTTGAAACAAATTGTTCGATATGCCAAACAACCGCGCATCAAACAATGATTGTTTGCTATCTGAAACAGCATTGTTTTGGTGCAATACTGAAAAAAATTGTTTGTATGAAATTGTTTGATATATCAAACAATGTTTTTTGTGTGCAAAAGAACTCAATAAAACTCTACAAATTTACATGCTCTTATGAACATACATATATTGTTGAAATATAATGGAATAAACTTTTTTTGAAGCAAAATATTTATACAAGAACTGCATGGGAAAGTGAGGGCGGCGGGGAGGGGGGACCGGCGGGGACATGGGATTTGAAGGCGCAACGACGCCTGAATGGTGCTGCCCAATGAATGGCCACAGGCGTACTTGAGGTTCCTGTAGTCGTGACCGTACGACAGATCGAGTGGCATGTCTCGGACGTGTTTGGCGTAGTAGCGATACTCGACTTGGCCTCGACGTCTCGACCATTCGGACGCGTCTCTGCGAACGAGCGGGAAGTACGACCAGGCGCCCAGCGAGCAATTCGTATTGCAGTCGTGCATAATCTTCAGGAAGTAGTCATCCTGCAGTGAAGTCATCATGTCAGTCATTAAATGATCTCAGCTGGGGATGAGTCGATGGTATTCAGGTTATTAGCATTCTACCAGTTTTGGCCAACAGCTCTCATTTTAGCGGACACTTCACCAACGCACTCTTGGTTTGCATATGGGAATGCAGTTCTTGTTGTAGGTCCCTCTATGAAACTAGACTTTGAATCAATCGTGAACAAACTTACACGCGTGTGCCAAGAATTGTCGGTGTCGCCTGTGATGAGGTGCTCTGTTTTGCCATCAACAGGGACGTCAAGCAGGCGGGTCACAAACTTGTGAACTGTAAGATATATGCATATATAATTATAATTTATTAAAATCTAAATAACTACTTATCGAAATAAGTAAATATAGAAAAAAAATACTTGTTTCACCAGTATCTTCATGCAACTATTGCGGCAGCTTATTTCTTAATTTCCAATCTTTTTGGTCATCAAAGTCTGTACCAAACATGCGGTTGTAGTCCCACAACTCGACGGTGGCCGTGTGGTTCTTGAGCGAATCTTTACGGCATGAGAGCCTGAAGATAGCAGTAATCGGATTGCCGCTGGCCAATCTCTGCGAAAACAGCGCAGACGCTCCAATCAAGACGAGGAGGGAGAAGCGAGGCATTTCTAGAACAATTAGACAATGTAAACAAAGATGATCAAACATTTATTAGCTATTTCATCACAAGAATATTTCTAACGGAAATAATACTGCAAGAATTCAGAGGGATGAATAGAAATAGAAGAGCGGACCCAGAGTCGACTGTTCTCCAGAGGAGAAGGGACGGAGAATGACAATGAGCCCAGCCATTTTCTGTCTTTTATGTGAATTCAAAGGACAAAACTAGTGCAAAATAAAAATAATTAAAAATAAAAATGCCACGTAATCTCATCTCTAATACCAGTATTTACTTTTGTTAAATTTTGGAGTATTATTAATAATAAATAATTGACTGGCAACAGTTGAAAGGTTCAAAATAAACAATTTAAAGCACAGACGTACGTACATCGTACGAAAATTGCTAAACTTCCTGGACATATATATGTTATTCTTATATTTCGGAGAATTATGTATGTATACCCCGGATTAAGCGTTAATTTTTTCATACAGCACGACCTCAGAAAATTGAGAAAATTGTTATTCGACATTTCAACCTCCCATTTGATACAGCATAAAAGTACAAAACATTAGGAACAAGCTTATGCATTTGTAACAGAAATATTTTGAATGCAATTGAAGGTAACCAAGGAAAGAACAACAAAAACCCAAATATTTATACGGGAATTAGACTTGGGAGAGGCTAAGGGGAGGGTTGGCAGAGAGGCATGGGGGGAGAGAAGGGGTCGGAGGAGCGGGGGCCAAGTCCAAGTCACCTCGCTGAACGCGTCCTACTCACAGTGGTCCTTCAGTGATTCGTAGTTGTGCCCGCCGGAGAGATCGATGGGCACGTCTTTGTTGTAGGAGCCCATGTGGCGATAGGCCGAGTCTCCCTCCACCACTCTCCATTCGTCGTCGCTGTCAGTGATCGGGAAGTACGACCAGACGCCCTTTGGGCAATCCGAACGGCAGCGGTGGATGATCTTCAGGAAGTACTTGTCCTGTAACAATAAAAGAATCTTCAGGAAGTACTTGTCCTGTAACAAGAAAAGTATCTTCAGGCTGTACTTGTCCTGTAACAAGAAAAGTATCTTCAGGCACTACTTGTCCTGTAAGCAACAAATGTTGTCGGCAAAGAAATCCCTCTATGAAAGTAGAACTTGAATCAGACAAATAAAGGTTGACAGTGCCAAAAATTGGCGCAGTTTGTAAAGTTCATCTGTTCATCTCATTCCTCTATTTATTAAGATTCATCTTATAAATTTCACCAGATAAAAAGTTATTGTTGCTTAGAGAAGAACAAGATGAGCAGATGAACTTTACACACTGCCGCCCAAAAAGTAATACAGGCAGAACAGCATTGTGGGCGTTGCCTCCGATCGAGTACTCTGTCTCGCCATCCACGAGGACGTTGCGCAGGAGGGTCACAGGCGTGTGATCTAAAAAAAGCGTATTAAATTGTTCTTTATCAAAATTTCAATAATTACTTCTCGAAATATGTAAATGTAAATTTTTTCTCTTTTGAAGATGTACAACTTCTTTTTTAAAATACTTATTTTAATGCAAAATGAACTTGTGAGGTGGATCATCTATAACGATTCTGCAGCTGATCTCTTACATACATATATATTTCAAGTAGGTCACAAAGTCTGACCGAAGATGAGGACACCACTGTATTTCATGAGTCGTCGACTTTTAATACGGCACAATAAGAATTTCGCAAGAAGCGCATCAAGCAAATTCGTTATTTTTCTCGTAATCTAGGCCTACTCTTTTCTTTTTCATCAAATTGCCAAAAACAGCCAATTCCAAATGACAAGGTATAAAGTCATCGATCCAAAATAAACATTCTCAAATGCAGGACATATTATAAACATCAGAACATACCGACTCCCATCACTTTCGCAATGATCAAAGAGAAGATAATTCCTATATCAACACAACTTTGAGACTCAAATGTAAATTGGAAAAAGTGCTAGAGCCAAAATGAACATTTTCAAAGTTTAGAAGAAAATATGCATCACTTTATTATCCGTAATCTGAGGCAGGCTGTCAGCAAAATTTACTTCCATATTCTCATTCATCTATAATTTTTCAATAGATGATTCACATTCTGCATTTCAGCAGCCAGTTAAATGCAACACAAATGAACTTAGTAATATTTACAGACATGCGTACTCTTATTGTTGGTTGCATTTGTAAAGGAAATAAAAGCGAAAAAACAAAAGCGAAACATTTATACAGGAATTGCATGGGAAAGAGAGGGAGAGAGAGAGGGTGAGGTCATGGGAAAGGGGAACCCAGGAACAGAATGGCTTATGCACAGCTGTCTTACATGGCGGGCTTAGGCCACCAATGGAAACCGTCGTGACCATAAGAGAGGTCGAGGGTCTGCTCTAAGTTGTGAAAGTCTGTGTAGCGAAAGACGTCTCCCTTGCCATCCTCCTTGTTCATCTCCGTCCATTCGGACGGTTCATTGGGGAATATGAACGGGAAGTATGACCACGCGACATTCGGGCACTCCGTATGGCACGTGTGGATGATCTTCAGGTAGTACTTGTCCTGTCTGTTCGGTTGTTTCAAGCAGCAATGAATTTGCTGACTGTTAGTCGGAGGGTGACGATTGGTCCTTTGCTTCTACCTTACGATATTCACTCTCATCAATGCGGAAGAGTAAATTATGCGCATCTCTCTCTCTCTCTCTTCATTCTCTTCTCAACGTGCTCTATGGGCGCCGCCCTTTTCATCTGGATAAGTTCTTCAACATTCAAATCGCTAGGGCGGGTAGTGTGGTGGTAGTGGATCGGGGTGCGCGGGGCGGTGGTTCGGGTCCGGTCGGGAGCAAAATTCTCAGTTCTAATTCCAGATGCAACGACGACGGCGTCAACACGACTCTACAAACCAGGTCAGCCAATTTTTCAACTTTTGTGGTTTTTGTATTACATGTAGGATAACGATATGTATGATTTTAGCTCATTTTCGGACTTTTCTAATTTATTTGAATGTTTTTCAAGCATTTTTCATGTTATATGCCCTTGCGGGTGGCTTCTGCTACTCTCACGTTCTTAAGCATAACTTGTTTAGTGTAATAAAGGGTTTTGCATAATAAATATGTTTAAAAGTATAATAAATAAGCCTAAAAACCAGTGTTTCCAGCTGCATTTTATCAGTGAGCGGACATAAAGATGTGAAGGGGGCGTGGCTTAAGAGCAAATGAGCGGCCGCCGCGGGCAAACGTAAAATTTTTGTTAAACCCTGCATGTTACGCCGCGCGTAACATTTCGGGCTGCGCATTAAATGTAACGTCCAGAGCTACATGAGATGTTCCGGTGCATTTCAATAACATTATTGTGAAGGTCAAATGTTACGCTCCACGTAGCATCCTTCTCTGTGTGCAGATTAATTGATAAAGAAGAGCGAACCCAGAGTCGACAGGTCGTCAGAGGAGAAGAGGCGAAGAATGACAATTTCGCGTTCAATTTCTCACTTTTATACGCATTTAAAAGGACAAATTAAAGTGCATCACAAGTGAAAAATAAGAATTTCGCAACACATACATTAAAACTCTTCATTTGTCCTTATGATCATACCACTCTAACCATTCTCGCTTTCATTAATTTTGCAATTACAATTTAGAACCAAATAATTGCTCGGCAACAGTTCAACGAACAAATAAACAATTAAAAAGCACACACGTCATTGTCAGCTGAAAAAGACTAAGTAATTAATTTAAAATAAATCAAAAAAGACGAGCTTCCAGTTCTGCCAACTTCTACTGAACTCAAAAAATATTGATCAGTTAACTTTCAATATTCGTAAATCGATTAAACCTTTTCTTTATTTTCATAACTGAAAAATTAGTTTCGTCCCTTCTTATTAGCTCTGTATTCTAATGGTAAGTGAAATGATCTGTAACCAGTTTGTAGAAAAATCTATTATCCATCAGTATCAAGTCCTCGAATATGGTGTTTTTATGCAGTTTAACATGCGTTTGAAATGGTTTATTGCGAAACACTGTTTTTTATTTGCATATTAATCTCGGATCACTTATTGATTTTCATCAATTTCGCAATAACAGTGAACATGAGGCGAATGATCGAAAAGAATAAAAGAATAATTCGTACACAGGTGACACCCACACAATTGGTGTCTCCAACTTGTAAGTTTGTTTGACTGATTGAAACTCTATGGTTTCATGGAGGAATTACATACCGTCCTCTGACGAACATAGTATTTGTCAGCACAAAGTACTAATTAAACTTCAAACAAAAACTTTTTTACTGTAGATGAATTTAACCATACAAACAAATGCGACAAACATTTATGCACAGGAATTGCATGGGAATGGAAGGGCCAAGGGGAAAGGGGGAGTAAAGGGTCGTCGGGAGGCAGGGGCCTTCTACCCACACGGGGGGCCTCTTATCCACAGTCGTCGGTCAGTTCGCCGTAGTGGTGACGGCCAGACAGATCAACGTGCACTTCTGTGCCGCTGTCGCGTGAGCCCGTGTAGCGCCATGCATCGGCGAAATTCCTATTCTTCAGCCAAAGATGCCATTCGCCGCGGTAAGTGAGGGGGAAGAATGACCAGGCGATCTTCGCGCACTGAGCATGGCAGTGGTGGAAGATCTTCAGGAAGTAATCGTCCTGTAAGCAACAAAAGTATCTTCAGGTAGTACTTTTCCCTATAACAGCAAAAGTATCTTTACGTAGTACTTTTCCCTGCAACAACAAAAGTATCTTCAGGAAGTAATCGTCCTGTAGGCAACAAAATCAGTAATTTCTCCCTCTATGAATCTACTAGAATTTGAATCTCAATCAAACACTACAAACTTACAGCATTCAAAAAGCTGTTCTGGGTGTCGCCTTCGATCGTGTGCTCTGTGTTGTCATCGACCGGTACGTCAACCAGGCGAGTTATAAACTGGTGATCTCAAAGAATGTATGTATTAAAATAGTTACTTCAGGAAATAAGTACCCATAGAAAAACTTCTTTTTTTTCATAACAAAAAGGTTTTCTATTCGAATCATTTTTAAACTTACTTTTTAATGCAATATACACTTTGATCAAATTGCTGCAAATTGCGGATCATCTACTTCTCATTTTCACTATTTTAAGTCGTCCAGCTCTGTCCACCAAAATGTGTGTGGTAATCCCACAACTCGACGGTGGCCGTGGTGTTCTTGAGCGAATGTTCACCGCAGGACAGCTTGAAGGCCGCCTTAATCGGAGCGCGTCAATAGTGAAAAATAAGAATTTCGCAAGAAATACATAAAAACTCATCATTTGTCCTTATGATCTCACCACGCTAACCATTTTCGCTTTCATTAATTTTGCAATTACAATTTATACCAAATAATTGCACTGCAACAGTTCAACGAACAAAATAAACAATTAAAAAGCACGCACGTCATTGTCAGCAGAAAAAGACTAAGTAATTATTTAAAATAATTCAAAAAAACGAGCTTAAAGCTTTGCATACTTCTACTGAACTCAAAAAATTATCCTCTATCGATTAGTTAACTTTCAATATTCGTAAATCGATTAAACCCTTTCCCTTTATTTGAACCAGCAATAGTTCAAAAATTTCATAACTGAAAAATTGGTTTAGTCCCTATATTAGCTCTGTATTCTAATGGTAAGAGAAATGATCTGAAATAACAAGCCCTCGAATGGTGTTTTTAAGCAGTTTAACATGCGTTTGAAACGGTTGGTTGCGAAACACTTTTTTTTATATTTTCCTCGTACTCTCGGACCACTTATTGCTTTTCATCAATTTCGCAATAACAGCCAATAAGAGGCGAATGATCAGAATAAAGTAATATTTCATACATATCAGTGCCAAAATGAACATTATAAATAAAAAAAGAAAATATTCCGAGCTTTGATTTCAGTGAATCTTCTTTATAACTATCATGGTACTGCAGTAATCATTAATTTCTCATCACTACTTTCAGTTGATGATTTCCATTCTTCATTTCAATTGTCCGTTTAATGCAGCACAAATGAACTCAATAGTGTTCAAAAACGTGCATGTTCTTAATGACATTTGAAGCATTGCCAATGAAACAAAAAAACACAACATTTATACAGGAATTGTTTGGGACATATGGAGAGAGGGAAGAGGGGGCCAAGGACAGGGGAATCAAGGCACCGCTGGATGCCTTAAGCACAGCGGTTTCTGTGGGACTCGAAGACGTAGAGCCCGCCGTAACCGTTGTGTCCGATTGAGAGATCGATGGGCATCTCATGTTTGTGGTAGTTCGTGAAGCGGTAGGCTTCTCCTTGGCCGTTCTTGTTCATCTTAGTCCATTCGGACCAAATGTCGCTTGCCCAGAACGGGTAGAACGCCAGGCAATCCGGGTTGCACTTGTGTATGATTTTCAGGAAGTACGTGTCCTGTAATAACAAATCTAGTTGCAAACCCTCTATATGAAATTACACTTTGAGTCAATCAAATAAGCTTGCCCATTGGAAAAACCAGTTGTGGGCGTCGCCTGTGATCGTGTGCTCTGTCTTCCCATCCACAAGGACGTCATCCATGCGGGTCACTAAATCGTCTCCTGAAAAAATTCAAAATTCAAAATTAAATGCTTTTCTAATTAAAAGAAAAAAATGGTTTTCTTACCATTCTTTAATCTACATATTTTAATGCTAAATGAACTAGAATATTCAGTAATATATTGCGTTTACTGCTTTTGCTATTTTAAGTCGTCTAATTCTGACCACCAACGAGGTGGAAGTCCCACAATTCGACAGTGGCCGTGGTGTTCTTGAGCGCGTCGTCACCGCAGGAGAGTTTGAAGGTCGCCGTAAGCGGAGCGCCGGAAGCCAGCGAAAACAGCGCAGACGCCCCAATCAAGACGAGGAGGGAGAAGCGAACCATTCGTCGGAGCAGAAGGAACGGAGAATGACAACGAGCTCAGACAATTTCTCACTTTTATACGCATTTAAAAGGACAAATTAAAGTGCATCACATGTTTAAAATTTAAAATTTGGCTGCAATTACAGAAGAAAACTGTTCATTTCCTCGTAATGTAAGATGTAACCTCTGGGACCACTTTTCACTTTCATTAATTTTGCAAAAAAAAACAACAATTAATACTGAATAACAGTTCAACGAACAAATCAACAATTTAAAACGCCTGCACTACATAAACAGCAGAAAAAGACTAACAATAACTAATTAATTTCAAATAAAGCATAAAACAAGCTTCCAACTTTGCCATCTCATTCTTCGACTAAACTTAAAAAAACATCTCCTCTATCGATCTGCTGACTTTCAATATTCGTCTGTCGATTACACCCCTTTATTTCAACCAGTAATAGTTCAAAAAATTTCATAGCTGAAAAATTGGATTCTTCCCTGCTTATTCGCTCTGTTTCGCCCAAATGACCAGATCGAAGTTGAAAAAGGTTTCTATTAATGAAAATTTCTTGAATGGTGTTTGTATGCAGCTTATGTACATACATTATCTGCATGAAAACAAAATACAAGGAATATCGTAATTAAGAAATCAGCCGCCGAACTATTTGTAGGAAGATATTACGGAATTTCTTATTAAAGAAAGTAAAAATGAATTGGGAATTTCACTTCAAATATCCTTCTGTAATCAGTCATTTCGCCAAGTTACTATTTTTATTTTCATGCAGTACAATTTAATATATAAATCTTTCAGATCACACGCATTTGACCCGCATGGATGCTGTCCTTGTGGATGACAAGGCAAGGTATACAAACTATACAACATTTATGACTTAGCGTAATTTTGTTTGGCTCTATCTTGGCTTCTTTATACCGGGTTTGTGTATATCTGACTAATGTGCACAAATTCTGCTTTCAGACAGTTTAAAGAACATAATTATTTATAGCACATACTATTAATTTTTAATTCAATCTTGTGTTATACAACTAATATTGTTCCTTACACGAGTATGTTTGATTCAAATTCTAGTTTCATTGAGGGATAATTGTCGTCTCAGTAGCTTTGAAACCGTAATTGAGAACTAATAATATGTATATGGTCGCTTACAGGACCAGTACTGTCTGACGATACTTTTGTTGCGTACAGGACCAGTACTTCCTGGAGATACTTTTGCTGTTACAGGACCAGTTCTACCTGAAGATTCTTGTGGTGTTACAGGACCAGTACCGCTTGAAGATACTATCGATGCTTACAGGACAAGTACTTCCTGAAGATACTTTTGTTGCTTACAGGACCATTACTTCCTGAATTATCATCCACACCTGCCCATTCGGATTGCTCGACGAACGCGTGGTCATACTTCCCGATCATTCGCAGCGATGACTAGTGGATTGTGAACAAGCGGTCGGACGACATTGACACCTGGCTCCACACGTGCCACCGCAACAAGGAAGTGCCCATCGACCTCAGCCGGGGTCACGTCTACGGCCACCCTGAAGAGCCGCGCGCTCTGAATAGGGTTGGGGGGCGGTGGTATTCAGGACCGTCCTCCCCTGACCCAAGCCCAGTTCCCAGGGGCAATTCTCCAATCAATGTTCATTCATAAATGTTTGTCACCGCCGTTTGATTAAGAGAAATTAACGATTTATAAGAACGAGAATGAAAATACATCCAAAAAAAGCCTCTCTGCTTTAGGGGCTAAATAAATCAAAGATGCGCTCGCCCTTGTACGGCGTTCGCATTCACACCGACCTTGGCACCGAAAGGTTCTTGAGCACAAAATGTTGAAAAAGTATATATATATTCAATAAATAAAAAGGACCATTCGCATCAAATGTAGTGTTATCACAAATTAACACGTCTTATGGTTCGAGCAAGAACACAACAGAGCATATTGGCTTTGAGAGAAAGCTTACAATTAGAAAACACCTCAAGCGAGAAAGCAGCTGAATAAGACAAATCTTGAGACAATTGCATCAAGGGATCAACTCGTATTCATTCTTTAGGCCAATAGTGTAGGATATTGTGCGGGATAATGGGATACGGATAATGAGAGAAAAGAGAGATCGAGAGAGCGAGAGAGAGAGAGAGCGCGCGCGACGGAGAGAAAAGAGAGAGCATATAAGAGAAAAAGAGAAAAAAAATGTCCAACATCGGAAGACTAAACAACATCTTACTTGAATTTATTAGCACCGAGCGCCCGCAAGGATGACTGGTGTCTGGCCATCGTCTGCGAGAAGCTAAACGAGTGAGATAGCGAGCGAGATGGAGAGATCGACAAGAGATGGGGATGCAGTGAGAGAGGGAGAGAGATGGAAAGATAGAAAGAGAAATAGAGAGAGAGAAAGAAAACGAACCAGGTAGAGAGAGAGAGAAGGAGAAAGAGAGAGAGAGAGAGAGAGAGAGAGAGAGAGAGAGAGCACATGTCAGACAACGAGAGTGACATAAAATAGGAGAAGGAGAATGAACCATTCGAGATACAGCAAGAAGAGTATGGCGAAGAGCAAAAGTGCGTAAGAAGTTAGTATGCGCCAACATATGAAAATAAAACAAGAAATCAGAGAGAGAGAGAGAGAAAAAAATTATCGAGCGAGGCAAATAAATGCACATTTGTGACGTAGGAATCGCGTATCAGAATTGTATCACATATCATCGCATATATTTTAAAATTTCAAGAAATAATTAATTTTTTTTTTATTTGTATGATGTTTGACGATAATTGAAGCACTGATTGGCTGACAATTTGGCTGCCCTAGCACGTTAACACCGCGAGGATGAAGCTAACGGGATTAAAATATCGCGCAAATATATATATATATATATATATATATACAGTCCCGCCCAGGATCTTGGTGCCAAGGATGCGTCGGACGCATCGGACGCATCCAAATGCATCCTCGTTAATAACTATTTTCCTAGGAAAGACTAAAATATTTTAACTGGTACATTAGCTTGCTTATAGAGAACGGATGCTACTGATAGAAAATCGATAATTTCTAATCATTTGATAAGAAGTTATCAGTTTTTGCTTATAAAAAACTTCATTTCTAATATTTTTCAATGAAATTTCTTCTGTACCATCATTTTGTCTCTACCCACATCCCCAAATAACAAAATTAGAGATTGTATCATTGATAACGGAAATCGATAAATCAGACCTTATCACGCATGTTCATTAGCTGAGAAGAATCGTCTAACGATTCTGAATCTAATTATCTAATCAGTTTTACAATAAAGTGCCGGATAACAATATATTCTTGATTGTGAATACTTTTCATGACTTTTTTTAAGGAAGAACAGGGCAGGGAGGCCTCGCAGGCCGAGGGGGCGGGGCCTAGCCCTTTTTTCTCTGCCTGTGCTATTTCGCTACCTCAAACTTGGGTAATTAAACCGGCGATGGAAAGGGCGCGTGTTACATGTCTAAGATTCAATGCTAGTGCAGCACCCTAGATTTGAAGCATCATACCGGGCCAAAATTTTGACCAAGACCAAGACAACGGAGAATCCTGAAGAAAGTCATGCAAAGTATTCACAATCAAGAATATATTGTTATCCGGCACTTTATTGTAAAACTGATTAGATAATTAGATTCAGAATCGTTAGGCGATTCATCTCAGCTAATGAACATGCGTGATAAGGTCAGATTTATCGATTTCCGTTATCAATGATACAATCTCTAATTTTGTTATTTGGGGATGTGGGTAGAGACAAAATAATGGTACAGAAGAAATTTCATTGAAAAATATTAGAAATGAAGTTTTTTATAAGCAAAAACTGATAACTTCTTATCAAATGATTAGAAATTATCGATTTTCTATCAGTAGCATCCGTTCTCTATAAGCAAGCTAATGTACCAGTTAAAATATTTTAGTCTTTCCTAGGAAAATAGTTATTAACGAGGATGCATTTGGATGCGTCCGATGCGTCCGACGCATCCTTGGTACCAAGATCCTGGGCGGGACTGTATATATATATATATATCGAGCGAGTATAAACCGCTAGGATACAAGGATAAACACTGCTAGAATAAATACCGAGTGGCTAAATACCAAGTGGTTAAATACCGAGGGGAAAATACATACCGCAACGCCAGGATAAATACCACAAGGATGCGAGGATAAGTATCGCAAAGGTAAAAAAAAAACAAATATGAATGCCGCGAGGATAAATACAGAGAGAATAATATACAGGATGATACATCAATCTACGAAACGCGAAGATAGATACCGCTGGTAAAAATAACGGGAATACGCATTGAAAACCTCATGAACATGATCGAGTTCGAGCACAAGACATTTATACCGATAACATATGCGCTGATTCAGGTTGTGACCCATTGATAATTCAGAGAGAGAGAGAGAGAGAGAGAGAGAGAGAGAGAGTAGCATCAACGAGAGAAGTGTAAAACAAAAATAGCCGACAACGCATTCAAAAAATTTTTATCAGAGAACAACTGCAAAGCGATAAATATTTATTATCATGCTGAATTAACAAGGAAAATCGCTTATTTTATTTACCGCATGCTCTGTTATTGTTAAAAAGCAGGAAAAAAGGCAAGCGCAAAGAAATTATGTCATGTGTTCTCACGATAACAAACGAGGAACGGCATTCAGTCTCCGTTAGTTTTTGTCTAGGTGCTGCAGACAACTGAAAGCGAGCGAGAGAGCATGCGAGCCAGAGAGAGAGAGAGAGAGAGAGAGAGAGAGAGAGAGAGAGATAGAGAGAGAGAAGCAGGAACGAAAGAGATACAGCGTGAAAAAGTGAGTGCGGAAAGTGTGTGAAAGCTGAGAGCGGTTTCGCAGTTATAGAATGGGATAAGTTTGTTTATCGGGGTGTTGACGAAAAAAAACTTTTTCCATGTTGCTGATTTTTTCCTTTTCTATCTGGCTAATGCGAGAGAGAGGAGAGAGGCATACAGAGAGAGAGATGGAGAGACCGAGATAGCGAGAGAGAGAGAGAGAGGAGAGAGAGAGAGAAGAGAGAGAGAGAAGAGAGAGAGGGGAGAGAGTGGAGAGAGAGAGGGGAAGAGAGAGAGAGAGAGAGAGAGAGAGAGAGAGAGAGAGAGGAAGAGAGAGAGAAGGAAGAAGAGAGGCCTACAGAGAGAGAGATGGAGAGACCGAGATAGCGAGAGAGAGAGAGAGAGAGAGA
>CALZFC010000162.1:35000-37500 GCA_945643635.1 Allodiplogaster sudhausi | reverse complement strand
AATTTTTTTTTATAACAAAGGACTGTGAGATAAATGACGATGTTTTTCAGTAAATCATAAAAAAGAATTGCTTATAAATTTATTTAATTTGTCTCTAGTGAGTACGTGGAAAAGATTAATTTTTAAAGAGGAAGATGTCTGCTAAGGGGACCCCTATCAAGGGCTAGGGGGTAGAAAGACCCGTGCGAGGAGACGGGGTGGGGCAAAAAGGATAACGGGCTCGCTGAGTTAGAGATTAGGGATGGCGAAGAGATACAGAGTAAGGCTGTGGAGAAGAAGAAGAAGAAAGAGGAAACTGGGTGGTGGCGTATCAAATTCTTGCACCACATGTTTATATGTATGTTTGCATACACATGCTTTCGAGTTACGAATGCTTTAAAGGGCGTGAGAGAGTGAGAGAGAAAAGGAGAGACAGCAGAGAGGGAAAGAGAGAGAGAGAGAAACAGAGAAAGAGAGAGACAAGAAAACAAGTGTACAACTTGTTTACAAATGTTTATACATGCATGCGCATACTAAATTAGCTCATGGTGGTAAGGAAAAAAAAAGTATTTTTCCAACGGAAGATTTTTTTTAACATCATACTATAGATATGAAGAGAGAAAGCAAAAAACGAAAAACACTTTTTGAAGGCTGGCAAGGGCTTTAGAAAAGCGCCAAATATGTATAGCTGATTACTTATGAGGGGAGCTGGAGATATGGATAGAGATAGGGAAAGAGTGAGAGAGAGAGAGGGTTTATAAGAGATATGATGATGGAGTGAGAGAGAGTACGAGGAGAGAGAGAAAGCGAGAGAGTGAAAGATAGAGAGAGGGAGGGTTGAAGAGGAGATATGATGAGAGAGAGAGAGTGAGTACGAGATCGAGAAAGACGGAGGAAAAGGAGAGCTCTAGCTGAAGGGCGCGAGGGACTTGATCTGCCGTGCTATTAATCTAGGCAAAAGTGGTGCCAGTTTCACAAAAAGTTCATGAACATTTCAGAAAAAGTTGCTTTAAGTTTCGAGTAAAAGATGACACAACTTTTCTTTGTTTTTTGAACAAGCGGGTTTTATGAACAGCTTCTTTCATGTGCTGTCGTATGCGTTTGATGTTAGTTTAACTTTTTTTGAGAACCATTAAGATGGTGCTTAATCACTAGTCTCGGCAACTGGTCTATCACGCCAACCAACCGGGCATGTGCAAGACTCTTTTCTTGAGAATTCGCGAATCTGATGGAGAGAGAGATGACAAAAATGGACAAAAAAAGACAGAGATAGAGACAAAGAGATCTACCGAGAAAGACAGAGAGAGAGAGAGAGAGAGAGAGAGAAGAGAGACGGAGAGAAAAAGGGACAGAGAGATATCGAGAGAGAGTGAGAGAGAGAGAGAAAGAGATACCACTGTGGCAAACATTCTGGACGAAAACAGTAGAAGGAATGCAATCGCTCTGCGATGCTCACATCCGCTTCCTAGTCACAAGTCACCGGTGTTGAGCCGGCGCTGCATCGCTTTCGCCAGCCGTGTTCTCGTTTTGGAAGTACATAAGTCATAAAGGAACAACAAATTTATTGCTTTAACAAAAATTAAACTAACAAGCTAGTAATAACAACCATTGGAAAACAAACAAGATTCGCGCACAAGACTACAGTACCCATCGAGCAGTTCTACCGTACCACACGGAACTATATGAACACGGATTTATATGACAACTAATCTGTGCGACTTGTTAAGGATTGTTACTATATCATGTTTAGAAATAAAGGTGTGAACATCACCCAACATTTCGACATGGAATAATGGAAATGGTACGGTCAGTTCAGGGTACGGTAGAATAAGAAAAATCTGATTTTTTTTTACTATTTTGCAAACAAAAACATTTAAAAAGGATTCCAATCCATAGTGGCTAAAGAGAAAAAAGACAAAGCCGCAATGTAAATCAAGTTCGAGTGGCTGCGACTCGCATTACCCGTTGCATGCGGAGTCCTGAGCATCAGCACTTTGACGCGGTGTCCAACGCTAGGAAGCGACGGATCAACGAGTACAGCTTCTCCCTTCACTTAGCGCACAAGCTGCCTGATGTAGAAGCGCTAGCCCTTCGATTCCGTTGAGAGAGGAATCTAAACAAATATTTAAAAAAAGTTATCCCGATGTTTCAAGCATGCCATTTCATTATGGCAATTAAACAACAATTACATCGATTGTTTGTCAAATATATTTATCCCATTCATAATCAGCGCTTAAAAGGCAATCTAATGGTATATAGGATGCTGCATATGTACGCCTTTAGCGGAAAATATTCCTTGGTAAGGAATTCATTTCTTTATTGAAGGCAAAAGAAACTTTAGATTTTTTGCAACTTTGATTAACTTAATAACCAAAAACTGATGTGGGAACAAAAACAACAGAGCCTAAATAAAATATCTAAGATTCACCTCTTTATCCGGCGAGTGCGGAAGCAGCATCTGCTCTTTCTGGCGCCGGCGCCGAGCAGGTTACCACGCCATCGAAGAAGAACGCCTTGACCA
>CALZFC010000162.1:0-32500 GCA_945643635.1 Allodiplogaster sudhausi | reverse complement strand
AGAAAGAGAGAGATAGAGAGACAGAGATTGAAAGAGAGATACGAACAAGAAAGAAAAGCCGAACACAACAAAGATCAACATCAGCATCAATAGAACTAATTTGAAGAAAGAGACAACCAATAAAAGTAAGATTCATTTAGTTGTCACGTATATCAAAAGAGCCTTCAGTATCGCCGTCTCTCTATTTCTCTGCCTCTCTCGTTTCCCTTTCTTCTTGTCATCGCCTCTCTCCATCTCCTTTTATCTCTCGTTACATGTTTTAGTCCATGTTGCTCTCTCTCTCTCTCTCTCTCTCTCTCTCGCTCTCTATTTCTCTCACTCTCTTGCCTACCACCTGCACAAAAACCACATGTTCTCTCCTAACGCTCAAATTTCCGCGCTGATTAAATACGTGCAGCAAACGGTTGCTAGAATGCACTCATAAAAAGTTGAGGGGAAAGAAATAATTATTTATACAATTTCCCCAGAATACGCATCAGGCATATAGAGGTATGAGTACAGTACGCGAAGAAGAGAGCCAGAGGTCCTGAAGATAAGGGGCTAGAACCTGAAGGAGGTATACGACTAGGGATGTCCAAAACGAGGCATGGGCCCGGGCATGGTCTTGAACTGGTTTTCTACTGGTTTTAGACTGGTTTTTGAGCACCTCTGGGTACGACTGAACCCAGCGGCCATAGAGAATCCTCCGGCTTGCGAAAGCATTCGCAAGATAAATGCGAGAGTAGTAGTAGTAGAGTTCGAGCAAAGTGGGTTCTATAAATAATAGGCTATTTTGCTGATGTTTGCTCGCTTGTCTCTCTCTATATTTCTCTCTATTTTTCTCTCTCTTTATCTCTCACACTCTTTCTTTCTCTCTTTACTTCTGTCTCACCTTCTTTCTCTCTTTCGCTCTCTATCTCTTTATCTCCCTCTCTCTCACTCAATTTCTCTCTTTCTATCGCTCGGACGCTTGCCCACCCTCTTATGTTAGCTCTAATAACAACGGAAGTTGTTGTCCCTTTTGCTCATGGTCAGGCTAGCCGCAAAAAAAGTTCTCTCTTTCTCTAAAGTTCTCTGTCTCTATCACTATTTCTCTGTTTTTCTCATTCTTTATCTTGTTCTCTCCTTTTTTGCAAGCACAAAACACAGCAATCCTTCATACGAGTGCTTGCAGCGATTTGAATATGGTCGTCAAGAGCTTGGGATAGCGCGGAAATGATGTCATTTTGTTTCGCTCTCTCTTTGTCTCTTCTCTCTCTCTCTTCTCTCTCTCTATCTCTATCTCTTTCTCTCGCTTCCACCCTCTACCTCTATCTCTATCTCTTTCTCTTTCTCAATATAGCTTTATATTTCGCTCGCTCTATCCACGTCTCTTTATCTTTTTCTTTCTATCATTCTATCTCATGCTCTCTCTCTCTCTCTCTCTCTCTCTCTCTCTATTTCTCGATCTTTCGATCTCTCGCTAACCATATGTCAAGAGGCTACAAATTTGACTCTGAACAACGGGCTCAATGGGCCGAATTACTTTTCTGAAGATCCTCCTTGCAAGAGGACGATGAGGGAAGGGGCTAATAAGAGTAAGAGATCATTTGAGATACAAAGAAAGAGAGCACGGACAGACGAGTTGGATGGAGTGAAAGAGACATGATAAGAGAGTATGAGAGAGGATGAAAGAGAGAGAGAGAGAGAGAGAGAGAGAGAGAGAGAGAAAGGGATAGAAGAGAGAGAGAGAGAGAGAGAGAGAGGGATAGAAGAGAGAGAGAGAGAGAGAGAGAGAGAAAGGGATAGACGAGAGAGAGAGAGAATGAGAGAGAGATAGAGAGAACCATGAAGCATCTTATGCATCTGCCTCGGGATGAAACCACACGAGAACATCGGAGATGATGAGATGTCAAAGGGTGGCAAACGTTTTAATTCCAGACCTGGAATTCTTTTTGCATGTTTGTGGCGTCACTAAAAGAAAGAGAAGTCGTAGACAATTCAAATTAACAAGATTAATTCAAATTAAATTAAATTTTTAAATGAACAAATTAAATTACATTTATTTCTATTTCAAGTTAACTAGCTCACACCACGGACCTAACAAATGGCTCCGGAAATAAAGTTTTATAAACATTTATAATCGCTTGAAAACCACATGTGCAATAGTCGGCATTTTCAAGATAGATAAAACTGAATGTCGGCATGAAAGACGGCTACATACCTGTGCTTTGTAACACTCTGTCATAAATGAGAGAAAAGGGGAGAGAGAGACAGAGAGAAAGAGAGTGAGAGACAGAGAGAGAGAGAGATAGAGACAGAAAGAGAGATAGAGATAGAGAGAGAGATAGAGAGAGTACATGGTTCTTTTCCCAGCGAAATTAGGCTTCAACAAATTATTTTCTTCTGAAGGCTAGATAAATAGAACTTTAAAGATGGTCAAAAAATGTAAAATAAATAGTAGAAAATAGATGAAAGACAAATTAATCTAGTCTACAAGATAAATTGTGGGCATTAGTATGTAATACGATATTCGCAGAGAGTTTAAAGTTGCGACGGATTCGATCTCTGCTTCAGATTTGTATCTATTTCTCTTTTTCTTTCATTTCATCTTAATCTTTCTCTGTCCCTCTTTGGTTCTGTCTCTGTCTCTGTCTCTCTCTCTGTCTCTCTCTCTCTCTGTCTCTCTCTCTCCCTGTCTCTCCCTCTCTCTCTCTCTGTCTCTCTCTCTCTCTCTCTGTCTCTGTCTCTCTCTCTCCCTCTCTCTCTCTCTCTCTCTCTCTCTCTCTCTCTCTTACTTGGCACTCCTCTACAAGTACAAATGCGAATCGCTCTTTTGATTTCTGTGCAGTGCGCAGCATTCTGAGACGGAACGGAGTCGAATTCTTGGAAGTTCTAGAAGAAATCTATGTATTTATGAATTCGAACAAACTTTACCTCGTCGAATATTTATAGTAGCATGAAATAGCTCGAGAAGCTAACTATCATCTGCACCATTAGAAATTCACAGAAGTCATAAAAGGAGCTGAAAATCCTACCGTAATCAGGAACAAAAAGGCGCGAATTCAAACGTGAGTTTTTGGCTCCTTTAAAAGAGGGAAAACGGCGACTCCTTTGGGCTTCGGCAAGTATGTAGTTTCTTCTTCCAGTTCTTAATACTTTACACATTTGGAACATCATTTAAGGACGTGTAAAAATAAAAAAAATTTTGTCGTTTTTTTTTTGCGAAATATGCATGCGTATTTGGAGGACAAAAGAGATATCAAGCAGGCAACAACAAAAAATTAATATTAAAAATAAGAAAGGAAATTAAAAATAAAACTCATAAATAAAACTTACATTGACTGTGGAAGCAACAAGAAAAGAAGGAAAAGTTCCGTAGTAATATGAGTGCAACGTGAACATGCACCAACAAAGGTTACCGAGAATAAGAGGAGAGAAAGAAAGGGACAGAGAGAGAGAGAGAAAATAAAAGAGAGAGAGAGAGAGAGATTAAGAGAGAGAGAGAGAGCGGGAGAGAGAAAGAGAGCTCGAGCAGGAGAGAGGGATAGAGAGAAAGGAGAGAGAGAGAGTGCGCAGTAGAGAGAGAGAGAGAGAGAGAGAGAGAGAATTTCAGGCAGAGAATAAATATCCACTTTCCTTTTGGCTGGTCTGCCATGGCAATCCTGTGCTCTATGTAAATACGAAGGTCTTCCACTCTTTCTTCTTCTCTCGAACTCTTTCTGTCTCTCACTCTGTCTTTCTATTTCTCTTGCATTGTCAGTCACTCTCTCCCTCTCTCTGTCTCTATTTCCCTCTCTCCTTCTCTCTCTCTCTCTCTCCCTCTCTGTCTTTTTCTTTTTCTATCTCTCTATCTCCTCTCTCTCTCTCGCATTCTCTCTCTCTCTCTCTCTATGTCCAACTTCCGATAAATGGTGACGAATTTGCGTGTTCAGCCTAGGGTGTATGCGGAATCGCAGTCTACTAACGTAGTGCAAATCCGAATCCGAGCAAGGGATGGAGACAACTTCCGTGTCCTTCCTCGCTGTCATCCCACTGGAACGGACAGAGGCTGTAACTGAATAGGGGGACATGGAGAGAGAAAGAGAGAGAGAGAGAGAGAGAGAGAGAGAGAAAGAGAGAGAGAGAGAGAGAAAGAGAGAGAGAGAGAAAGAGAGAGGGAGAGATGGAGAGAGAGGGAGAGAGAGAGATCGAGAAGAATGTTGGAGACAGAGTCGAAAAATGAGACCGAAAATAAATAACAAGGACTCTCTGTGTTAGCTATTCTGTGGAAAAGAAACAACAATATAAGAGGGCAAAGACAGAGAATGCTAAACCAAGCGAGAAGAATCAAGTTAGTCAAAAGAAAAAAAAGAAGCGTTTGCTTCAAGGAAAAAAATTCTAGGCAAAAAGAAAGAAAGAGAGAGAGGGAGAGAGAGAAAGAGAGAGAGAGAGAGGGAGAGAGAGAGAGAGAAATCGAGAAAATGGAGGGCATGAACAACCCTCTTGGATTTGGAACGGTGTTTGGACAAGCGAAAGGTCGAATCGTCCTAAAGGGCAAAACGAGACGGGGTAATTTAGATCCCTCCAAAGAGATAAAGCTGTGTTCTCTCTCTCACTCACTACTTTTATCATGCTCTCTCGCTCTCTCTCTCTCACTCACAACTTTTATCATGCTCTCTCGCTCTCTCTCTCACTCACTACTTTTATCATGCTCTCTCTCTCTCACTCACTACTTTTATCATGCTCTCTCTCTCTCACTCTTTCTCTCTCACACTTCTTTTCTCATGGTCTCCATCTCTCTCTCACTTCTTTTCTCATGCTCTCTCTCTCTCTCTCACTTCTTTTCTCAGGGTCTCCATCTCTCTCTCACTTCTTTTCTCATGCTCTCTCTTTCTCTCTCTGACTCTCTCTCTCTCTCTCTCTCTCTCTCTCTCTCTCTCTCTCTCTAGTAAGAGGAAAAAATCTTTGGACTTGTCTGAACCGAAAGTGTTTTGGGAGTAAAAAGGCGTTGTAGAGGAGAGGAAAAAAAGTTTGTTATTGATGAAAACGACGGATGACAGATGTTGTCTGAGAAATCCTAGAATAAACCATGGAAAATATGAGCAAACCAGAGTATAAAGCAAAATTATAGTTTAGATGGAAACTGATTGAGAGGTGAATATAATTTGAAATGGGAGTAAATTAATACATATAATTACTACAATTTTCTATCAAATAAAAAGAATTAACGATTGGGCTAAAATGTACGCGGCTCCATGGCCATTTCAAAGCGCACTTGGTTTCGACAGGAATCGCCTTTTGGATCTGATAGAGTACCGTAGTAAATCTTTTGCGCGCGTGAATTTTTCAAGATTCTGCTATCTTTTGTTCTTTCCTGTGTTTCCTCGCGCTTTTCCTGCTCCAATTATATTAATTAGTGTGATAAGGATGATTGGGTTATCCTTATCACCGTGTCGTGTGCTAAAGTGCTCGTTGGGGGTTAATTTAGTATGGGTTTAACGGCGTTTTCGGTACCATTCTTTTCGCACGTCTCTTCTTTTTTTATAAATATTAATTCTATATTGACTCTACCTCTTCTTTTGGATTCCTTTCTTTCTTTTTTTCCACTTGTATTTATTTCATTTTCAGTCGGTTTTCCATAGCCGACGAAGACGAATTCTCGGCTCTCACTTCTCAGATGGCTTCTTCTTCTTCTTCGCGCCTCGAGCCACGCTCACTTGACGAGATTCTCGATGATGACAAACTCGAGGTTATCAAGCAACATTTTTTAAGGCGCAAATATATTTCAGAGGCCAAGAATTCTCTTTGAGATTGAGAATGTGCCACTAACAATAAACTGCATTTTTATGGCGGGTTTTGGTCTTCGCGCATAAAAAAAAAACTTCTTGTTATTTGCAGAAGCAGAAGCAGATTGATTATTTGCTATTGATTAGCGGAAGATATGTCAATAGCATTCATAAGAAACATTTTGCTTTTTGTTGTTGTTGTTGTTATTTGCCTGCTAACAAACATTTTAAGCACAATTCTTTGGATTTTACTTCTTTCTACTTTCAAATGAAATAATTGCCATTAATCCGGTGGATAAGTCTAGTGCACATTCAGTAGAGTCTTTTAATAAGTAACAAACTAGATATTAGCTGATTAAATCAATACTATTTGTAAGAACTAGTTAAAACTAACAAGTAAATAGTAATTGGAAGTGAATAGATACAAACTAATAATTGTATAACTAAATAATCATAATAATCTTTTCTCTTCCCAGTACCGCCCGCCCTCGCACACGGTACCCGATCGCGTTGCGAATGATCCGCTGCGCAAGATCAAGGTCGACCTCATGGCCGTACTCAACGCGTCGCAGAAGCCCATGAGCGCCCTTGCCATAGAGCGGGACTATGCGTAAGTCTTTATTTTTGAAATCTTTAGTTTCCCGCCAAAACTTTTGAACAGAATTTTCGCGCCATAACAAAGAAACTCTAAAGTACTCCGCTCTAACGAAGTTGGCAGCTGTAATGTTTTTTTGCCCTCTCCGAATCTGAAACAGCCAAATGTCTACCTGTTCACGTACTATATCAAAAATCGACTGTACTGCACACTGATTTATGTGTACAAACTCACTGGGCTTTATTTTGTCTATTTGTTGTGTTTTTTTAAAGAATTGGTACTGTATTCAATAAAATGCTTCAAGGAACAAACGATACCGTAACCCGAAATGCCCAGAGTAGGCAAGTCGGGTGTCACTTGTTACCATCAGCCTACTTAACGTTGAGTTATCAAGATTGTGCCTCCTATATTATTTACCGACCATGTTCACTAGGCGCTCCACCATTATCCTCTCACAATCAATATCGCTATAGAATAAATCGCTGCTCTCGTGTCAGGAAAAAGGGGGCGCGAAATCAAACGTGAATTTTTTTTTCTCAGTGAGGTGAATGGTCGGAGGGTCGACCCGAGCGAATTCGGCTACGACAGCATGGAGAAGTTGCTCGCCAACTGCGACGATTCGATTCGCACGATTTGGAAAAGAGACGGAAGTCTTGAGTTGGTGTTTTTTTATATATTTATTTTTATATATATTCACCAACCCTACGAAACCTGGTACCAACTGCGAACTTAGGCACCAACTACCCTACCAACCCTGTTACCAGCTACCCTCCCAACCATGGTACCACGAACTCTACCAACCCTGGTATCAACTACCCTACGAAGCCTGGTACCAACTGCCCTACCAACCCTCGTACAATGGTACCAGCTACCCTACCAACCCTTGTACCACCTATGTCCCAACCCACCACTCGCTTTCAGGTATACGGTAGTGCCCAACGAGCGTACGGCACGACTTCGTCTCCAGGTCGAGCAGCAGATGACTCCTGAAGAGCGCGAGAGGCGTAAAGCCAGGTGAGAGATTTTGGCCTTTTGCCAAATTTAAAATTCTGGTAACAGAACATCGCTCTCTTGCTCTCCCTGTGTATCGTTTCAGCTCGAGAGTAGCTATTTTCTAATTGACTTGCCTTGAAATTTGGAGCGTTAAAGACGAAAATTAATCCCTGTAAAAAATTATGATTATGATTATTAACGTATTCTAATTATTGTTTCAAAATCAACGCAGGAAATAATTTGGCTCTTTATTTAGAGCCGAAGGCCGCCCGTATTGTCCGCCACGTAAGAACCTTCCAGTCTCTGAATGTAAGTATGGTATCGAATATGGCTTCTTTTTTTTTTAAATATTTTCAAAGAGATTCGTAAATATGTAAAACAAGGACTGTTGTGATATTGTTCGCGATTTGAAAATGGTTATTGGAAAGAAATATGCAATAAATATCTGATATATTTATAATTTTCATTTTTAGCTTCCGAAGATGTCAACGATTCCTGCTACGACTTTATGATTCCAATGACGCCGAGGGAAGAGGAAAAATGTCAGTATTTTTGTAAAATAATTATCAAAGTAAAAATTTAAAATAATTTAAATCTATTACATATTTATTAACTTTCAAAGGCAGTAAGCTCATTTTTTCAGGTTTACAAACTAAAATAAAGAAAGTAATGTTATTTTATGGGATTGGCTAGTTGCCAAGATCATTTTATATTTAAATTTAGGCGCTAAATTGACTGCGATGAATCGTTCAAGGTCCACGTCTGTGAACAGTGAAGCGATGGCTGACAGGAATCATCCCCATGGAAAGAACGGAGTTGGTAGAATTTTTTTTTAAAATTATTATAAGAATAAACAATGTCGTTTAAAAAGGTTTTTTTTGCTTAAAAACAGCTATGAAAATAAGGAGTAATAAAGTAATAATAATATATATAATAAATTGGCCTAAAAAAATAGCTCTATGACATTCTCTTCAGGTGACATTTCTGCTTGCTCCTTTTGTGCTGGCCGGGACTTTGCCACAATCGAAGTCGGAATTTGCAACGACGTCTGGGTTAGTTGAGAATAGTGGGAAAGAGAGAGAGAGAGAGAGAGAGGGAGAGCAAGGAGAGAGAGAGAGAGAGCGCGCGAGGTGTGTGAGAGAGAGAGAGAAATAGAGAGAGAGCGAAAAATCAGCGGGTATTTTCCTAAATAGGTATTTTATTCCCAAGAATAAAAAAATGTACATGTATTTCAGGGATCCCGGAGACAACCATCAGAAGGAAGTGTTCACTCCGTCGCCGTTCTCAGATAAGAAGGTAAGTTACTTTTTATTTATTTATTTTTAAAAATAATATTACTTCTTTAATATCTCTTAAAGCATGGTTGAAGTAGCTAATTTAATAAAAAAAAAAGACGAACAAGTAATTTTATTTTCGTATTTCAACTGTCACGCCTAACTACCTGGGCGGTCTAACTATTAACATAACTCAAGAAAAAAAAATATCTTAAAGCTGCACAAAATGACATTTAAATCACGTTCGACTTATTAAAGGAAGATAAAAAATTCTTTCTTTCAGATTGCTATCATCATTGATCTGATCGAGGAGTACGGAGTGAAGCGAGCTACCGGAGATGTACAGATTGAGGTTAATTACTAAACTTTTTGAGCAATACAAAAAGATATTTATTTACGTTTATATAACAAAGAAAGAAATGTACAGATTAAGGTTAATTACTGTACTTTTTGAGCAGTACAAAAACAGTTATTTATTTATGTTTATATAACAAAGAAAGAAATTTAATGAAGTTGTTTTTTATACATATGAAAATTATGAAAACGATTTAAACCAGATAGTAACTCTACTCTAATTATTTAGATCAGCAAGCTCCGACAGTTGTACAAGTCGCGTTGTGGAACTTCACTGGCCGGAGGAGAATTCTCGGCTCGGTAAGGAGGTTTTATTGTATATTAAAGAAATCATTACAGGATAAACATAATTAAGTATTCAATAGAGAAAAAAACTTTATGAATTCTATCCATAAGAATATTTTATACAAGTAAATATTTATTTAAAGATTGCAGAAAAAAAGTTTATTTAAGAAAAGATAAATTTATAAAAAGAAATATTGAGATATACATATAGTAAAATCTTTTCATAAAATATTAAAAAAAAAAGAATTCTTTTTTTCTACAGTATCACCGCCGACAAGATGGCCCAGCTGCCAGATGCGCCGTGGCAGATTGAGATTGAACCTTCGGCATCGCGCACCGGCAGAGATGTCTACTTGGCAGTCGTCAAGAAGGAGGAATATGGTGAGGAGGGAGAGGAGAGGGTAGGGGGTGAAGAAGGACCCCATTCTCCTCTTTGGGTCTCACAGCGCGACCCCCATGAACCCTCGCTGGTCTATTAGGTCTGAGCGCGACCCCCAGGACCCCATTCTGGTCTATCAGGTCTCAGCGCGACCCCCAGGACCCCATTCTGGTCTATTAGGTCTCACAGCGACCCCCCCCCCCCCCACGGCACAGATCAGGGCATAATAGCGGCTGTCAAGGACCCAGAAAATTAGGGGGTGGGGAAAAGCCTAGCACAAGGTATCAATTTTTTAATGTATTCGTATTCTTGAGGCAATCGTGGCGGTCTTGCTGTTCCACTTCCTGCGGTCTGAGTTTTTTTGCTGTTGTTTTTCTTTAACTTTAACTATCTTTTCATTTATGTACGAAAAATATATTTTTTGCTTTTCAAATGCTAATTTATTCTTATTGCTACTTTAGAAGATGGTTAACAAAAAAACATTGCTGTAATTTATGTCAACTCTTCTTTTTCTCCTTTATAAGATGTCTCCGATTCTGAAGTCGAGCAAGAAGAAGGGCGACCAGCTTGAGCCCACGCAGCCACACATGCAGCAGTTGAAGGTGCTCAAATACAGAGCACTCGCGGCGACCAATCTCAAGGCACTCCGCAACTATCTGGGATTCACCAAGCAGGTGAGGGTCAGAGAAAGAGAGTGAACAGAGAAAAGAGAGAGATAATAGGAGAGAGAGAAGTGAAAAGAGGGAGGGGAGAGAGAGAGAAGGGAATGGAGAGAGGGAGAATAAGAGAGAGAGAGAGAGAGAGAGAGAGAGACATGAAAAGAAGGAAAGGGAGAGGAGAGAGAAGGGAAAAGAGGGAGGGAGAATAAGAGAGAGAGAGAGAGAAAAAGAGAGGGAGAGAGATATGAAAAAATGAACGGGAGGGGAGAGAAAAAGGAAAAGAGGGGAAGAGAGAGAGCTCAAAAATTGAAGGGTTTACAGCATCCAGGCGTTGACAGAGAAAGCAAGAGATGACATTATGAATAGTTTTCCAAAAAAAGAGAATGATTTTCGATTACGATTTATTAATTTTTATTTTTTTTTTACGTTTTTTCTTTCTAGAATGGCAACTCGCCGTCCTCTCTGCGAATTGAGAGACGCGTCCGATTCCGAGAGCCAGAAGAAGTCAGAGAAAAGAGGGAGAGTGAAGAGGAGGAGAGACTGGCGGAGGCAGAGGAAGAAGAAGAAGAGACGAAAACTCCAGGTGAGAATAAAAGAGTTGGAGAGAAGGGTTAGAGAGAGAGAGAGGGAGAGAGAGAGAGAAGAGAGAGGTAAGAGACAGAGAGAGAGAGAGAGAGAGAGAGAGAGAGGGGAGAAAAAAGAGAGAGAGAGAGAAAAGAGAGGGAGAACGAGAGAGAGAGAGAACGAGAGAGAGAGAGAGAGAGAGAGAGGAGGATGAGAGAGCGAATAAAGTGTGAGGGAGAGAGACTGAGATGACAGAGGTTAGAAATGGCTTTAAATTAGATTAGAATTGATTAATTAGTTAGAGAGAGAGAGGACTATTTGTTATCTTTTGTTTTATTCTTTCAGCTGACAATGAGCAAGGTATCCGAGAGAGCGAGCCGCGTCTTGACGAGGATGACAGCGAAGACTCAATGGTGCTGTACGAGGAAGAGACAAGCAGTGCAGGTGAGAGAGAGAGAGAAGGAGAGATCAGAGGGATGAAGAGAGAGAGAGATGGAGCGATCAGAGAGATGGAGAGAGAGAGAGAGAGGAGGAGAAAGCGTTGGAAACTTGAAGGAACTTGACTGCTTGTGAAAAATGGATGTGGAAGGAGTTTGGGGATGAGCAAGGTGAGTAAGAGAAAAGGTGAAATTGGAATATTGAACATGAAGAATCTGTGTTGAAGTTGGTTCTACGGAGGATCAATATCTTATGGTTAGTAGGCTGTAAAATTGACGATTCCGTTAGAACAACGGAATTTGACCGGGAAATGATGATTTAAATGTTAGAATAACTGGAATTCCCGCCATTTTTCCAGAGAAAGTCTACAGTCGTGAAGAGATGGAGGAGGTTGGCAAGCAGGGAGCGCAACCGTCGCTCTCTGAAGAAGCACGAATGAAGATTCGAGAGTTTGCTATTGGACGTGGCCGAACGCTTCCGCGTATGTGAAAGCATTTAAATATTATTTTTATTTATCAAAAAAATTTAATTTTTATTGAAATCATAAAATAAATTTTAAAAAAAGGCTTTAAAAATATAAAATATTCGGCTGCTAGTTTAAATAATAAAACAAGCATATTTAATAATGAAACAAGCAAAATATTGCTTTTTTTTTAATAACTATTAAAATATTTGTGTCACATGGGCTATAAGATATTCGGTTTTGCTAATGTTGATATAGTAATAGTAATTTATTACACCATTGAATATATATAATGTTTTTTAAAGTTATTCTTCATTTCAATTTTTGTCATTTCAGTTCACCAATCTGCAGTACATCCACGCAGCAACAACAACTACAGTCACAATCACACACTGTTGGCCTCACCACCAAGCAAGAGCTCGTCACTGTCAACGTCATCGCTTTCGTTTGGAGGAAGCGAGATCATGGCGAGTACTTTTAACTCCTTTTATATAATAATAATAATTACTATTATAAACATATACCAAAGTCATTAAAGAAGATAAAAAAAAACTGGGCGGGAATTTTATTAAAAACATACTAAACTTACATTTGTTGAATAACGGGGAAAAAGAGATAATTTAAAAAAAATCTTTGAATAAAAAATTATATAGTAATTCATAGATTATTTTAATAGGTAGCAATAATTATACAGAAATTAAATAGATTCTTTTAATAGAAAAAAAGGGGCAACTATAAGGTAATCATGGATTCTCGTAATTAAGTAATAAGGAGCATAATTATAAATAAGAAATAACGGATAATTTAGGCTGAGGTCTACGAGGCTGCCGAGGAACCCAACCTGACGGAGATGGCTATGCTGATGGGAAGGAAAGAGAGGGAGCAGACGGGGAGAGCAGGGGCAGGAGACACGGCTGATATCATCAAGGCAATCATGGAGAGGAATCAGGAGAGGGAGCAGGTTGGAGAGAGAGAGAGAGAGAGAGACAGGGGGGGAGAGAGACAGAGAGTGGGACAAAGAGGGGGGGAGAGAGAGGGGGAGAGAGGGAGAGAATGAATGGGAGGAGGAGAGAGGGAGGGAGAGAGAGAATAAGAAGGAGAGAGAGAGAGAGAGAGAAGGGCGAAGGAGAGAGAAACATATTGGAAAGAAAAAAGCGAGGTAAAGAGAAATCAGGGAATGGCAAGTGGTTGAAAGCATACCAGGTCTAGCTCCAGTGGTTTTCTGGCAGGATAATCCGTTGAAGTACAACTGTGCTCAGACTTGGTTTATTTTTGGACGCCCGTTGAGCCACATTTCCTTTGAAATAATATAGAAGGTTGATAAATACCATATGATTGTACCATTTTATATGAGAAAAAAAAACTGCATGTAAGTAAATCCTATTAACATAATTAAAAACATTCATATATACAAGTCAAATACCAATAATATTGGTACTTATTTTATAAAAAAAATTATATTTGTAAATGTTAATGGCAAGATTTTGATGTGTAAACATTATCTGTGGTGATGTTTTTTTTATTTTATATGAAATATTATATTAATAAATGTTTTGGAAAAGATTTTAATATTAAATAATTTTTATTATTAAATATTGTATTCAATCCATTCTTGCTTTCTTTACAGACGTGCGATTCGTCGGACGCCTTCGCGAGATTGAATCCATTCTACTCGCCACGCTCTTTCCACACTACCAGGAAGAACAGCATGATGATGAGAGGAGATGGGAAGATGATGATGGTTAGACAGACTCTCTCTCTCTCGCTCTCTCTCTCTCTCTCTCTCTCTCTCACTCTCTCTCTCTCTTCTCTCTCTCACTGCTCTCTCTCTCTCTCTTTATCTCCTCTGTCTCTCTCTCTCACTCTCTCTCTCTCACTCTCTCTCTCTCACTCTCTCTCTCTTCTCTCTCTCACTGCTCTCTCTCTTTTTCTCCTCTCTCTCTCTCTCTCTCTCTCTCTCTCTCTCTTTCTCTCCTCTGTCTGTCTCTCTCTCTCTCTCTCTCTCTCTCTCGGCCTCTATAAAATTATGTCTTTATTAAAAAGCATAGTTTTTAACATAGAAAAAGAAATAACTCTCTCTCTCTCTCTCTCGGTCTCTATATTCTGTACAATAAATTTTGATTAACTAGTGGAATACAAATTTAGAAGAGATAAAACAGTAATCAAGCTGGAAATTTTTATTTCTTGTGAAGTTTTGTCTTTATTAAATAGCATAGTTTGTAACATCGAAAAAGAAATAACTCTCTCTCTCTATCTCTCTGTCTCGCTCTCTCTATCTCTCTCTCTATCTCGCTCTCTGTTTCTTAAAGGTCTCCGTCCTTCACGCTGTTTCTCCAAGCCAGCTACTGATATGCGATGTGAGCGACCACCACGAAATGGAAGAGAACAAAGAGCGACTGGAGGAGAAGATGAGGTTGCTTCCCTTCTTTCTCTCTCTCTCTCTCTCTCTCTCTCTCTCTCAGTCTCTCTCTCTCTCTCTCTCTCTCTTTCTCTCTCTCTCTCACTCTCGTTCAATCATTCACTTTCTCAGTCTCTATATCGTCATCACTGCTTCTCTTCCTCGTGTTCTCTATTTCTCTCTCTCTCTCTCTCTCTCTCTCTCTCTCGCTCTTTCTCTATTTCTCTCTCTCTCTCTATCGCTCTTTCTCTATTTCTCTCTCTCTCTCTCGCTCTTTCTCTATTTCTCTCTCTCTCTCACTCTGTCTCTCCACCAGAGCCTTCTACATGCCCAACCCGAAGAAGCATCTCCTGACAAATGGAGTATGCTGCCGCCTCGCAGTCGCCGTGGACTACCATACGCTGCAATTCATCCGAGTTGTTCTTCTTGAAAAGGTGAGAAGGAGAATTAAGAAAAGTCATTAATAATAGTAATAATAATAATAAAATTGTCAAGAATTAATAGTATGATAAAAAAAAGATGTTGATGGAAATAAAATAAATGAGCAGTTGATAAAGAAAAGTGAACGTACTTTAGGCGAAAATAGTTTTTTTCCGCGTTA
Source organism: Allodiplogaster sudhausi (assembly GCA_945643635.1). NCBI lineage: Eukaryota > Metazoa > Nematoda > Chromadorea > Rhabditida > Diplogasteridae > Allodiplogaster > Allodiplogaster sudhausi. The sequence continues at coordinate 17,771 of CALZFC010000162.1, read as the reverse complement.
TATTCATATCTAACTAATTAAGTAAATGAAGAGGGCCAAATGAAAAACAAAGTAATAATGCCCCTCGTTGTTCAGGTCTCTCTCTCTCTCTCTCTCTCTCTCTCTCTCTCTCTCTCTTTCTCTCACTCTTTCTCTCTCTCTTTCTCTAATAATGCCCCCATCGTTCAGGTGTCTTCTGGCAACAGAGCTGGCTGGCTCTGCGCTGGACTCGACATGCGCATTGTGTCGCCGGTTGAGGACTGCCATCTGCTGGAGATGGACGAGAAGAGATTCGGGCTCGAGGAAGCCCCCTCAAGTGTTTTCGTGGCACGAGTTCCGGACAGCCAGGTGAGAAGGGGTACTGTAGTTGAGTTGTAGATGAATAGGGGAGTAGTACTGTAGGAGAGAATGTTAAGTTTAGACTAGCCTATTAAAAATAATATAACACGTTCATAACATAAGAAATGATATAACAGGATGAATAGAGGAGTACTGTAAGGGAATATTAAGTTTAGACTAACATAAGAAGTTATATAACAGGTTCTTAAAGTTTTTTTTTATTCTTATATTCTTGCCAAGAGTTTAGAATATGAATAATGGCTAGAAAAAGTTTTTTTTTATTCTTGCCAAGAGTCTAGAAAATGAATAATGACCATTTTCTGGCTGACACATTCAGTAAGGAATTTCAAATTTTAAAGACGAATGTGAAAAAGGAGATGATTTTTTTGAATGGAAATATTCATTGTCATGAGTCATGGCGCAGGGAAAAAGAAAGTTGAAGATTTTTTTTATGGGTGACACATGCAGTTAGGAATTTAGATTTTGAAAACGAAGAAGTAAGAAGAAGAAGAAGAAAAAAAAAATGATTAGTTTATTAGTTTGTTAGATGGAAAATGTCCATTTTTTAATTAGCGAGTTCCTCTCTCTCTCTCTCTCTCTCTCTCTCTTTCTCTCTCTCTCTTCGTTTCTCTGTCTCCCTCTCTCTATCTCTCTAATTATCGTTCTTATCAGACCGCCCATGCCAGCGTTCTCTCCGAGATCGTCGAGGGCATCAATATGGGTGAAGAGGTGAAGGCGGTTGCTGCAGCGTTCATCTGTGCTGATCTGGAGGTGAGAGGGGAGAGAGAGAAGGAGAAGTGAACGAGAGAGTGAGAGAGACAGAGAAGTGAGCGAGAGAGAGAGGCATACAGAGAGAGAGAGAGAATTAGAAGGGGAAAGAGCGAGGCATGCAGATGGAGAGAGAGAGAGAGGGATAGAGAGAGAGAGAAGGAGAGAGAAAGAAAGTAAGAGAGGGAAAAGTGAACGAGAGAGACAGAGAGAGAGAGAAGTGAACGAGAGCGAGAGAGAGAGAGACTGATAGAGAGAAAGAAGGAGAGAGAGAGTGAGGGGAGGATATAGAGAGACAGAGAGAGAGAGAGAGAGAGAGGAGGATACAGAGAGAAAGAGAGAGAAAGAGTGAAAAAAAGTTTCTTCCAGACTCACTCATACCATCTCGAGATGCTGTTGCCGGGCGAAGAAGAAGAGAAGAGAGTGATGCTCTCTACTGCCATTGCAAGACTCATCGGGCAGGAGAAGGGGATGGAGAAGGGAAAGAATGGAGTTCTTTCAAAGCAAGAGGTTGTTGATAACATTGATTACTACAGCAGAACGACTGGATATGAATATTCGCGTCTCTCTCTCTCTCTCTCTCTGTCTCTCTCGCTCTCTCCATTTTTCTCTCTCTTTCTCTCTCTCTCTTTTTGAATTTCTCTCTCTCTCTCTCTTGCTTTTACTCCCTTCCCTACTAGCCTCCTTTAACAGTGAAACATTAAAGTGATAGAAAGAGACATGTAACACCATCTATTTACAGGCTTTCCTGCAGTTTGAGAGGAAGTGGCTGGCAGCGGCAGTCGAACCGGGAGAAGTTAGTCTTATTACGCATACAGCATAAGTGTGTAAATAGTTGCGAGCCAACCCGAACTAAATGATAATTCATTCGAAGTCTATGACAATAGTCCTGTGGTCGCTAAAACAAGGAAATAATAAAGACTCTTTTGGTTAGATTTGAAGGTGGTGTAATTGTCCTCCCATGTGGTCTAGTGGTTAGGATTCGTGGTTTTCACCCACGCGGCCCGGGTTCGATTCCCGGCATGGGAAGCCTTTTTGCATTATTTTGTTTTGCTGTAATTTAGAGGGTTTTGTCATTTATCGCGTATTTCCTAAGTATGACATATTTATTGAAACCTAACCTTAATTTTTAGCCTTATCTGCGCCAAATATTAAGAAGTTTACAAGGTTTTAATATTTGAAGGTCGATTCGCAGCAAGAAGTCGCTAACGCAGACAGAATCGACGCTACTGGATTTTATGCAGAGTTGGTGGAAAGTGTTTTTCCTTTATAAGAATAATAGGAATAATAGGCAAAGTAAAAATTATTAAGGTTTATCAAATAAAAAGTGAACCAATTTTTCACCTTTTTTTTATTTCTCTTTATTCTCTCTCTCTCTCTCTCTCTCTCTCTCTCTCTCTTTCTTTCCCTCTCTCTGTCTCTCTTTCTTTCCCTCTCTCTCTCTCTTTCTTTCCCTCTCTCTGTCTCTCTTTCTTTCCCTCTCTCTCTCTCTCACACTCTCTCTCATTTCCAGACTGGCGAACGTGATCAACATGCTTGAAGCCCGCCCTTCCCGTATCAGCGAGAGTGCGATGTCAATGCTCAAAGAGGCTGAAGGAATTGTTGGTTGCTTGGATTCAGTTTGAGAGAGAGAGAGAGAAAGAAAGAAAGAAAAGAGCGAGATATATAGATAGAAAGAGCGAGAGAAAGTAAGAAGAGAGAGAGAGAGAAGAGAAAGAGACGGAGAGAAAGAGACGGAGAGAGAAAAGAGAGTTAGAGAAAGAAAAGAGGGTGAGATAAAAGATATGGTGATTGAGAGAGAGATTAGGCTGAGAGAGGCCCTTCATAATTTTATCATAAATTTTCCCAAAAATATGATTAGAATTATTGATAGTGATGAATTTTAGATCCGTGGACTTTGCGACTAAGTGCCTTCTGGAACGTTGAGGGAGTATTCTGCGCGTAAATACTCAACGTCACATCCTATAAGCTCCGCCCCTTCTCTCTTTCTACAAGCCACGCCCCTTTCATTTGGCAATTTGCCAAATGGATATGTGTCTACTTTCTAATTCGCCTTTCACTCTATCACAATTGACACGCTTCATTTTAAACCCTACTTAATCCCGCCTAGAAAAGACTTTCTCCGTAACACACAATTTCCATGATCCCCCGATATCCCTGCGCGTACCTATTTTACCGACCCTTGAATTCAGAGTTTTCAGCAACACAAGTTCCATGTATTCCCCATTTCATCTGCGCAGGACACTTTTACTTACCGTACTTTGAATTCGGAGCAGGGATTATTGTCTTTCAGTAACACAACTTTCATGTTCCCCCTATCACCCTGCGCGCGCGCGCGCCAATTTTACCATGTCTTTAATTCGAAGTTGAGATCACAGTAATCTATCTATCGTTATCAGCATTCATTCGTGTCGTTTTTTTTAAGTCCGAATTACACACTTGGTGATTAATTGTTGTCTTACTTTCAACAAGGAACAAACGACGAGTAGCCGAAAGCGGTACCTGTTGAAATATCTCATTTATTGTAATTATTTTTTTTTCAATAATAATTATGTCTCTTGGAAGAAAATGCAGTTTTCTTGTCTGTAAATTACGGACTGTAATGATGATCTGTAATGACAATGAAGTTTTCTCTGTAATGATGATCTGTTATGACCATGCAATTTTCTCTGTAGTTATGATGCCTGTTTACGCTATATCTTCCAATATGGGATTCTCATCGTTAATAAAGAAACTCTTTTTGTGTTGTATTGAAAAAAATGGTGGTTGGTGCTCCGTTCAAAGCGGCTGATGATATGATATCTTTGATTTAAAGGTTGCTCGATTTCTTATAATCAAAGCGGCTGATGATATGATATCTTTGATATAAAGGTTGCTCGATTTCTTATAATTATGCAGTTTGAATGTTGGACATATAATTATTTGAAATGCCCTCTATTTTACGAAATTTTGTATTAGAGGTTTTAAAATGAACAAATTGATATAAATGATAGTTGTGTGCAAGATAAATGCCTTTTATATTAATATCCTAGTTATATTAATTTTATAGCCAAGATATTACCGTTGACGGAATTTGTGAGATGGCACCTGCGCCAGTTGGAAAGCACGGGATGATCAAGACTGAAGTGCCAAGTCCGCCGAATTTAGGATGCGGCATCTCATCGAACAATCGGGTTTGTTCCTCTTCCCCTTTCCCATTGAGAGTATTTTCTACAGAATTTAATTAAAATAAACTTTTTTCTATACCAAAATATTTTATTAATTGTAAGAAAAAATAGTATATATATATATATATATATATATATATATATATAGAAAAGAATCGATTTGAACATAAAAAAAATAAAAAAAAGTCGCATTGAGCAGAAGGATCACAGCGCAACCGTGGAGTGCATCTACCTGGATTCGAGCAGTGAAGACGATGATGATGAGGAGGTTGCCAGAATAGTTATTTTTAATTTTATTTAAAAAAAAATCAGTTTTTCTAAAACGTTTTTAGAAGCCCCAGAAACATTTTAGAGAAGAGGAATTTGCCAGAATGGTTATTTTTAATTATATTTTAAAAAGAAAATCTTTTTTTTCTTTCTAAAAGCACAGAAACATTTTTGAGAAGGATATATATTTTTTGTAATAAAAGGAAAAAAATATATTTTCTACATTTTACACCGTAGCTCCTAATAAAAGCGATTCTTTAGGCAACAAAATAAAAATAAATTATAAATACAGCAATGGAATAATATATGTATTCGAGTACGGTAACTCGAAAATAAGTTATTTGACGGCAAAGTTTATTCATGCGATATTGAGGAGAATAATAAACTTGTGTTGAGGAGAAGAATCATCGCAGTCTTTCCGCAGGGACAATTTACTTGGATGCGAGAGATGACGAAGACGAGGTTTCTATAATGATTATTTTTGTTCTAAAATTTTTTTAAAGCATTTTCATGTAGTGAGTGAGAAGTGATATGCCTGATATTGTATTATATCTTATTCTAGCGGCACCAGCGACAAGCATCCAACTCAAGGGAACCGACAGTCTCCCGTTCAGTCAAGATTAAAGAAGAGAGTAAAGCCGCCACCATGAAAGAAGACTCTGGCTCGCCGCTCTCTCTCCACGCAGACCCCCTCGCAGCCCCGCGCTCAGCTCCATCTCCGAGCCCTCTCTCAGACCTCTTCGCACCCCCGCACTCAGACCCCTTCGCACCCCCGCACTCAGACCCCTTCGCACCCCCGCACTCAGACCCCTTCGCACCCCCGCACTCAGACCCCTTCGCACCCCCGCACTCAGACCCATCTCCGACTCCGCGGCTCTCAGGCCGCTTTCCAACCACACTCACCGACTCCTCGCCAAGCTCGTCGTCTCAGCCATCCTTCATTGCATCTGAAAGAGTCACTCGATCGTCGACGAATTCTCACAAGAAGAAAAAGGCCGGATTCGAGCAGCCGACCAACGACCGCAAAAGTGTACCAACTCGAGCCAAGACGAATTCGAATTCGAATGGAATAAAGAGGAAGTCAGAGGTGAGTGTTTGTGTGTGTGTGTGTGTGGTTTTTGTTCAGAATACTGTATTTTATAATATTAAAATGTTTTTTTAAGCAAATTGTTCGAACTAAAATAATCTCCAAGAAAAGAAAGGCCTGTTTAAAATTTGTACTTGTTGCTTCATCTTTCTGTCTTTTCGGGACCCTAACAGAATTCGCTTCAGGACCCCAGACTTGGCGGCATGAGGTGAAGCGATCGAAGAGAAAGGTATTGTTCTCTCTCTCTCTCTCTCTCTCTCTCTCTCTCTCCGCATTCTGCCCTTTCGGCCAAGGAGTCTAGCTTCAGTAGCTGATTGAGTATTCATAGAGAAAGAGTAAAGGTGGGTGTGGTGGAGAGCCCTCCATGTTCAACCCAGGGTGGACCCCCCCCCCCCCCCCCTTCTTCTAGAATGTTGAAGAACCCCGTTCAACACCCAGATTGACCCACCCCTTTCCAGAGTCTTAGGACCCTTGATGATCCCACCCTTTCCATAGTCTTGGGACCCCAGATGCACCCACCCCTTTCCAGAGTCTTGGGACCCTGGAAAGAGACTTGGGACCTAATGCCACTCTTTCCTTTCAGGAATACGAGAACAACTCATGGCACCAGCGTCCAGAGGTGGACGAGGACTTGCTCGAAGAAAGCGATGTCAGTGGGTATTTGATGTTTGGTTCTTTGCGGGGGAAAAGGGTGGTCCGAGGGCCCCACAAACATGAGTTGGTAAGACCTTCGAGGGCCTCGAAGGTAGGGTGGGTAAGTAAAAAAATTTTTTTTCCAAAAAAGTATATAAAAAAAATATAAAAAAAAATAAATTTTTGGATCTCGAAAATTGCGCGAGTTCGGACCTGGCTTTGTTTTCCCTGGTTCTTTGGCTTTTTTTTTTAACAGTTTGGCTGTGTGTGTAATCTCTCGAAATTGTTTGATGATGGGAATTTAAACATAAATGTGCAAGAATTCATTCATGCACGTAAATAAATGAAATGAAAATGAAATGAATTGTTTTCTTAAGGACGAACCCATCAGAGAAGGCCAGGATTTGAAGTACGCCATCGATTATATCATGGCCATGGACAAAAAGGTTGGAAAAAGGAACACAAAAAAGTGATATCATCCAATGGTGGTAACAGGTTTCCAAAGTAAATAGCCTATGAAGAGTCCTATGGCAGAGGAAGAAAGAGAGAAAGAGAGAGAGAGAAAGTGAGAGAGAGAAGAGAGAGAGAGAGAATGAGAGAGAGAGAGAGAGGATATAGAGAGAGGGAGAGAGATTGGAGAGAGGGAGAGAGAGAGAGAGACAAAGAGAGAAAAATAGAGATGAGTCTTTAATTTCTTCAGCGATGCCTCGTGAAGTGGACCGGCTATCCCGAGCCGACCGTCGAGTCTGTCAGGAACGTTGGAAAGGGACCTGCGGTGGGTGTCAAGATTTTATACACTTATTAATTTGCCGCGGACCTTAAAAAACTACCGTAATTCTTAAGAAAAGAATATTAGCGAGACAGTAGAGTACGGCAGGTTTTTAAGCTCCATGGACAGCATCTTTAAATTCACTTCTGATAATTGTTGAAATATATGAGAGTAAAGCTTCTATTTAACAATTTTTTTTTCTGAAATTCCATGCGAAATTGATTGTGAGAGAAAGTTTCGCGGTTAACTCCTTAATTACGTAATCGCAGTGCTGATACGTTGATTAAATTCTTACATCAAATTCTTTTTTTTTTGTCACATGTTGACATTGTCTACTAAATATTTTTGTTTAACGTCAAATAAATTGATGTAGAAATTATTTGTCTCTAATGCACGACTCTTTTAGAGAGAGTTCTACGAAGAAGCCGAGCTTGCGGCAGAGATGATCTTGAAGAGCTTGAAGACGGAGTGCCTCTGTCGGGGAACGGACTTCACTACAGGTAAGTCGAATAGGAAAGAAACAAAGTGTAAACAGCGACGCGACCGCAACGCGAATGAACCGCGACGCGACCGCATCGCGAGTGACCCGCAACGCGAATGTCACTTGATTCTTTCAGAATATCCGCACGCGGAGATGAAAGTGCCGGTGGTGCCTCGTCTTGGTTCCTGTGTTCGGGATGATAAGGTTACTAATTTTTTATTATTTTATTTCCTTAATATTTTATATGACAGAATGTTTTGTCAACTAACGAGACAAATCTGATTTTTAAAAAAAGTTAAAAAAAAGAGAAATCCAAGCAAAATCATTTTGAAATGGACATTTGAATTAGACATTCGATTTACAATTAGACATTTATTAAATTGGAAATGAAATTTGAAAACAATGTGTGAACCGCGACGCGACCGCAACGCAAATGAACCGCGACGCGACCGTAACGCGAATTTGCAGCGAGTCGCCTATCTCGTGAAGCTGCTTGACTGGCGGCAGCAGTTGAATAGGGAAGCTCGCGGGCGTGGACTCCCTGCCCTACATGTCTTCGACTTCACCGAAGATGGATGCAATCGAGAGTTGCCGGTTTGTTAATTAATTAATTAATTTGCATAATTATTTTTGTATTTATCTCTTTATATATTTATTTATTTATCTATCTATTTATTTATTTATTTACTTATATGTTTATTTATTTAACTATTTGCTTACTAATCTATGTAATTATTTATTTATTGATCTACATTAAAAATATTGCTAATGTTGTCTTGAAAAAAAATGCTGTTTTAGAATTTCAAATATACGACCAATGTTGCGCCTGTGACGGAGGAAGCTCGAGAACTAATGGAGAAGACGGTTGAATTTGAACGGTTAACTTTCCCGCTTTTTTTGAAATTTTATTTTATTTATAAATTGCCACCATGGCCTTTTACAGTACTTTTTCTTGTTGTTCATTTGGTTCTTTTAAAAAAAGCTATTCATTGCGACGTTATCTAAAATTAACTACTCCACCTAGCTTTCTCGACCCCATTTTTCACTTAAGGCCACTCCGTTCTTTGAGACTATATCCGGCAATCTCCTGTAATTCCCTCTCACTTAAAACTGAAAAAAAGAACTCTTTTATTCTTCGTTCTTCTCCAGCAGGGCTTCATCCAAGCCAGAGGAGGGCTGCAAGTGCGCTGGCGATGAAGGCTGCTGCTCCTCTGCCAAGACGGATGGCTGCTCATGCCATGGAGAAGTCAGTTGCTTGACGGCAGAGAGCTGAAAAATTAATAAATATTTAATTATACAAAATAAATAAAATAAAAAAGAAATAACAGCTGCTATCGTTTAGGGATACAAGTACATGAAGCGCAACAGCTGCCTGGATCTCGCGAACGTATGGACATTTATTTATTTATTTATTTACGATAAGACGTGAATAAGTGAAAAATTTATGAGGAAAAACTAAGAGAGTACTGTATATCCTCTGACTCTCTCTCTCTCTCTTTTTCTCTCTCTTTCTCTCACTCTCTCTATCTATATCTCTAATCTCTCTCTCTCTCCATTCTTCTCTCTCTCTCTCCATCCTTCTCTCTCTCTTTCTCTCTCCTTCTCTCTCTCTCTCTCTCACTCTCCATCCTTCTCTCTCTCTCCCTCTCCATCCTTCTCTCTCTCTCTCTCTCTCTCTCTCTTTCTCTGCTCTCTCTACTCTCTCTCTCTCTCTTCACTCTCTCTCTTCTATTTTCAGCATGACAAGGAGAAGGCTCCCGTGGACATCTGGGAGTGCGGTGATGATTGCGAGTGCCCTCCCGACTGTGCGCAGCGAGTTGTTCAGGTGCGATTTATGCAAATATAGAAATTATGCAAATTTACGAATTATGCTAATTTTATTTTATTATTATTTTTTGATTAAAAAATTTTTTTCAACTGCTCATTAGAAAAAAAAATGCAAAAATTAAACGAGAAAAAATAAGTATATAATTATAATATGCATTAGTTGGAGTTAATTATAGTTAACTAATCGGCGTTATTTAAAATGATTAATTGGCATTAATTGTAATAAAAAATTGGCATTAATTATAATAAAATAAAATTAATTGGCATTAATTATAATATAAATAAATAAATTGGCAGAGAGGACGCAAGGTCATCCTAGCACTCGTGCGAGACCCCAGGAAAGGCTGGACAGTCCGCACTTGCCAAAAGCTTCTCCAAGGCACCTTCATCGGCGTCTATGGCGGAGAGGTATTATTAGACATATATAGTTATTTATTTATTTATCTATTTAGATTTATGTTTATATACAGTCTGAGCAAGGCCCGGTGCAATATACTTATTTATTTATATATTTATATTTATATTTATATACAGTCTGAACAAGGTACGGTGCACGACTCATATCGGGGAACAAAGCCAATAACTTTCTTTTTCAATCAAAAATCAAACTTATTAGGGATAAATACTGCTTTTTTTAAAGCTTAAAACCGTGTTCCTTGAAAGTTTTTTTTCCTATTTCCAAAAATAATTACGCTTCCTGTCCCGGTGTAGAATGATTGTGAGAGCAGCTCTCCCTTTCCTTTTCTCGTCCTTGTAACTTGTATGTATTGTGAAATTGTACTTATTCTTTTCAAATCATTACAAATCATTGGATAATGAAAGGTGACTATTAGAAGGGAGGAAAAAGAGGAGAAATCTTTCACAGCCGACAGGATTATTATTATAATGGCATGTGAAAATATATGAGGAATCAAATAGAGAATCGAAGTAGAAAGATTATAGGGAAAAAAGCAAACTACAAAATATGACTTTAAAAAAATCTTCTTTCAGCTGAAGGTGATGGGAGGCGAAGGCGACATCACTTATCAGATGGACTTGGACACGTAAGTTGTATTTTCTTCTCATTTTTTTTCCTTTTTGATTGTCAACCCGACATATTTGAGTTTTGGTCATGACAGCTGTTTTTTGGCCAATTTGACTGTTGTTCCCTGCATTTTCGCCAGCTGTATTTATAAAAATAAAAATAAAATTATTTTAATAATTAAAAATTTAACGCCAATAACTAGAGTAAGAAAGCTATAACAATATTATTAAAAAAGAAATTTTAAAAAAATAAAAAAAAATAATACAAATATGAATGGTCATGTCAGGAATGCACTGGCAAAAGGCTGCGACTTGGTCCTGGACGCGAAGGATGCGGGATGCGAGTCAAGATTCATGTCGCACTCGTGCAATGCGAACACCTTCGGACTACAGGTCTGCTCTCTCTCTCTTTCTCTCTCCCTTTCTCTCTTTCTCTCTCTCTCTCTCTCTCTTTCTCTCTCTCTCTCTCTCTTTCTCTCTCTCTCTCTATCTCTCTTTCCCTCTGCTCTCCTCGCTGATTCTTCTTCTTTTCACTCGGACTTTTACAGTTCTATAAATTTTAATAATTTATAATAATTGTTGTTATACTAATAATAACTTATAATAAGAATAATAATTAGAAAACTACTTTTTAGGTTTATTTGCTACGTTTTTCACGTAATTTTTCGCTTAATCATATGTATTTTGGATTAGCCATAAATGTCTGCAATATCATCCTTTCAGGTGCATCTCAAGCGCATAATAGTAGTTTATAATAATTATTATTATTTTAGAACAGTAAATAATAAATATTATTATTGTTTATAATAAATACTTAATTTAAAATGCTTATTTTGTTTAATTTGTTTCTCTTTCAGGTCCACTTCCGGCGCCGAGGCTTCGCACCTCTTCACGTGGCAATATTCGCCAGCAAGAGAATCAACCCAGGTTTTTTCGTTCTTTCTTTTTTCCTTTCTTTTTAACCCGTTGCTGCTCTCTAAAGGAATAAGATAAAAATTATGTCAAAATATATCAACACGGCGCGAGAATGTCTATTCGAGTTCTGCCTTTATATTTATTTATTTTCTTTGCACGAAAACTGTTTGGCAGAGAAATTGATTTTGGTTTTTTTGACGTAAGGTTAATATTATAGTTTTTTTATGGCGAGGACATGAAAAGCATATAACTGATTTTTGCCGGCTCTGAGCTGACATGCGACTACCACAGCGATGAGAGCATTCCCATTCCCTATGATTGCTGGTTAGTCAAGCTCTCTCTTTCCCTTCCCTTCTCTCTCTCTCTCTCTCTCTCTCTCTCTCTTTCTCTCTCTCTCTCTCTCTCTCTCTCTCTCTTCTTCCTCATTTCAGGTGCGGACACCGAACCTGCCGACGTCCGGCCAAGGAGCTGCTCGAGAAGTGGCGTGCAGAGGACGAGGAGGAGAAGGAGAAGGAGGAAGAGAGGAGTGAAGAGAACAAGAAGAAGCGGAAGAAGGGACAGCATCCAACGGTCGAAGGCAAGGAGAACCGAGGAGGAGAATCACCTCCCTCAATGAGAACGGCCATCAAGAGACGACCACTTAAGAGAGCCTCTCTGTAAGGATCAAGCAGCCCTCAATGGGGGCCTGCCCCGGCGCAAAATTTTCTAATTCAGTTATCCAAAATTTTATGAGGGGTACCTACCTATACGCACTGTAGGGAACATTTGTAGATCAATTTTGTTATAAGAATTTTTTTCTCTTGCCTAGGCATGCAAAAGTAAGGAAAAAGTATAATTCGCCATAACTTTCTTCATCATCAATTTTTCAATTTCTTTTTTTTATTGGCATCCCCGTTGAATTCTAAACAAGCGCTCTCTTGATGTATTTGTTCAAGTACTTTATTTTCATATCGAAAAATTATTTTAAATATTTCAATTTAACCGTAAAGTACCTTAAACTCATGTAGTTTTGAGTTTTATATCTCAAAATGTAGAGCATTAAAAACTGTATAACCTATCTTCTTTTCGTTTAGCGTAGATGTCCCTAGGTGTGTTAAAAATAGGCTCAAATAGTGGTACCTCGGATACGTCGGATTCAAGGAATGCTCGAAGAACAGATTAATTTCTAGTTGTAACATAAAATGAACCACTTCATAAGATTCAGCGCGTGTTCCTTGTCAAAAAAAGCTATTCAACAAATTTCATAATACTGTTGTTTTCCGTGAAAAAGACCTATTCTTCGATATTTTCGCTGTTGACAGAAAATGACCTAAAACTATTCTAATCGCTGTTCAACATTTTCAGCGAGAACAGAATACGGAAAGTACTTTTCAGTACGCGACAACATTCTCTACAACATACAGCGTTTTCATCGGGATAGGGCGTCCCTACTCATGACAGTATCGATTTTCCTATGGCGGTCACGCCAGAACTGTCTGATCCGCATTTTGAAACTATTCGTGCAATCATAATGTTTCTTACTCATCCAATACACCATTCTGCTCCACGAAGCATCCTGAGATCAGAGCCGATGTTTATTTTGCATATTTCCCGTGGTAAAAGCCCGCAAAAGGGTTTGCATGCGCGCGGCATCGAACCTGCGACCCATGACATTCGACATGCACAACCAATACGAAAAAATTACATTTAAAAATTCATTTCTCGAGACTGCTTGAACCAATTATAAAGGTTGAACTATCAATCGATAGCAATTGTTGCGCTCTATCGAAATAAAAATATACGTCAAAAAGTGTAAAATGATGGTAAGGCCGAATAAGACGCCAAAATATTCGAAAACAAAAAAAGTATATCAAACAATTTATTCATGAAGTCAAACGATGTTCGTCTTCGCGAAAGCTATCTAATAGTTTTTGTAGTGTGGTGATAGGTTGAATATGCGAGAAATAGCTGCTGCGGAACTGGCCTCTTAAAAAAATTTAATTTGCAAAGCCCTCCGGGCAATTTTCCGGTACCTAATGGGAAGATAAATTGCGGCTGGCACGGCATGTCCTAAATATTGATAATAGTACCGGAAAAGTGCCCGGAGGGGCTTTGCAAATTAAATTTTTTTAAGAGGCCAGTTCCGCAGCAGCTATTTCTCGCATATTCAACCTATCACCACACTACAAAAACTATTAGATAGCTTTCGCGAAGACGAACATCTTCCCATACATCACTTCTTCATGAATAAATTGTTTGATATACTTTTTTTTTCGAATATTTTGGCGTCTTATTCGGCCCTACCATCATTTTACACTTTTTGACGTATATTTTATTTCGATAGAGTGCAAAACTTGCTATCGATTGATAGTTCAACCTTTATAATTGGTTCAAGCAGTCTCGAGAAATGAATTTTTAAATGTAATTTTGTCGTATTGGTTGTGCACGTCGAATATCATGGGTCGCAGGTTCGATGCCGCGCGCATGCAAATCCTTTTGCGGGCTTTTACCACGGGAAATATGCAAAATAAACATCGGTTCTGATCTCAGGATGCTTCGTGGAGCAGAATGGTGTATTGGATGAGTAAGAAACATTAAGATTGCACGAAAAGTTTCAAAATGCTGATCAGACAGTTCTGGCGTGACCGCCATAGGAAAATCGATACTGTCATGAGTAGGGACGCCCTATCCCGATGAAAACGCTGTATGTTGTAGAGAATGTTGTCGCGTACTGAAAAGTACTTTCCGTATTCTGTTCTCGCTGAAAATGTTGAAAATACAGCGATTAGAATAGTTTTAGGTCATTTTCTGTCAACAGCGAAAATATCGAAGAATAGGTCTTTTTCACGGAAAACGACAGTATTATGAAATTTGTTGAATAGCTTTTTTGACAAGGAACACGCGCTGAATCTTATGAAGTGGTTCATTTTATGTTACAACTAGAAATTAATCTGTTCTTCGAGCATTCCTTTGAGACTATTTTTAACCCACCTAGGGACATCAACGCTAAACGAAAAGAAGATATGTTATACAGTTTTTAATGCTCTACATTTTGAGATATAAAACCCAAAACTAAATGAGTTTAAGGTACTTTACGGTCAAATTGAAATATTTAAAATAATTTTTCGATATGAAAATAAAGTACTTGAACAAATACATCAAGAGAGCGCTTGTTTAGAATTCAACGTTGATGCCAATAAAAAAAATAGAATCGAAAAATATTGAGTTTGAAGCGAGATACATAAATTCAAATATTATCCATACTTTTAACTTTTCACACAAATATATTTTTTTCAAAAAAATTTTTACCATTTAATCTTGCTACTGGGGCCAGGTACCATGCCTGACAATGTTTTCACACTCGAAATCCAACATCTGGATCTGGGGCAGGCCCTACTGGAGGCTTACGGAGAGGCTCTCTTAATCTGTTGTAAACAAACTGCCTCTCTCTCTCTCTCTCTCACTCTCGCCCTCTCTATATCTCACTCTCCCTCTCTCTCGCTCTCATACTCTCACTCTCCCTCTCTCCCTCACTCTCACACGGTCACTCTGTATCTGTGTCTAGTTCTCAGTCTCTCGCGCTCTCATTCCATTCCCAGCAATCTCCTCTGACTTTCTACCTCGGTTTAGAAACGTAGTTGAGACGTCTCTCTACATGATATGTACGGCTTTTTCTACAGTGTTTTTTCCATGCTCTGACACTTTGTTATCCTTCTAATTCAACTTCTATAATTTTGCTGAGAAGTGTTTGCGAATTCTTCGATGATTAAACTCGGTTTTAGTTTGATTAATTTCTAACTTTCTTAGCCTATCTTCTTCGTTTTATCTGAATATGCAAATAAGAAAGTCCCAACTTTCTCCTCCTCAAAGGTGCGGCATTCTCGGTTGATTTTTTTTGTATTTTTCTTAAATCAAGGCCACCGTGTCCTTTGATATGAGATGATATCTCTCCGATATTTTTCTCCTTTTTTTATGACGAAAGCTTGTTTAGTCGTTGTCTTTATATTGTCGTCGTATATTGGGAGAATAAATTGTGGTCTCCAAAACTTTTTTTTTTTATCTCGATGCTTGCACCGAAAATTTTTTACGAAATAAGGCACTCACAAAAAAAATTCTGTATTCAGAATTCTTCACCATTTTATAATTAAAGATGTTTGCTCTCGCAGGATGAGTTCAACCACCAAATAATGTTGTACTTCCTGTGTCCCGATCAGAAAAAAACCTTCGTGTCTTTATTCTAACCATTGATAAGGAAACCGACTCTCATCATCATATGATACAGCTGCTTTGGAGCGATAACAAAACAAAAAAGCGCAAGTATAAATAGAGCAAAGAAAAAGAGTAAGTTGACTGTGAGAGTGGCTGAACTGGCTGAACTAAATGAATAGTTCTTCATTAAATAATGCGTGCTATATGCAAATCAAATACAAAAGAATGTTCTTTTTGGATTCGAACAAAAAAAAACTAGTAGAGTAGTGAACGCCGTAGGGAAAGAAAAGTATTGCATTATAGCAAATTAAAATATTTAAAAAAAAAACCACAACAATATACGGAAGACAGGTCAACCAACATTTCGACAAATTCCTTGTCTTTATCCCTGGAGAGCGCGGTGCGTCTGGAAGAGAAAAAAAACATGATTGATTGATTTATTGATTTATTTACGTGCTGCTGCCACGTGTTAATGAATGAAGGTATGTGTATGAGTGATAAAGCAATGCATGATATGGTATACATGAGAAGATACAGTACAGTAACATGCTAAATTTTTGTTAATTTTTTAAATTTATTTAATTTAAAATAAAATAAATAATTAGTTTTTTTAATACCATGTAATAAAATAATACGAACAGTGTTTCAACTATGTAGTATTGTTCATTTCGTCAAAAAAAAAATCTTAGAAAAAAAATTTCGGTTTTTTTATAATAATACTAATTACAGTTTATCATTAATTTGTTTTAATTAGTTCGCTGACGACGCTTAGTATCGATCTGACAAATCTCTCCATTCTTGGATATACAATATAAAAAATGTAACTGGTTATATAATACAAAAGAAAAGAAGAATGAATACAAACACACTAACCATATCAACTCCGGCCTTGAGCAGAAGAATTGCCTCCTTGCATCGTCGGTCGGGTTGGTTGCCGAGAAGACCGATCATTCGTTCCACTCTGGAAAGGTAGAGAGAGAGAGAGAGAGAGAGAGAGAGAGAGAGGGAGAGAGAGATAGTGAGAGAGAAAGAGACAGAGTGAGAGAGAGAGAGAGAAAGAGAGAAGGAAGCCAAGAAAGAATGAGATCAATTGAAAAACTTTAAAGTTATAGAGAAAATATATTCAAAAAAGATAACCAACTCGATGTCAAACTTCTTCAGAGTCGCTGAGACCGCGGTTTTGGAAGGGGGCGCAGCAAGCAGAGTGGGCGTGGCCTGGCATGCAGGAGGCGGAGCCATTCCGCCCTCACTCTTCTCATCCTTGCGCTCGCCAAAAGACGAACGTGAAATGTCGATGAATCGTGAGAATTCATCCTCAAAAATTTGCATATTCCATCTCTTTTTCCATCGTTTATTCGTCAAGGTAAAAAATTATATATATATATATATATATATATATATATATATTTATTTATTTATTTAAATATGTTCACATCATATAACTTGTTTTAAAGTAAATATAGTATTATTAATAATAATTTCTTAATTTAATATTTTTAATAAAAAAAAGAAATAATAAAATCAGATGGTATTCCTACCGTATCCAAGCCGCAGTGCTCATCCAGATCGGAGATTTCGGAGTCGCTTGTCGCCTCCTCGTTCTTCTTCTTCTTGTTCAGTCCAATCTGTTCAGTAGTCTCCTACAATTGCTTTTCTTTTATCTTTCAAATATTTTTCATAACTATTCTACATTCTTTCTTATTAAAAAAAATCATGAGTGCCAATAATTTACCATCTTCGTTTTCTCGAACTTCCACAATGAAAGATAAAAAAAAGTTCTTTAATACAGTTTTCCTAATACAACAAATATTATTAGAATATTTCCAAACCTTGAAATCTTCGTTCCCGGCCTTATCACCTGCGGAGAGGGTTTCGCCTCCTTTCTCCTGCTCCTCTTCCTCCCTCTTTCTCTCTTTCTCTGTCTTCACACTCTCTTCCTCCTCCTCCTCAATCTTCCTCTCCTTCTCTGCCCTCTCTCTTTCTTTCTCTCTCTTCTCATCTCTCTCTCTTCCTCTCTCCTGCTGCCTTCTGATCTCCTCCAGCGCATAGTCGTCTGCCTCTTCTGCAGACTCCCAGTCGCCCTAAAAAGGGAGATTTTTTTTAACTGCGCTTTTTCCCGCCATTTCCCATTCAAAAAAGGAAAACATTTTAACTGCGGTTTCCACCCCGATGTGACGAGATGGAAAAACAAATAAAAACAAAAATAAAATCCTACGCACCACCGACGAAAAAATTGTTCTTTTTTTCCCGTAATATCATTTTTGTCTTTCCTTTATTTTATATTTATTATATTAGAAAATTAACATTCGCTGAACTTTATTTAAAAAA